>CM059217.1:22166455-22183955 GCA_030347435.1 Clarias fuscus
CTAAAGTGCCACCTGGTGGAAATTAATCTCTGTTTAAAGAGAGTGTTACAGCAGTGGACTTATCCTTTAAATGTCTGCGAGATTATATGACTATTGTGTGTGTGATTATAATATACTATTGAATCGCGACCCTAAATCACCTGATTTAATCATCATATATATTACATAACCATTTATCATGTTCATCGTTTATAGCAGGGGTGTCCAAATCCAGTCCTGGAGGGCCAGTGACCAGCACAGTTTGTAATTCACCAACACCTAAACACACCCACTAAACCTAGTAATTAACAGATTAGTTAAATCAGCTGTGTTTGAGAAGAAGAATCACCAAACTGTGTTGGACACTGGCCCTCCAGGACTGGATTTGGACAGCCCTAGTTTATAAATTGCAAAACTGTATCATGTTTCTGCTACTGTTCTGCTACTGGTATTTTGCTAAGTGTGCTTTAGTTAGCATACACTGACAATATAGATAGATATTAAGACATGTGTTTCATGAAAGTTATGATGTTATGAGGCTTTTGTTCTCTTCCAACATCAAAAGACACTCTTTCTGACAAATGACAGATCACTTGATATGTTGTGCATGCATGCTCAATGAAGGGTTATAAATTCAATTCGATTCTTGTTTCTGCCAGGATGTCTTGATTAATTAAGCAAAAACACAATGGGCCATGCTGTTATAGATATAGGAAAATAATCCATGCCAGGGTGGTGTGATACAGTCTGATGCAAAATGAAGTAGCAGCATAGCCCTGTTTCATCCCAAAACAATTGGACAAATGTTTAAAAAATGTAAATGTACAACTTGTATATTCATCTTCATTCATACAACTGAGCAGTCGAAAGTTAAGCTTTGCTTAAGGGCACAGCGCTGGCAGCTTGGCTGCGCGGGTATTTTAGCTCACACCTATCTGATCAGAAGTAGGGCTTGTCAATATTAACGCGTTAACGCATCATTAACCTAGAATTTTTTTTTTACGCATTACTATTTTTTTTATGCAAATTAATGAGCCGACCAAGTTTGACCCTAATGGCTTCCCATAATCGCAGTGCAGCTACCCTGCTTTGTGTGATAGCTGCACATTTAGCTCGGATAATAAGATGACTGAGAAAACATCGCCAGGTGTGCTGAACTGCAAGTTCCATTACCAAAAGCTTCTGGTTGGAAGTTTGGATAAACCAAAGTTGTGGGCTCAAGCTACCTTCAGAGAGAACTATTTTTACAAGAACACATTAAATGTAAGATGTGGGCGTGGTGGCTCAGGTGGTTAAGGCTCTAGGTTGTTGATTTTTGGATCTGAGGATCCAGGTATGAGCCCCACATCCCATACTACCCAGCCACTGCATGCTGGTCCTATTTGAGAGATTTTAATTTAACATTTGTTAAATTTGAACGTTTAAGATATTGTAAAACTGCATAAGGTTTCCTCTAATGCATTTCTTTATTCTAACATTACACATTTATGATACAAGTAATTCTGAGTATTTTAAAATTGTAATTAATCATGATTAATTACAGTGTGTGACTGCGATTAACTAGATTAAACATTTTAATCGGTTGATACAGAAGTCTTAACATCTCAACCACACAGCTGTGTCATCCATTTTAAAAATTGTAATAGTGGGGAATCCCTGTGGCATATAAGGAATATAACACTCCTGGAATAAAACACGACACCAAGTCGTGTTTTATTCCTTACATAGTACTACTACAGTGTCATAATTCTGACCCTATTACTATTGACTTATGCAATCTATCACTAATCCACTTAGTGTCACTGAATCATCTGTTTAACCTGCATATAAACTGTCTACTGTATGAAGCCTCTGTAACTGATATCTGTTGCTGATGAAGAGTGTGTCATGTGTCACGCGTCTCAGTGGAGGAGCAGCTCTTCCGCTCAGTGGAGGGCCAGGCAGCGTCAGATGAAGAGGAGGAGAGGTGGACAGGAGAGCAGCAGAGACAAGTGGATGAGGTGAAGAGGATTCTCACCAGGCTCTCCTGCTGTGGCGACAGGTGAGTTCTCTATACTACAGCACTACCCTCAAACAGCTGAGGAGATCAAAAACATAAAAATTTCATCAGGCACTTGTCTTTTGCAGGGAAGCAATTCACCAGTGTGGATGGGTATAACACCCAGAACAAAATTGGGACAAAAGTGAAATTCAATGCTTATATGATATTCTCATTTTTTTTTCTTCAAAATAATAAGACTTTTATTCTTCAAAACCTACGGCATCTGACTGGACATAGAGTCAAAAAGACATCTGCAGTACTCTGGTGTCATGTGCTTAATCCATCCCTGCTTGGTTGCTTTTTGATCATGTACAGTAGAGGTTTCTTGACTGCGACTGCCTTCCTCAACTTTGTCCAACAGTTTTCCACTGGGGTTAGGTCTGGAGATGATCCAGGCCATGGTTCCAAGAGCTGAATACCATTGTCACACCCAGTTTTTTTTTTTTGTCAGCCAGATCTATATACTATACACTATCTGTATATTATAAAACTATAATTAATGACATTTGGCTACCATTGTACTATTCCAATATAATTCACACATTATGAATATAAATACCCACAGCAGTCATTTACTTACAGTCCCCTCTGAAAGTATTGGCTCAACAGAATTTAACGAGACTTTGCCAGTCCTTTGGTATTTGCCTAAAGTTAAATGTGCACCATAAACGTAATCAAAATGTTGAGGAGAATGGAAGTTATAAGCCGTTTTGTCACACCATCCAGCGCTTTTTTGGACGAATATAGCACTTTTTCCCTTTGAGGTAGGCGTGGCTATACGTGTCACTCAACAGAGCCAATCAAAATGATAGTTTGGAAAGAGTATGCAGAAGACAGAAACTTCAGCAATGCATCTACAAGCCGCCACGATCACCACCAAAAGCACGACACAGCATGGCTTACTCCAAAAAATTATACGTACACTGTGGAAACTGAACCTTGCGCCATAAATTGAATCAAAATGTTGAGTAGAAGGGAAGTTATGAGCAGTTATGTGCCAGATGCTGATCGGCTTATTTTTAGCTTTAACCTTTGAACTATTTCTACAAACTCTTTACCCGTCAGCTACAGGTACTAACGCTGGTGGGAAATAAATTAAATGTAGCTAATTAAAATAACACTTATTATAACAGCAAATCTAAAATAATGTAATCTTTCTTATTATTTCCAAAAAGGCTACTCTTTTTGCTTTGCTTCTGCAATGAAGATACTACTCAAACAAAAGGTGAAGCAATCTCTCTCTAACTGATACATGCATTTACCCAAACAGGATATAACATTCATCCTCATCCAGAGTGATGTACACAAAAGTGTCTGTATTGAAGAACATTCCCTCACACTAATACAAAACGGCCATGTGTGAGAATTCCCTAAAGCTAAAATACTTCTGTAGGAGAATTAATGCCGGAGTTGAAGTGACGGCATGAAGGGAAATACCACTCAAGTACAAGATCTCCAAGAAGAAATGTCCAAGTTACATGACATAATATTAAAATAAAAAATGAACATGTACAAGCTCTACTTAATTATAGATGACAACGATATGTATTCAATTATTTCTTCAAATGTGCATTATTCCAAAACCATTTTTGAAATCCTTGTGTTATTGTCTAGGACTTGTAATTATCACAAGCATACACACACACGGGACTCTGTGCAATGTTCTATCGTTAGGTGTGATGAGAGGGCTCTGAAGAAGCTGCTATCTCATTGGGGCGAGTCGTGGGCAGAGGAGAGCCACACTGCTGTTCTGCAGCTGTTGGAAAGAGTGACTCGTCTCCATAAACAGCTGGAGCTGAGAGAAAGCCAGGCGTGGAGGGCAGAGACTGACCCCGAGCAGGTACACTGCTGCCCCCTGCAGACAGACAGACAAGCAGACACACACACCTACTAAAGGACCACATAATAATGTTATATAATACATAAATATAATAAACATATAATATAGTTTATTTTGTATATTTTACATTACTGGAATTTGGTTCACTCATCTTCGATACCACTTTATCCTGTATACAGTTGCTAGAGGCCTGGAGCCTTTCCCAAAATCACCTGGGAAAGGCGTCAGGCCTGCCGGAGTACACCCGGGGAACACCTCACCCAAGTTGGAGTACACCCTGGATAGAATGCCAATCCATTGCCGGGCACACACAATGAGGCAATTTTGAATTTGGGGGGGAGGGGGGAGCTTAGTTGGGGGGGGGGGGGGGTGTTGGAGGTGGGCCGAAGTACCCGGAGGAAACCAACTAAGCCTGCAGACTCCATGCACACATCTGTTATTGCATGTTCTCCCTGTGTTTGATGGGTTTCCTCCGGGTTCTCCGGTTTCCTCCTACAGCCGGGAATCGAACTCTCGACCCTGGAGGTGCGAGACCACAGTGCTAACCATGAAACCACCATGCCGCCTACACAACAACATTACAGTATTATTTTATTCTTTTAAGACACGAAGGTTAGCTGTTCTGGAATAGTTCTTGCAATAACAATATTGTCAAGTGCATGTGCAAAACTCATCAAGCACCATGATGAAACTGCCTCTAATGAAGACACTCCTTCCCATAAAGCAAGACCAAAACATACCTCTGCTGTAGAGGAGAAGTTCATTTAGAGTTACCAACCTTAAAAATCACCTATTAACAGCACCTCAGATTAGAGCCAGTCCAAAGTACAGAGCATAAGTAGCAGACGCATCACAATAGCTGTAACTGTTTAAAGGAGATTAATGCATATTTTGGATTCCTTCAGCATTGTTTTACAATGGAGAAAGAAATAAAAATCAGGAAAGACCATGGAGTTTGAAGGTGTGTCTAAAGTTTTAACTGGTGATATACACACGTGGACAAAATTGTTGGTACCCTTCGGTCAATGAAAGAAAAACTCACAATGGTCACAGAAATAACTTTAATCTGACAAAAGTAATAATAAATAAGAATTCTATGAATGTTAACCAATGAAAGTCAGACATTGCTTTTCAACCATGCTTCAACGCAATTATTAAAATTATTTTGTCCAGGCCTGGACAAAAATGATGGTACCCCTAACTTAATAGTTTGTTGCCCAACATTTTGAGGCAATCACTGCAATCAAACGATTCCTGTAACTGTCAATGAGACTTCTGCACCTCTCTCCAGGTATTTTGGCCCACTCCTCATTTGCAAGCTGCTCCAATTGTTTCCGGTTTGAAGGGTGCCTTTTCCAGACAGCATGTTTCAGCTCCTTCCAAAGATGCTCAATAGGATTGAGGTCAGGGCTCATAGAAGGCCACTTTAGAATAGTCCAATGTTTTCCTCTTAGCCATTCTTGGGTGTTTTTAGCTGTGTGTTTTGAGTCATTGTCCTGTTGCAAGACCCATGACCTGCGACTGAGACCCAGCTTTCTGACACTGGCCAGCACATTTCTCTCTAGAATCCCTTGATAGTCTTGAGATTTCATTGTACCCTGCACAGATTCAAGACACCCTGTGCCAGATGCAGCAAAGCAGCCCCAGAACACAACAGAGCCTCCTCCATGTTTCACAGTAGGGACAGTGTTCTTTTCTTGATATGCTTCATTTTTCCGTCTGTGAACATACCGTAGAGCTGATGTGCCTTGGCAGAAAGTTCCATTTTTGTCTCATCTGTCCATAGGACATTCTCCCAGAAGCTTTGTGGCTGTCAACATGTAGTTTGGCATATTCCTGTCTGGCATTTTTATGATTTGTTTTCAACAATGGTGTCCTCCTTGGTCGTCTCCCATGTAGTCCACTTTGGCTCAAACAACGACGGATGGTGCGATCCGACACTGATGTTCCTTGAGCATGAAGTTCACCTTGGATCTCTTTAGAAGTCTTTCTGGGCTCTTTTGTTACCATTCGGATTATCCGTCTCTTTGATTTGTCATCAATTTTCCTCCTGCGGCCACGTCCAGGGAGGTTGGCTACAGTCCCATGGATCTTAAATTTTTGAATAATATGTGCAACTGTAGTCACAGGAACATCTAGCTGCTTGGAAATGGTCTTATAGCCTTTACCTTTAACATGCTTGTCTATAATTTTCTTTCGAATCTCCTGAGACAACTCTTTCCTTCGCTTCCTCTGGTCCATGTTGAGTGTCGTACATACCATGTCACCAAACAACACAGTGACTACCTGGAGTCCTATATATAGGCCCACTGACTGATTACAAGATTGTAGACACCTGTGATGCTAATTAGTGGACACACCTTGAATTAACATGTCCCTTTGGTCACATTATTTTCAGTATTTTCTAGGGGTACCATCATTCTTGTCCAGGCCTGTTCCATGAGTTTATTTTTTTTAAATAATTCTGTTGAAGCATGGTTGAAAAGCAATGTCTGACTTTCATTGGTTAACATTCATAGAATTTTTTTAAATTATTACTTTTGTCAGATTAAAGTTATTTCTGTGACCATTGTGAGTTTTTCTTTCATTGACCGAAGGGTACCAACAATTTTGTTCACGTGTATGTATTAACCATGATAGCAATAGCAACACTGAGAAATAAGTCATCCTCTTCCATCTTGACAGTATAAGCCCCCCACCTGGGAGGCTGTTCTACCTGGCTCTCCATGTAGGGTATGTACATGGGCAATTCAGGTGGCAAGCATTAGCACAGCAGTGAGTCAATCATGTTGTGGAATCCAGCACATATCTTCTAAACAATACCACTTCCCATCTTTGAGGTACTGGAGCTTGCCCTCTCTGCACTGTGAATCTAATATTACTTTGGCAATGTAAGTTGGTTACACTTTAAAGTTGACTAGCTTGACTGGTTAGAGGCAGGATCCATGGAACGAAGGGGCTTGCCAGCTGTGGTGTGGGCTATTTGTACATCAATGTATTCTGAAAGGGCTAATGTTACATTGGGCTAGATTTCTGAACCCTTTAGTGACCAAAGGATGCAAAGCTGCACCCAAATGCCAGCTTGATAAAATTATGTTTTACCATAACATTGGTCAGAAAGCCAAGAAGTCAACTTAAATGTGTGGCCAAGAGCACTGAGGCATAGGGAGCTAAACTGTGCTGTGAGTGCCTGTCGTCCCTGTCACAGAAGATGTGTCCGCCCAATCAAGCTTTGTGAAGTGTTCAGTTGTTTGTGTCTATATCCCTTTAAAGAATTTTTTGCAAAGCAGCTTTACAGAGAAAACAAATTATGGAAAATGTGAGAAAATATATATAAATTATCATTTTTAGTCAGTCCCCTGCTGCAGTTTTCAGAATATGAGGTACCAACAAGCAGCCTGCAGCCTTTGATTGAGGTAGGCACAGTAGATCATAAAACACTAGCAGTTCACTCAGGTACTTTGGCACAAGACCATTTTGTGCTTAATAGGTCAAAAGTAGTATTTTAAGCCAGGGCAGCATGGATAAGATAGGGGTTATGTACTAAAACAGTGGGCCTAAAACCGAACCCTGTGGAACACCAAACTTCAGCTCAGCCTTTTTAGTGAGAAGATTCATTAATTTGTCTGTCTTGGTACATTCCAGAACCTCATACTGCAGCACAGCACAAAGCCCTTACAGTCACCTGGCTCACCAGAGTACTTTTCAGGACAGTAGGACAGGAGGAAAACAAGAAGCGATGAAACATGAACAGCAGATCATCATAGCAATACACAGATATACAGGCTAGCTAATGAACTAGCACACAGCATGTACTGTGTTTCACAACATGAGTGGAGAGACTCAATACATACTGAGTGCTTGTGTTTCAATTCTTATCATTAATCCGGTAAGTTGTGAATGTGTGAGTCATCGGTGGCAAAGTTTGTAGACCATGCTGCATTCTGGGAAATGTATTTGGACGATGATTCTGGCACGAGCATGAAATAAGGGATTGGCTCATTTTAATACAGATTCTTTTGTTATAATTAAAAACATTTAAATCTGAATTAAACTATTTAAATATATCCCATCAATGTAATTATTATAAACAATCCGTAGCTATAATATCTCAAAAAAGCATACTGTGATGATTGTCATGATATGAGTCATATGAATAATATATAAGTAGGGGCTTTGATGGACAACATGATGGACAACATGGCAAGTGACTGTAGAGTTTCCCTGATCAGATATTATATTGAATGTGAGAAGACCGACTGTAACTCCAAATTATACCAAAGAAACTTCTGATCCCATCTACAGTATATGGTTAAACATATAATATTATGTGTAATATATAATACAATATTATGTGTTTTTTGTGCACAGGTAAAGGACTCATTAGTACAAGAGCTTCAGCAGAAGGCTGAAGAGACAGAGCTCCTCCACAGAGAACTGCAGATGCTGGAGACGGAGAGGGTGCGTCTGTCGTTGGTTGAGGAAAAGCTTATGGATGTGTTGCAGCTTCTCCAACAGCTCAGAGACCTGGTAAGTCTGAGAGCTTTCAAAAAAGCAGAGCTCATCCATCACAGTATGGGGGAAAAAAACAGTTTTATATATATTTTGTCCAGACATATCATAGTTTATTTGGGTAAAAATATAGGCAGGTAACAAGTAAAGTGTAGTGTAAGTGGACAATGTGTATTATGAATGTACTGAATGATTTTGATTTAATCTTACATGTAGACCTGTGTACATTTCCTGTTCAGCATGTGGCAGACACCCTTATCCAGAGCGACTTACATTTTATTTCACAATTGAGGGTCACAGTCAAGGGTCACACTTGTTCAAGGAGCAAACAGTGGCAACTTGGTGGTGCTTGAGTTTGAACTTGGAACCTTCTGATCAGTAGTCAGAATTCCTTAACCACCGAGGTACCCCTAATCTCTCAGAATCATTTGAAATAACAAAAACTGAAGCACGAAAAGTGACAATGCATTATAAGATTTTGTCTAATGATTGATCAACAACAGACAGTAGTTTCAGATGCAAAGCAGATTACAATATTATAATAATGCTTTTGTTCTAATATCCTTGACTTGGTGGATGACATCATCCTTCACTCTGCTCATGCAAAAGTTTCATTACAACACTGTGATTGTTGATTTTCCTATATCAGCAAACTCCTGAATTTTATGTTCTTTACCTATTACATGGTATTTTATTTGTCATTTTGGTGTGCTATTTACATATAGGTTAGCCATGTTGCCTTGCATCTCCAAGGTTCGCGTTCGATTCCCAGCCTAAGTTTGATTCCCGTCTGTCTGTGTGCATGGAGTTGGCATGTTCTCCCCGTGCTTGGTGGGTTTCCTCTGGGTAATCCAGTTTCCTCCCACATCCAAAGACATGCAGACTAGGCTAATTGGCGTTCCAAAATTGACCATAGTGTGTGAATGTGTGTGTGTTTGTTTGTGTTCCATATGATGGACTGGCACTCCGTCCAGGGTGTACCACACCTCGTGCCCCAAGTCTCCTAGGATAGGCTGCAGGCCCCCCACGACCTTGTATACAGGATAAAGTGGGATAGGAGATGAGGGTGTGCTATTGCTAGTGTGTTTAATTTTATACATATTGTGTGTAATGTGTCACCGTTTCTCAGGTTTGTTTAATCTGTGGTAGTTTAATTGACATACTGATGATGTGATTACAGAATGTATCAAGAAGGTCCCTGGGGAAGATCTTACTGAGTACGTTGGAGTCTTGCAGTGATCCCCATCACGGTACAAGTCCAAACTTTTGTCTGTATACTGTATGTCCAGCAAAATCACTGATCTCATTCATGTCAATCATGAGCATCTGTCTTGCCCTTTTTCTACACAGGCAAGGCTCATATTCTGGAGGTGCTGAATGCTCTTTGTCATGAACTGGCTGCATGTGAGATCCTATCAAACAGTGGCACGTCGGAGAACCCACAAAGTCACTCATCTCTCTCTAACTCACTTCTCATCTCCTGCTGAGCAGCTGACCATACGGAGCTTTTCTGCAGGGATGTCATCTGTGCTCTCTTGTGTTTTGTCTTTTGTTTATATTTCTGTGTTGAGTTTGTATTTTTACTGTACATGAAGTAAGGGCTCATGGTTGCCCGGATAAGCTGAGTCAGACTTGGCTTAACGTATTAAGCTAACCTAGATATCCTTGTCTGTGAAATGAATTATATTACAAATGTTTGTTAAAGGGTGGCACGATGATGCAGAGTGTATAGCATTACCAGCTTACAGCTTCAGGGTTTGATCTTGAGCTTGTGTTTGACGTTTCTGATTATGTTCTCCCTGTGCCAGTGTGGGTTTTCTCTGGGTACTCAGGTTTTCTCCCACCTTTCCAACCCAACCAGGATAAAGCAGTAACTGAAATGACGCCAAGTTACACAAATGCATCAGGATTTATGTCCCAGTGCCACAAAAAATGCATATTATTGTTATGAAAATATTACATTATTACTGTATGTGTTACTATTTGACCACCTGTTTCATTTACACTCCACGGAAATGCAAAGTGAGTGAAGGACAGCAGGTATAATAAACACAGAATTATTGGCATCCTAAATAAAAAATGAGTAAACATGAGTATGTAGTTATGTACAATTCTAATGATATTTTATAATGAGACGTGTGGAGATTGGAATGGCCACAATCGTTTTCTGTATTGAAACCATTTTTGTGTTCATTTTAAATGATCATTATCTTTTTTTGTACAGTATGTTGTTGTTCCGGTGACATTTAATGACGTTCTGGCACTTCATTTTGGAAGTTGCTCTCAGGAACGCCTTCGCTCCTTCAGTTCTGCCTTGCTCTTCTCAGCATCCTCTTCATTCTTCCTTATAAAAATGTCATCATGGGTGATTTAACATACTGTTTATTATGCTTATGTTTGATCAACGATGGCAGCATTTTTTATATGGAAAATATAGAATTCTTTTAATAATATGCTTATTTTTTAGCAATGTCAATTTTGCTATGTTATGGGGAGAGAGTTTTTTTTTTTTACATTTAAAAATAATTGTTTAGAGAATTATTTTTGCTTTGGTGGAAAATTGGAAACCTTTGGATAATATGGCTTGTACATTTCCTGAAAGATGCCAATAATTCTGGAGTTCATGAATCAAAAACCTTTGCTATTAAACTACTTTTAGCACTTTTTAAGCATTCCCATCATTTGTTGTAACCTTTTACACATCAGTAACTAAACATGTGAACCATGTACTGTAGAAGTAAGCATCATGTTTAGAGGTACAGAAGCACATAGCCTCCTGTTTATGGGCATTATTTGTTGTATAATTACATGAAGGTTATTCCAATACTGAACCTGAAAATAAAGAAAATATTTGTAACTATAATTAAGAAGCCATTGTAGCCTCCTATATACTGTACAATCATTCATAACACACCTGGAGTTACTCATATGATAGTTTATATACACTTATGTTTCAAACATAGATACATATTAATTGCATTTTTTTGGTTTGAAAACATCTAAAAAGACTTTTTTCCCCCCTAATACTTTAAATAAAGAGATAATTAACAAATCTAAGAGCATAAATCAATATGTAAAAAGGTTGAAAAAAAAACAAAACACGCAATCTACGTAGTGCATCATAAACCCTTCATTGAAGTTGAAACAGAAGGCAAATACATCGCATAGTGATATAAAGGAAAGAAACAAGATAAATAATCGAACTGTGTGCTAACATGGTTTGAAAATGAAGTTTATCGTCTTGGCTGTTCAATTGTGCAAAAGAAGCATGTTATTTAAACTTAATGAGTTAACAATACCCATCACACACGACAGCAGGGCAAAACTAAATAACGGTCACTGGGGTTCGTTGTATTTAGTTCCATTTGTAGTTTGTATTTTTTTTCCCTCAGATCAACAATCTTACAGTATAGACTCTAGGCCACATTTGCACATCCACATTTTAAATCTGGGGAAATTATGAAGTAAAATCAATACTCCAACCCATAATTAGCTTTAAATGAGACCATAAGACGTCCTATTTTCTCTGTGCTACCTCCATTCTCTTATACACACACACTTTTGACATAATTCTGAATTAAGGTACAGCAATTTCCTAAATCATTAAAGGGAACATAACATTGGAGCATGATATAAGAAAATTAGTAAGTAATTACAAGTTCCCAGGACATGGTGGTTTTAATATTTCAGATTTGGATTTCTTAAATTGGTTTGGAGTCTTATAGTACTCCTGCACAAACACACCCTACTTTAAAAGCTAGTATGTAAAAAAAAATTATATATAGAAGTTGACTAAGCTTTGATTTTTGCTTTTGAAAAAGCATGTTAAAATCTCAGCACCAGTTCTCTGATCACTACAAGCAAGCAGGAAAATGAAACACCTGGAAAACTACAGATTTATCTTTTTTAAAAAATGATAACAGACACTCACCTACTTACAATGACATGAAACATGTTCATCATAATTGTACACATTGGCCCTAATAAAAGCAATAAAATTAATGAACATATAATCAACTGAATAACAAACAGGGCCAAAAGACAACAGCTCTTTCACACACACATACATATGGATATTATCACTAAGTGGAATAACAGAGTCAAGATAAAAAGGTTAAAAGGGCAAACTAGTAGGTACAGTAGTGCTGTCATATGCACACTCGTGTCATAATGAGACGTAATGAACGTAGTGTTAACTTGATGGCAGGACAAAAGTTACGTCTTACAGAGAGAGAGAGAGAGAGAGAGAGAGAGAGAGAGATGGAGAAATCACAGGGCTATGGTTAGCTGGAACCTGCTTTCTTTCTCCTGGCTTCTTTTGGCTTCCTTCATCATTTTCTTTACCATGTAGAGAGAACTTAGCATCCAAATGTCTCCTGAGAGGCATAGACCATGTAAAGGAAGCCATCCTCATCGCGCTCCTGCTCGTAGATCTCAGAGATAGGGGTGGACACACTGACCATGCTGTGCTGGTTGATCAGGAGGAAGAAGGCCTGAGTGGGGTTCAGCTGCAGCCGACGCCTGCATGCCAAGGAAACGCATAAGAATGAAACACAGGAATAGAACAGAATAACAAAAGTATGTTTAAATAATCAAGGAAATAAATTTTCAAATTAATCTTTAGCAGGAATCTCAAACAACATCAGTGTGGCAGCAAATTTTCATTCCAGGTTAAACGGAACCGCGCATGATTCCATGATGTGCTTAACTCAATTACTGATGGTCTTCTAGGACCAGGATAACAGTCACCATTACCAAAGTTCCTCACTGTGAAGGGTAATAATTTTTCCAAAACTTGTGTTTATACACACACTGTAAAACTTTAATTGTATTCGTGTTTTTTTTTATTTTATATATATATATAAAATTCAGGTAAAGAAAGCAAATCAAATGGTGTTTTTTCAGCTGATTCAGGATTAAAACCAAAGATCTGTTTTTTTTCTTCAGAACTGCCTGGACACTGAATCTGATCTTGTCAAATTAGCTGTATCCTGGATCATACATGTGTTCATGAGACATGAATGAGAATAGTCAGATCAAATAACGTTGCTTTTTTAGACTACATTTCACACTCATGAAATCATCTCATCACTCGGATGTTTGACAGAGCGGCAAAAGAACAATGAAGGACAACAAACAAACAAACAAACAAACAAACATGCGTACATTATATACGGCATCTAAAATATGCAATAATCTAATTTGAACAGTTGATATTGAGATGTGACTCCCATGATGGTCCTTGTGAGAGCCAGTTTCATCATGGTACTTGATGGGATTTGCAAATGCACTTGAAACTGTTCTTGCAAGAACTATTTTAACATCTGACAGCTGACTTTTACATTTTAAAATAAGAACTGTTCTTGTTGTTACTTAATTACCCAATTCTGTGATATGTCATACTTTTGACAAAATCCAGGAGTTTTCTACAATGTAAAAAATAAATTCAAATTTGTGTCCAAACTTTTGACGGCTACTGTTAATGTATATTAAATAAAACTGACTATAACATCTGCCGTCTGTAGAATAGAAAAAAAACATGGTCTAGAAATCAAGGATCTCCAGCAAAATTATTTTTTAAGACTACATGTGGAAATATGGGGGGCCTCCGAGTGGGGCAGTGGTAAAGCACTCGCTCTATCAGCTGGAGATCGCCGGGTCGAATCCCGGGTGATGCTGTAACCTCTCGCAGCCGGAGGTCTAGAGAGAGCTGATTGGCCGAGCTCTCTCAGAGGGGAGGGACGAGAGGTACTTAGTGCTCCCACATTAATCACGGCTCTACAGCCAATCAGGGGCGTCTGTGAGCTCACGCAAGCGGAAGGAGCAGATAGCGCTGTCCTCCGAGTGTGTTACGCCGCTCCCAACATTGCGTGAGCGAGCAATTCGAAAAGATGCGGTCGGCTGGCGTCACGTGGTTCGGAGGAAACACGTGATTGTCTTCGGCCCTCCCAACTGAGTGGTAGTAGTAGCTTAATGTGGGAGCCCCCTAGTGACGGGGAGGAATTGGACACGACTAAATTAGGGAGAAAATTGGGGAAAAATCCAAAAATTTTTAAAAAAATAAAGGAAATATGGAACATGGCCAAATATGAATTACATGCTACACCAACCATATAGTGTTCTTTTTTTGGAGACAAAAAATCTGGACGAGTTTGGAGGAAATAATAATAAAACATACAGTATATTTGTTCTGTTCAGTTAATAGCTGTAATTAATAAGACCTGTGCCCAAACTGGACATTTCATCCAGCTGTAAGAATTAACTCCTCAGGAATTATTCCTTACATACTTTACCAATTATATTACATCCAATTCTCTTAATATCTTCTACACCAGTAAAAAAAAATAAAAAAGTTCCTGTTAATATTTATAGTAAAGATGCTATAAACAGTCATTGCCTTTTCAGTCATCTTTTTCCTTCTCTCAAAGTAAATAAGCCCAAAATAACTGCAGCTTTTCATGTTACAGAGAAACAGACCGCTTCCAAAAATGTTAAGTAACCGTCTGCTTACAGAAAAGTCACCAAATTCACAGCAATTTATATGTTAAATGCCACATGTTCAGTCCCTGTACAAGTTGTTACTGAAGAAAAGATGATGTATTGTAATCAGAACATTAATATAATATGATAGTAATAACTATATAATAATATACAGCTAATATAATAAAGGTGTAACTGAAATTAATCGGAACTTCTGACAGAGCTGCTGTTCAAGCAAATTAACAAACACATTGTGACCAATCAGAATCAGGAACTGAGCAGTTAAGAATAAGTAGAAATGTGCGGATCAGTCTGTGCTGACCTAAATTTTGAAGCATGAGACAAAACTCCCAGTGGCTTTGTAAAATATTGTTTATTCTTGGGGCTGGAAGGCAGGAGCTCCAGTAAAAAACAGAAAGCTGTATTCAAAACTACGGGAAAGGCATCACTAAATAGGGTGGGAAATTGTTGTTAAAAGCATACATTCAAGATGATATGGTGATGTAGTAGTTAGCACTGTGGACTCGCACCTGTGCGTCAAGGGTTTAGTCCCTGCGGTCTGTGTGTGTGTGTGTGTGTGTATATATATACACACACACATATTTTGACACTCGATTGTTGATTAATTGGCATTTACTAATTGCCCATAGTGTGCGAGTGAGTGTGTAAACATGCATGCTTGTGTACCCGTGCCTAGTGCCCCGAGTGCCCTGGAATAGGCTCCATGCCTCTAGTAAAAGTCGGTTTAGAAGAGAAGTCCTCAGACATATGCTAGTTCTTCCTTTATCACAAGATGGTATGACTAAACTCAATGGTGTGACTTGTAGTGAAATTAAAAGAACTTCTGGAAGGCAATAAATGTGGCTGTATACATTGTGGTGAAATTATTACCACCAAACAAAGGCATACTAATAAACATGGAAGACAACCAACCTCATTTTGTTGTCATTTGTTGTTGGGTCATTTTGTTCAGGATGTTAGAATAGAAAAAATGTGAAGATCCACACCATACTTTGCTCCTCTTAGATGGTTTGATTTTTATTTATATCTTGCGTCAACACAAGACCCTACAGAAGTGACAGGCGTCCCACGATAACAACTAATTATAGCGCTGGAACATAGAAGTGTTTGAGCAATGCTCTGCCGAGGGACAGCACTAGCTTTAAATCTGTGGCTAAGGTCCCAGCCAGCAAGTAAACAAACATGACCATGTGGAAACTCAAGATAGACGCATGCAGTCTGCAAGTGTCCTTTTACGCTTTGTTTGAACAGACATCTCTAATTCTCTCAAGATTGTTCATTCAAAGTATTTACACACTTTTAGAAAGATCAAAGATAAGAAAAACTTATCTAACCAAGCCTGTTGTTTGACTAAACCAGACCTTCTGCTCTCACCTGATTATTTTGACCAATTCACTCATGTTGACATGGTCAGGCACAAGAAACTTGGTCTTGTCCAAAACCGGAAGCTGCTTTTCTCCCTTATACCGCTCAATGATAACCTAGGAGCAATGAGGTCAAGCAAAACATACATAGGCGGCAGTCAGTCTCAATTACAAAAGCAGAAACATAATAATCCAATACACACACACACACACACACACACACACACACACTTCATTTTTATTAAGTAGTAAAGCACAGCACGTTCTGTCCTTCATGATTCTGGCCCATCATGAGTGAAAGAGACGCACTGAATTAGAATATTAGACACTGAAGATTAGCTAAACGTTTACTTATTTCTGATTCATTTGTAATATAATATTTGGAAGAAAGTGTCTTACCGGAATTTTATTAGGGTGCTGCTCTCGTATCTGCTGCACTTCCTTGCAGCGATCAGCTGTAAACCAAGTAAAAAAATAAATAAATAAGCATGCGATTTAGGAAACAGTTTATGTGATTAATTTTAGTCTACACTGTATTCAGGATCCGGCACACTAGACCACTGTGTACCATCATCCCTGAATCAGAGCTTATTACTGCAGGACATTACACGCAATTCAATAACACCAGTTTAACTTGTAGATTGGAAATATATTGTGCCAGATTACTAGCACCTTTCCTAGTTTTATAAAAATGCTTTGGTTCTAGTTCAAAGAGGGGGAGGGGACAGGGTGGCTGGCGATCATACCGAAGAACAGTACGAAGCAATGATGCCTACTATAACATCCCGATATGTGCAATTCACAGAATTTGTGTGTGCTGCACTGCTCCTAATAATCAATGTTCACCATGGCATGTCCCAACCTTTTTTTATTTATTTATGTAAGCAACAGCAAGCTGTTCATTCTGTTACGTTGATTTTCTTACTCCTTACTACCACTTCTTCATCTATGTTCTTGATAGAAATTAGTGAATTTTTGGTGCCAGAGCTAAGATGACTTCTTTCCATGGGATGCAATTTATAATCAGCACTACTTCTTTTCTGCCATCTTCTCTCCTTAGGATATCTTTTGATATGCAAACGATAATGATGATGATGCTGATGATTAAAGGAGGATGTAAATTAGCCTTTGAGCAAGGGATGAAAAGAGACGGCAGCACTGCAAAGCCTGCTCCCTAGAAATACTACATCTGCATCCTCCTACATGCCAGTTTGTTACCAGCTTGTGCCAGTTTAGGAATTCTTCTTTTGACTCCTCCCTTTA
>CM059217.1:22188955-22521455 GCA_030347435.1 Clarias fuscus
ACCCAACAAACTCTGTGAGGAATGCCATGAAAGTGAGACCATCAAGCATGTATTGTTTTCATGCAAGAAATACAGTATATGCAGGACCTACAGTTGGTGATAATGTAATCTACTGGATTCCAACCGCTGTTAAACAAACAAGAAGGAAAAGAAAAAGGAGGGAAGCATTCATTCAACAAAAAACTATATGCACTCTACAATGAGTCAGGAAATGCTGGATTGACTCAACCATCCACTCTCTTAAAAAAACTGGTCCAAGAACTGAACTTCAAGAACATTATCAGGCATTGTTCTGCAAGAACAGACAAATGACTTGCATTTGGGGGGAAATAGTCACATCACAAATCGTAGAATACTTAACAATAAAATATGCAATACATGTGGGTAAGATACTGTTTATATTATTACAGTAATATTATTATTATTATTATTATTGTTTATTCCGTTGACATTCCTATACTCTATACCGCGGGTACTGAATTAAAATGGTAAAAAAGAATTCTTTGAGCCGAGGTCTGAATTTCATGCTTGTTTTAGGATTCAGATCTCTCTCTCTCTCTCTCTATATATATATATATATATATGCAGTTATTGTAGCTTTATATTTAAAAAAAAAAAACATTTTCATAGAATTTCAATAATATTTACTGTCAATTGTCAGTAACTTAAGTTAAACATGTGGACAATTCGAACTTTGATGATCTTGTCTATTTCCTTGTATTTGTATGGAATATAAACAACAATCTTTAATCAATCTTTAGTGAATTGCTGTTAATATCTGTCTCACGCTCTCCCTCATTAACTTATTCTCTATAAATAATCCGTATCCTGTACAGTGTCGTGGAAAGTCTGGCACCTATCCCAGGGGACTCAGGGCACTAGGCAGGGAACACATTATATTTTATTTACCTCTAGTTCAGGGGTCTCAAACTCAGTTCCTGGAGGGCCGCAGCCCCACAGAGTTTTGTTCCAACCATAATTAAAAACACCTGATCCAACTAAACAAGTCATTAAGGCTTATTTGAAAACTACATGGTATGTATGTTGGAGCAGGGTTGGAACAAAACTCTGTGGGGCTGCGGCCCTCCAGGAACTGAGTTTGAGACCCCTGCTCTAGTTCATGTTTAACCAATGGACCTTTTCACAGTTCTATAAGATCTTTAATTCTTTACTTTTATTAGAACTACTTACACAGGGAAGTTCACAGTCTATTCTATTATGATGTTTTTTTTGTATATGTGATATATTCTATTTACATAGAGTCCATTTTAAGCCCTTTACAGATTTTTTTTTAATCAACCAATCACAGTCCTTGAATTGCTGCATCACCCCTAGCAACCACACCCCCTCACTAAGATAAAGGTTTTTGTAGGACTTTTTCAGTTAACATTTGAGCTCTCTGAGAGAATTCTAAGAAGCTTTGTGAATACGGGCCCTGATTTTTCCAAAAAGTTGATTAAACCTAATTAAACAAATGAGGCAAAAAGATCACACTTGGTCATTAATTTATTGAGGGAAAAAGTTGTGTTTGTGTGGGGGATTAAGGTCAGGACTTTGAATTGACTGAAAATTTCTTGGGATAATTCTTCCAATATCCATCTTGTTCTTTTGGAGATCAGAGGCTTTCTAATTTGCAACCTTACCATGATAATTGTTGCTCAATGGACTAATGAACACTATTATGCAGTATGAGATAGTCCTGTTGGTACAAAGATATTAACCTGGGTTTCTTTGTGAGTTCTCAGGCTATTACAGTACTATAATATTTATTCTCAGAGTAGTAACTCCATTACACGCTGGGGCGCATCACACCTAAGGCCATCAACAGACTCCTAAAACAGCACACACTGTCGTGATTTATTCCTAAAACTATGTACATCAAAGTTTCTAAACACTTTTTTCATACCATACATCTGACATAATTCGCTTATGGACCTTGACTAAAGAACTGTTGAGACACTGGTTTGGACATGGTGGGTTTATTGTTGCTTATGACATAGAGAAACCAACTACATTTAGTTCCTCCTTTACCTTCATGGTGAGAAATTTTTTGAGCATAAAAAATAAAAAGGACAATAACTTAAGGGGATTAAACACATCCTGAAAAAGAATACTGGAATGATAAGGAATAACAGATTATAAATGTACTTTGCATGTCACCAATGTTTGACAGAGACCATAATGTATATTAGTGTCAGATTGTATGATATTAGCTATAAACGTACATGGCTACCTAATAAACAAAACTTTATTTTCTGCAGAAAAATAAAAAGGTGTAGTTTAAATAAAAAGCTATACAGTTATAAACAGCACTTTCACTCCGTTGGGTTCTGAATGACTATCAGGAAATAGTCCTTATCTGCAGAGAGAGAGGAAAAGAGACAGGTTAGTGTTAGATAAATGTGAGAAGTTCTCTCAAACAAACTGCACTTAAACTTGTTTTGCTACAACCTAGTGGACAAACCCTTTAACACCTTTAAACTGGGCCTTCACACATTATAACACACATTTATTACATTTATATTATAGAGATGCACCTGTCAATCAGCCAGTCAATCACTCACCATTTCTTTATAATCCTGTCAACTATTCACACATTTCACACATATCCCATGTGGTAGGAGTGAATTATTTGCTAAGTTTGTTTAGAAATTCAGCTGTTGAACAAAACTAAGATATAAAACTTTTAAGTTAGGACAATGTTCAAAGTCTTTAAATTTTAACACAATTCGAGAAAAAAAAAAAAACACTGAATCAGGATATTTCTCAAACTCGTGATATTTACGGAACAGCAATATTAATGTATCAGCACTTGGGTATCATAATAATATTGTATCAGGTGGTGAATGGTGATTCCCATCCCACAATTTCTTAGACATAATTCCTGTGAGAACAGAAAATAAATGGGCTTGTGGTGAGAAACTAAGGAACACATGTAGATTCCAACCAATATGCGGGGGAAAAAAAGTCAACTGTTTTTTGTGCCATATTTGCTTTTCATCTACTCTGTATCTTATGCAAATGTAACCAACCTGGTGTTGGAAAGTACAGCAACGATACTACTTTATATGATGCATCCTAGATTGTCTTTGCGGCCAAACAGTAAAAGGCATGAACGTTTACTGTATGTCTCTACTCCCCTGCATGTCAAACTCACAGACACAGAAAATGTACGTGTATTAAAAAAAAAAATAAGGACAAGATGGCAGTTTTTCCAAAGTGGTCCAAAATGCAAGAATTACTGTGTCAAAATAATTTGTTGTCAGGTACCATACAATCTTCGATTGCTCCCAAATGGTTTTTATACAAGGAATGAGACCAGAGATGAATTCAGATTTTTGAAGAGGTTTACTTTATTTTTTTTACTTTTGGGACGACAGGATGATCATTGTGTCTTGTTTTTCAATCAGACCAAAAATTAACAAGCTAGAAGGAAGTGGAGCAAAGTGGTTCAGCGGCAGTACCAAATAGAGCCTCTTGAGTTTTGTGCTCAGAAGACGCGATCAAAGGTTTTGAAATAAGCTCCACGCGGGTACATGCCAAATTGAGGGTGATGCTCCCCCCTAGTCTCGAATAGGAAAAATATATCAGTGGATTCCTTAGACGAGCAATAGCACACCTTTCCTGGTGGTCCAAGTGGTTCCTCCACTGTTATCCACATTATTTGCCAAAACTTTTTTGTGCTTCGAAAAGATAGAACAATAACAACTTCTGTAAAAATTGAGTTATATGCCCACAAAAGATTCCCAATTTTACCCGAGAAAAAAATGCTGAAGATGGCTCATTTCTAGCTCGTATGATTATAAAGATGTGTGTCTGTACACTGCCTGTGTGCATGACATGAGCAGCAGGCATCCTAGGTGTTGGTATGGGGATTCAAACTAACATTCTCTGGCTTTAAGAGGGGATGTGTTTCTGTTGTGCCACACATGCACGCATGCACAACTGGCACAGATTCAGTCTAATTTATTAGATCAGAGGCCCTGTATGATCAAGCTAAAAACCAGTCAATAACATTCACAAGCCAATCAGCCGGTGCATCTCTAGTGAAAATCTGAAACAGATATGTGCATCACTTGCCCACTGCTGACCAAAATGTTTACGGCCTCATGCGCAGACCAACATACAAAGATTCTATTTCAACTGTGAGAAGCTGCAAAAAATTTTGGTCTTCAACTGGATATACAGAGTATAACTACAAAATATTTTCAACACAATTCACTTTTTTTTGTGAGGTGTGTCAGGAGTAAAGAAAATACTGATGTGCATTACATGTCTGGAAACAACTCTCTAGTTCACAATGGAAACATTTAAAATAACTGAGTGAAAACACTAAACACTGTATTCCTTAATCAAGAACAAAATGACAATACAATAACATTCAACCACAGACAAAAGACAGCAACCTACACAGAGAGAGAGGAAAACCTTTCATTACCTGGAGCAATCATAATTTCATTCTTCTTGGAGCGGACTCGGAGGAAAGTGAGGTCATTCTGTGGGTCAATGTCCCTCACTGTACTCCGTGCTTTCATCACCAGCTGATGGAGTAGGCCTGCATACTGCACTGTACTCGAGTTATCCAGTGTTGTTTTAATAGGAATGCCTTTAGAGAGAAAGAGAGAGAGAGATCAAATACAACAATCATAACTTTGTTTAAATTTAGATGGCTTTAATCATGTGATTTTTTTTTATATGCGACACTGGATTGTCATGTGTGGAAAAACTCACTTTTCCACTGACTGAGAATTAAAATGATTGTATAAAAATTAAACACTGGTACTACTGTAAAATAAATAAATAAATAAAAATCAACAACAGAATCTTGTGACCCCCCCCACCAAAAAACAGATACCGTTACTGATACATAGTTACAGTTACTACCTCAAAGTAGTATTCTTTCTTTAATAGCACAGCATTTCATCAATGTAAAAACGTCAGCACCTGGATTTAACTATGCAAAGAGTTAAAAGCCTTCCACTGGATAATTACTGCAGCAATTAATATGTTTGAGCAGGCATTAAGTTATTTAACCCTAACTGATGCATGGAGTAGCTTCTTATTTCTTAAACAATCATGTCAGAAGGCATATCCTGTGTTTGTGGTAAAGATGTTATTCGGTTTCAGAAGGGCCAAATTATTGGCCTGTATCAAGCTAAGGAGATTGCTGAAACTACTAAAAGTCAGTTAAGAACTGTAAAATGCATTGTTAAAACCTGGAAGGATAGTGGTGAACCATCATCTTTGAGGAAGAAATTCATACAGAAAATTTTGAATGGTCATGACTGGAGCTCACTTAAACGTTTGGTGAAATCAAATAGTAAAAAAAAAAAAAACAGCAGCAGCTTGACTCATCAGATCACATGACCCTCTTCTAATGACAGTCTAATCTTTGTGCTCCCTTGCGTACTGAAGCCTTTTTCCAAAGAAAACCTCTCATCAGTGGGGTTAATAAGACTACACAGCTGTTTAGTCTCAATCACTTACAGTTCGGCTGTTTTTTTTTCCCTATTTGATTTCACAAAATGTTTGAGTGAGCTCCAATCATGACCATTCATTCAAAAATTTCATGTAACTGGCATAAGATTAAATTGTCATTGTCATCTTAGAATATGCCCATGCATCGGTGTAAGAAGAGAGGTGTATGAAGCGATCCCATCATGCCTAGTGCCAGTCATACATGCCTGTGGAGGCAGTGTAATAATCTGTGGTTGCTTCTGTTGCTCAGGTCTAGGTTCAGATACAAAAAAAAAAAAAAAAAAAAAAAACGAGGTCAGCTGATGACCTGAATGTACTGAATTACCAAGTTTTTTTTTTTTTTTCACCAATGGGTTTTCTTCTTAACTGATGGCACACATATTCCAAGATAATGATGATGACAATTTAATGTTGTGGAACATAAGAGACGAGTCTCTTTCTCACATCTCTCTCTCACACACACAGTCATTTTCTAAAAATGCAGCAGGCAAGCATAAACTCCTCTGTCTGGAAGACTTTCCTTAGCTGGGAATCTTTGACGGTTAAAAAGTGCTTACATGATGGAGTCCTTCCATAAGTGTTAGATAAACTTTCCTAACAAAAACATTTCCATATCAATGATTACAGTTGAATTTTTTTTAAACAATACATTTTCAACTGTATTTATTATTAGTTTTAGATTATGAAGTGTATCCATGGTACAAGTTCCTGCATATGTACTGTTACTGTAGATGTGCATCTTACCATCTGAACAACCGTCCCCGCCACACTGGTGTATAAAATAATGTTCTGATCAATCAGGTTCAACTGACATCATACTCTTAACTTATTTCCTGTGTGGAATGTCCACATAAACCATTTATTACTAATTTCATTCCCTGACCAACCTCTATTCTTCCTCTTCTATGAAGACAAACACTACAGCATGTTACTGAGGAATTACTGAAAAAATGTAAAACTCCTCTTAAACACCTCTGCCCCTGTAAACAAGCTACAGAAATGCTACTGTACGAAAAAGGAGAATATTAATATAACCCTTTAACTTTGTTACTGTACAGAAAATACAGTTACAGAAAATTAATCTAGAACATAGAGAAAATCAGGTTACTGCTTATACCTGGGAGTTTTAATGTGCTGCTCAAACACAGACTAAGCATCCGACAAAGGAAGAATTTAGTTAGAGTGTGACGTTACTTATTACCCTCAGAGTTGACAATGATGATTCCTTGCACTCCTTTCTGAGTCTGGATTCTCTTCAGTGTCTCCTCGACTTCAGCCTTCACACAAAAACACAACAGGGAACTGAAATATCTGAATAATAACTAGCTTTATCTGGATTTATGGAAGTCCTATTACAATGACACAACACAGACAACCAAACCCTGTTTTCCTTCTCTCTTTAAAATAAACTAAGCTCTTATTAACACTTCATGAGGGAAATGTCACTGTTCCAACAGCATGAGGATGACAATTTAAGAATGGAAAATCTTCAGAAACATCACAGTAGTAATATCAATATGACAAAAATACATACTATATACTTGATGATAAGTATATTTATGCTAATATAGGTAGTTTCTGACTAACGAATGCGTTCCATTCCTGGAGCACGTCTGTAAGTCGGATTTGTTCTTAAGTCCGACAAAGTGAGTCTCATATGCCTTTCACGTGAATATACAATGTAAAACATACCAATCCATTTGACTAAATCTCTGTCCCCTTTCCCCACACTGCCATCATGTGGCCAAAATCCATAACCTGCGCCTTTTTTGGTAAGGATTCCCCAAAATTAGAATTATTCACCATCAGGACATCTTTTCGTAACTCGAATGTTCGTAAATCTGGGACTACCTGTACTTGAAAAAGATCATATTTTATATATTAAGGGAAAGCGTGTAATATCACAAAACGTTATGTGCATCCTTCATTTAGCTTGAAAACTGTCATACCATTTTTGCCACGCAATAAAAAAGCTCTGGGTTAACGATGACAGTTTTAAATTAATTTCAAAAGTTTAAATACAGAAAAAAAGCTATGCCATCTCATTTAAATAATTAAAATATATAAATGTGTCTGCAAAAGTTCTGTCAACTAAGTTACCAACTCAACCTCGTCCTGTAACTCAAAATGATTTGTTCCAATGCTGAGTGACCTGCAGCATGTGATTTCGTCTCTGTGGTAAACAATTTAAACACACTGTAGTAAATGTTCTCTTTTTCTTTTAAATATTTTAGTTATAATAGGTGACCCCGTCGCTGGTTCACCGGTTTTCCTTCCTTGAATGACTTTTGGTAGTGAACCAAATGAAGCTTTTTTTTTCCTGAAGTCGATGTCTTGGAAGCAGAAAAAATGGAAGGTGTAAAGATTTGAGTCACTTTGACAAGGGTCAAATTGTGACTCCAAAACAGCAGGTCTTGCGGAATGTTCCTGGTCTGCAGTGGAATGATCCAAGGAAGAATTAACCAGTGACAGGATCATGGGTGGCAAAGGCTTACTGATGCACACGGGGAGAGAAGGCTGGCCTGTGTATTCGCTCTTCTGATCCAACAGAAGAGCGAATATAGATCGAATTGATAAAAAGTTTAATGCTGGTTGTAATAGAAAGGTGTCAGAACACACAGTGCATCACTGTTATAGTGGCAAAAGGGGAGACCTACTCAATATTAGGGAGGTGGGCATAATGTTTAAACAACTATTGGTTCTGTTGTAAAAGAAAACGTACTATAATGTAAAAAGTTATTTATATCCATTTGTACATTTGTCTCATGTTTGTCAGTACTCATGTCAACAAAGCTAAAGAGTTCACATTAGCAGTGGCACATTTAGCTACCGTGCTAGCTCTAATTTTAGGTCATTTTTGCTAACTGACCAATCATTATTAAATAACGAGATAAAATTAATTCGGCCGTTTCTGGACAGCGCATATTAAATGATCTCGAACATCACAGACTGTCCAGGGTTGCAAGTGTTAGGTTAGCATGCTAACAAGCTATCCACCTAGCTAGGAAACGCCCTAACAGTGAGGAGAAGCCGCTACAGCTAGCACAACCTGTCAGTGCTAATTCAGAGCTGAATTACACACAGTCATGTCCTAGGTGAAATACAGCACGGTAAGTATACTGTAAAGTACTTGCCATAGTTATTTCTGTGTGCTCCTGTAAAAACTCCAGCTACACTCTGTTACGCAGGCTCGCTAACATAGCAATGGACAAGCTGTGCTTCAATTTGTTGTCGAATGTGAATGGGGTAGTAACTTTTAACAACGCGCCCTCTGCTGGTGTGGAGAAGCACCGCAACCAAAATAAAAGCAAAATATTTTTTGTAGGCAGGGAGGAGTTTCATCTCACTGACAACCTCAGTACACCTTTATGACATGAACATGTTTAATTATGTGTATCTTTTAACTGGTTACATGTATTTATAAGATTTGTGACATAAATCATAAAATTATGGCGGCATAGGGGCTTAGTGGGCTTAACATTGTCGCCTTGCACCTCTGGTGTCCGGGTTCGTTTCCCATCTCGGGACTGTGTGCGTAGAGTTTGCATGTTCTCCCCGTGCATGGTGGGTTTCCTTCAGCAAAGACTTGCAGATTAGTAATAACACACGTTCTAACTAAATAAACATAAGTAAGTGCAGAATCCATGGTTTCATCAATTATGGCAAGTTGTTCCGGTCCTGAAGCTACAAAGGACCATACCATCACACTACCACCACCATGTTTGACTGTTGGTATGATGGTCTTTTTATAATTTTGTTAGTTTTATGCCAGACATACAGTAATGGGAAAAGTTTAACTTTTGTCTCTTCAGTCCACAGAATATTTGTCCAAATATATTGGGAATAATCAAGATATTTTTTGGCAAATGTAACATGAGTTTTTGTGTTCTTTTTGGTTATCAGTGGCTTTCGCCTTGGAACTCTCTTCCGATTTTGATCAGTCTATTTCTTATTGTTGAAACATGAACACTGACTTAATCTGAGTAAAGTGAAGGCTGCAGTTCTTTATATGTTGTTCTGGGTCTGTTTATGTGCTCCTGAATAAGTTGTTGTTGTGCTCTTGGAGTAAGTTTGGCAGGCCAGCCACTCCTGTGGACAATAGCTCTCACTGCGGTTCACTGGAGTCTCAAAGGAGCAGGGGGGGCTACTGTGTAGGCAACTTACACACACACACACACACACACTACTGGAATCACTTCTCTAAACAGATTGATCTGCAGCCTTTTCCTCCTTCACAGGGCCGTTGTTGCAGTACAGTTAATAAAGAACAGTCACTACATTTGGGCACAAAATAAAAAAAATACTTTACACACACGCACATACATGTGGTCACAATGGTATAGTAAACAGTACACGTGTGCACGGATGTTGATTATACGAGTGAACGCACACACACACTGAGACTGATCATAGGAGACGAAAACCCACAATTCCACAGGAGAATTGTGATCTTGTGACACTCGGCAGAAAAAGCGTATGCATACTACAGTACACTACCTCACTTGTTTAATAAGTTAAAGTTCATGAAAAAATTTTGCTCGTCTTGCAAAACACCCGCAGACGAAATTACTCACAATCCAAGGTTCCACTGTATACAGTATAGTGTATTTAGTCGCTCCACGTACATGTTGAGATAATTATTCATGAAGAAATATAATAACTTTAATAACAATGAAATGTGATTTCTATTGCTGCATTTTTCTACAGTTCAACAGAAAGCTTTCTGTGTAGTGATTTTGTAGTGAGGATTGTACTGTACTTTCACTTCACATTTTGGCTAGATACTTCCCCTTTTAACTGTAAAGGTTAACCTCCCACACACAAAAGTGTTTTTACGCCATCATTTAAAAGAAATTTCACACGGTTTGACTTCAATGCCCATTGTATATATTTTTTTTCTCATCTTGCGAGGGCCTTAAAAATGTGACGTTCAAATAAGCTATAACAAACAAATCGCGGAAATTGTAACTTTTCCGTTATTTTTGCGCACTCAGTGCTGCCCCCTGGCAAGATGCTGTCCTGAGTCGTGAGTTCTGGCCAATGAGAAGCACACTCTGTTCTCTGTTTCTGTAGAGAACGCAACACGGGATTTCCTTCTATCCATTGACTGTTTGAGTTGCACACAAATCATAATATATCATAATCTTTCTCTCCCATCGAGTTCATTGAACTGATTCTCAAAAACACGGAACATATGGTGTCTCGTATCGATTTAATACGGAACAGCTTTCAAATACAGGATGATTCCCTATTTTACACACACACACACATCAACACACAGTTGAGTTCCTTGGGGGCCTTCGCTACTTTTAAAAACTTAGATCTCGCTCCTTTATACAGTACAGACCAAAAGTTTGGACACACCTTCTCATTCAAAGAGGTTGAATTTGTATTATGGCAAGAAAAAAGCAGCTAAGTGAAGAAAAACGAGTGGCCATCATTACTTTAAGAAATGAAGGTCAGTCAGTCCGAAAAATTGGGAAAACTTTGTCCCCAAGTGCATCACAAAAACCATCAAGCGTTACAAAGAAACTGGCTCACATGCGGACCGCCCCAGGAAAGGAAGTCCAAGAGTCACCTCTGCTGCGGAGGATAAGTTCATCCGAGTCACCAGCCTCAGAAATCGCAGGTTAACAGCAGCTCAGATCAGGGGTAGGCAGGGGTAGCTGCCAGGGGTAGGGCAGGGGTAGCTCAGTGGTTAAGGCATTGGACTACGGTTCAGAAGATCGCAGGTTCAAACCTCACAACCACCAAGTTGCCACTGTTGGACCCTTGAGCAAGGCCCTTAACCCTCAATTGCTCAGATGTAATGAGATAAAAATGTAAGTCGCTCTGGATAAGGGCGTCTGCCAAATGCCTAGATGTAGATGTAGATGTAGATCAGAGAGCAGGTCAATGCCACACAGAGTTCTAGCAGCGGACACATCTCTAGAACAACTGTTAAGAGGAGACTGTGTGAATCAGGCCTTCATGGTAGAATATCTGATAGGAAACCACTGCTAAGGACAGGCAACAAGCAGAAGAGACTTGTTTGGGCTAAAGAACACAATAAAGAAAACTCTTTGAATGAGAAGGTGTGTCCAAACTTTTGGTCTGTACTGTATATGTATATATGATTATTTCACCTCAGAATCATCATGAGCAGGGTTAACTTTAATCCACTCAACACTTCCTGTACAGACAGTTTATATGTAAGTGGAGGAGGAAGTTGCCTGGACTTCAACATTATTGGGAATGAGCTGACTTCAGCAGAATACAAAGAAATCCAGTTATTGTAGTCATGAATAAATAAATAAATAAATAAATAAAACATTTGAATGTCTTATGTCTTATGCAAAAGTTTAGGCACCCTTTGATAAATCAGATTTTGTTGACTTTTTACTTGAAAAGATGTTAACACAGTCTCTCTTGGAAATGGAAAAAATGCACAATATTTTCATCAAACAGTGATGCGTAGTTACTTCTTATGCCATTTCCAAGAGAGACTGTGTTAACATCTTTTCAGTTAAAAAAATTAGCAAAATCTGTTATTTATCAAGGGGTGCCTAAACTTTTGCATAAGACTGTATGAACCAAAAATATTTTTAAAAGCCAAGGATGCCAAAAATGTGGATTTCTGGGAGTTAGCCATGCTCCTTTCAGGGAAAAACATCAGAAGGTAAGTTTCATGTGACGTTTTTCTGCCTCCCACGTATTCAGTGTCTGGTTCTCCCTGACTCATCCTAATGACATAGCCCAGTATTTTGGAGCTTATCTCGACTGACTTTTTCTGTGTGTGTGTGCCCAACATTCCAGGATAACGCCCTCTCTCTCTCTCTCTCTCTCTCACTCACACACACACACACACACACACGCACACACACACACACACACACACGCACGCGCACACACGCACACACGCACACACACACACACACACACACACACACACACACACACACACACACACACACACACACACACACAGTCTAGTTTGTTCTATTTTCAACAAACCTGGGCCTGGTTATTATATCCTATGTGGACAAACATATTCGGTTACACTTGTTATTTATTGAATGTAGGTGTTTCAATCAGACCCCTTATCCCCATTGTAGGGCGATCTTAATGCTTCAGCCTACTAAGACATCTTGGACAAAAGGTTTAACTGCCATGTTCTCAGGAAGCTGATTTCTTATTTTTTCAGTGTAGAAAAGGGTCCTACTCCTACATTTCCTATTTCTGTTTTATTCTTATACATAATCGCTGTCTCCATCTCATTGATTCTGAATGGATTTCCCCCCAACAGGAGTTTCCGTGCATGCTCTCCCCGTGTTCCTGACACATCCCAAAACAGTAGGTGGAGTGGTGACAAGAAAATAAAAAATTGTCCCAAAGTGTGAACGAGTGTTGCTAATGAGCAAGGCCTGTTCTGTTTCAGGAGAGATGAAACACATCCGCATTCTGCTACAACTCTTCCTCACATACAGCGTTTTTTACAAATTTTTTACATAGTTAGATAAATATGGAAACATTTCACAAAACAATTTTAAAAACAAATTTTCAAACCCTTGAATGAGTAGGTGTGTCCAGGCTTATGACTCGTGCCTTAGCTCTCAATGGAAAAACGTTCTCTTTTTCACAATTTGTGGTAACCACTGATGACAAAATGTATAAGAAATGACAGAAAAACGTCTAATCAATGGAAGCAACAATGTTCTTTTATGTAGTATAAGTCATACCTAATACCAAAGATGAAACTAAACAGTATGAATTAAAAAAATATATATTATCACAGAGAAAAATGCTTTAGGTTTATTGTCATTCAACATGTAGGACATGAAAGAACGAAATTAATTTCCCAAAACCAGCATCCAACATTAAAGACGAATCTCAATAATAATAATAATAATAATAATAATAATAATGCAATGAAAACCTGCGAAAGAAAGCTAATAGGCCAATAAAACCTAAGCATATAGTTATAAGTACTGTAATAATAAATAAATAAACACACTGCATGTTTAGCATGTTTGGAAAAACATAATTGTATCAGTCATTTTGATTGCAAAGTTAAATGTACAGTATGTAGTACTGAAGAGCTGAAGATTATACAACCTTCAGTCATGACTTTTGCAAATATCCTGTAAGTTGCAATCTTTCAAACTGAACACAAGGGCCTCTTTTGTGGGTTTCGAGATAACGCTGCACGACTGCAAGTTCGCAGTTCAAGCAAGTAGCAGGAAACAAGCCGGTCTAACCAATGTGACAAAAATGTGAGATATAAATTATGTAAGCATCTCAGAGAAACAACACTCTCCTCATGGCGGAATATTTAAGTGGTTTTAAAATATTTAAGTATAATTTGCAGCCATACAGTATGTGGCCCAAATCTCACCGAGCCATGCACACTCACACACACACACACACACACATACACACACACACACACACACACACACACACAGAGGGAGGTCTCCGACTGTTTGTCCATGGCTCCTCTTTACATGCTGTTTATCTTCTTGAGAGTTGAAAGGCCTTTCACCGAAAGATCATCACGAGGCGAAAGCAAGAGAACAATAAAACAGACACGCCACAAATAAACACAGCCTGCGCCATGCTTATATTAAATATTTACCCATGACATGGCTCAAATCGTATCGTTAATTACTGGAGTAAACTCTTCTAATTACTGCATGATCTAAAAAATTGGACATGGAAATAAGATAATGATAGTGTAGGTTGGCCAGAAAATATCCAGAATGTTATATGAATTTGTGATTCAAACCATCCGAAATAAATCTTTAATACTGCTCTATGGACTGAACTTTAATATAAGTACATATTTACATAAGATGTGTTCCATGTCAGATTTTGGCCTTCACCGTTGTTGACATAAATGCGAAAGGACAAAAACTTCAAAAACTTTTGCTTTTTTTTAGTCGGTGTAGATTGTTCGGCATTTAATAATACATTTATATGCTATATATTATTTTATATACTATGTACTAGATAATATATCGCTCACTCACTCACTCACTCATATACCGCTTTATCCTGTATATCGGGTCATGGGGGGCTTGAAGCCTGTCCCAGGAAACTTAAGGCATGAGACGGGGTGCCAATCCATCGCAGTTTTCGTGTCAGTAGTAAACAGTGACATTTATCATCTTTAGCTGGGTTTCTGTTTAATGACCTGTGTCATCTGGCAAGAGCATATCATTTCACCTAAGCAGGATGGGGAAAGACCATGCAGGCATTTAAAAAACAATATGCAAAAATCAATATGTCAAAAATCAATATGTCAAAAAGATAGCCAGTGGAGCCAGTGGAAGTATTTTAGTTCCAAATGTCTCACATCTTAAAAAAAAAAAAAAAAAAAAGGTTTAACATTAAATGAAAACAGTATAGGGTTTACTGTACATATTTTTTATCCAATGTGACATTCTCACTTGAGCACGGAAACATGAACATTTTCCAGGTAATGTCAAAATAAAGGAGTTTCCAGTGCATTGATGATCAATGATATTTGAGTAATGAAATGAGGAATTAAAAGAAAGAAGAAATAATATATACTGTAATAATCTCTTTAAACAGTAGAAGTCATGGAATAAATGTTATATTTTGAAATATAGATTGGTTTCACTTCTTACAGCCTGCTTTCTACAGTATGTATGTCTACTGTATACTGTATATAGTGAGAATCAAGATTCCATTCCACTTTTTAGGTAATGTGACTTAAATGCGGCGGCATGGTGGTGTAGTGGTTAGCACTGTCGCCTTGCACCGCCTGGGTCCGGGTTTGATCCCCGGCCAGGCTCGATTCCCGTCTCTGTGTGCATGGAGTTTGCACGTTCTCCCCGGATACTCCGGTTTCCTCCACAGTCCAAAGACATGTAGGTTACCCAAATTGCTCATAGTGAGTGTATGTGTGTGTGTCTGTGCCCTGCGATGGATTGGCACCCTGTCCAGGGTGTCCTAAGTCTCCTGGGATAGGCTCCAGGCCCCCCATGACCCTGAATACAGGATTAAGCGGTGTAGATGATGAGTGAGTGACTTAAATGCATTTACATTATAAAAGAAATGTTTTTCCAAAAAAAAAAAAGTGGGGAAAGAATGATTTTGTTCATAACTAAGAATATCATAGAGCATACAAAGATCCTTACTATTATTGAGAGACAGGACTACTAGGACAGAGGGAATTGCTTTGGTGCTCACTTATCATTAAATGCTGAATAAAAACAAAGCAAAAACTCTGAAATTCTGTGAAAATTTGCAGGTTGCCTAAAATTTACTGAACTGGTTTGCAACAGATTGAAGAAACAGGCAACGGTCACTGAGTCAGAAAACCATGCCGTTGAGAACAGGACAGACAAACTAGGATCAATAAATAGGGTGTGTAAACACATGTGGAACAACTTTGGGTTTCACATGTATTTATTAATATAAACCCACAGGAAGTAGGAAGTACAGAACCAACTGTTGCGTCAGCATATTATTTTCTGTCAGCATATTATTTTATTTCTTCTATACCTTACATTATTTTATGCAACATATATAGTCAAATGACTATATAGTTATAGCTATATAGTCACCAGCTCAACATTAGTTTTGCCAGCAGCAGAAGGACATGTGCTGGTGGATCAAAATAACTGGTTGAATAAACAAACAAATCATAATCTGCTGATAATGAATTGTGTTTGCGGAACTTTTATTTTGTATAAAAGCAATATCCCACTCAAGGTCATGCTGTTGTGCTGAATATCGGCACAGCTAATATCTTTTTCACTTGCGTTTGTAGGCGCCATTGTGAGTACAAATGCATCACAGCCATGCTGATATTCAGCATGACAGCACTTCCTCTAGTGCGATACTGCATAATTATTTGCAGGGTAATTGTAAATAGGCACAAATTTTGTTGTGTTTTAAGTGCTTTGGTTTACAAAATCAATATAAAACAGGAGTTTTGAATGAAAACATATTAGAAAAAAATTATGAATATGTATTGATATTGGGTGAATTTTTCTTGGGTGAAGAAAAATTTGTATTGTGCCATCTCTAATAATTACTGTCCACCGGTCCACCTGTTCTTGTAGCATTAAGGCCTTACCATGATTGTTTTGGGCTTGGGGATATATTTCTTGTAGTGATCAATTTATGAATTTCTCATGAAAATTTTGAAATACAAATTTGTTCTCAGACCATTGACTGCCATGTTTTAGTTTTTACATTCGCATCAATTTTGTCACTAATTAACTTTGAAAATGACTTCACCTGAGAAGAATTTGGCTGAGATGTGAATGGGGGTGTGGATCAGTCTGCCAGTAGTGGATATCTTTGTGTTATCTTTAACAGTATACACTGAATCCTGTGTTTAAAACATGCCCTTTCTCTCTTTTTCACATTGTAAATGTGAGTCCATTCCCATGTGGAAAGTCCTAATCTATCTGATGCATGTTTTCTAGCTTGTTATGGTAATTACAGGAAGAGACAAGACTGATCAAATAATGTAGCCAGCCTGCTCTTTTGGCCAATTACGTAGTGGTTGACTCCATTATCTCCTCAATTAATGTCAGGCTAATTCATTTTGAGTAAATTCTGCACTGCAAAATGGGTGTATGGCCTCGCACAGAACCAGACCCAAGAAGGAAATTAAATGGTAAGATAAGCATCAGGTCTTTTTTTCTGCTTTTTGTTTTAAAACAGCCATAGTGTCCTTCAATAACACATGATCAAAGCCTCAAAGACTATCTACAGTGTGCCAAAATGGTCACATCCATAAATAGCATATGAAACACAGTACTATTACTACTATTACTATTTTACTCAGAGCATACACAATATTTGCTTGGTTGTGAAACTGGCCAGCTCACATTTTTAACCTCACATACTGTATGTTATTAAGCATAAAAAATCATTCATTATTTTTGTGCATAATGATAAAATTTCTGCTATTAGAACTGGTCAACGGTTCTTAAGTTGTATTTTGTTAGTATGCATAAATATTATTTTGAGGGTTTGTTCTTTACTGAAATCGATGCTGATGAGGCATCAAAAAACACAAGTGGCTGGGTGTCTGCTTTTCAAGAAAGTAAAGAAAAAAAAGATAATAACAGAAAAATACATGGTAGTCAGGGTGTTGCAGGGTGATAATCGAAGAGAAGGCAAGGGAGTGGGGTCAGATAACAAAAGTTGATGATAATTTGCCATTTTTCTGCCAAATTTGCCAAAACTCTGGACTTCAACACTAAAATATTGCTACCGAGCAAAGAAGATCAGGTCCAAGCATATGCGTGATCACCTCCTGGGTGCACCGAAAAGACATTGGTAATGAAATACCATTGCCATTATGACATGACTATATCATTATATATAATTAATTATTATTAACTACTTTTCGGCATAAGTTTAAGGCTCACCACAGCTGAGCAGGTTGAGATTCCTTGTGTATCCTAAATGTCTTTATGACATTTATTTTTATTATTTGGTGGAGATCGTATATATCACCTCGGAGGACTATAAGAAATTCCATTGGGTGCACTTTGCAAAAAACCCAAAATAACTGACTTCCTGTTGAGTAGAGCTCATGACATGCATAGCAAAAGTTGTTTAGCTCAGAGATCTAAAGGGGTACTGGGTTTGACTTTTATACAAGCAAATATGTTTGAGCTATGCAGTAAAATCTTCTGTTAAGGCCACTCAGGCTCCTAATGGCAGCAGAATTTGAAAATATAGAGACAATACATTTAGGTTCATTGTAGGGGAGATTTTATGACATTTTATTTTAATTTATGAGATTTTATTGTTTCAGACATCATTTTAATGTTTTAATTTTCATAGAATGTAAGATTCTTCCTGTTGCGTTTCATGGGGTTGTGTAATGTTTTTATTTCCAATATCAAACAAAAGTCTGCTTTCTTCCATTATCTCAAATAGTTCAGATATCATGATCTCACTGACCTCAATGTCTTGAGATCATATTGCCGCGGTTTGGTGGTGATCGTATAAATGAGCTATGCAGCAAAATCTCCAGTGAAGGCGCTGTGCCACGCTCACTCAGCAGTCCTAATGGCAGCAGATTTCAACCTGTGTGCTGATTTTCATGACTTTTTAAGCATGTTAAAACCTGTAAAAAGCCTATAATAATATAATATAATAATTATAATACAATAATAAAACATTTTATTTATAAGTGCCTTTCAAGTACCCAAGGACACTTTACATTTGACATGAAAGGTATAAAACTAAAACCAGCATGTAATAAAGAACTTATCGTATGAATGAGCTATGCAGCTCACTCAAGAGTCCTAACAGAAGCAGATTCCAACCTGTCCAAGCTGATTCTCATGACTTTTTAAGGATATTATGACATGTAAAAATCCCTGGATGACCGAAAAATAAAATCCTTAGATTAGAAGAAAAGGATACCTAACACACATAGTGCTTGGGCCCTAATAATAAATATGCACATTTACCTCTAGCTTTTATCTCTGGATAAAAAAATAAAAAATAAATACAATTTTATTTATAAGTGTCTTTTAAGTACCCCAAAACACATTAGATTTGACATAAAAGATATAAAACTAAAAACAGCAATAAAGAATTGAGAATAGAATTATTTTAAAAATCTAATAACAATTAAATAACATTTTATAAAATAAAATGAGTCAGTGAACAATATATAAATGTTAAATAACTAATGTAGGTAATAAAATAAAGAAAGGTAAGTAAATAAAGTTGTATAAAGCAGACATTAAAATGGTTACACACAAACACACACACACACACACACATACTGAATATTCATTGAAGGTCAATAAGTCCAAGAGTCAGACAGCCAGCAGCTGATGAAAGACGGGATTTAAAGTGAACTGAGTCATGAAGGAAAGTTTTACTTCAGTGTACAGAAAGCGCGTTCACGCGCTCGCACACGCGCAAGGACGCGCGCGCAGGCTAGCTTTCGGGGCGGCGGTGATAAACGACTTCGTTCCGATCCAGGAGCATGTTAGGATACACACACACACACACGGAGGGGTCGGTCTGACATGCTGACGAGCCGTGGGGTAAGTCAATATTATCAGTCTTTCAGTAGTTTTAAATTGGTAATAAAGTTGCGTCGAGAAGATGACGTAACAATTCAGCGGTGTTCCTTCCACCTTTCTTACACACACACACACCAACTCGCTGTGCTTTTGTACAATTTTTGTGATAAACATCTTGTACAAAGCAGCCAGCGCACAGCTCGTGAAAGAAACATGTCCGGTGTGAGTGTGTGTGTGTGTGTGTGCAACTCGTTACAGAAGATGGAGGAGCTTCGAGGAGCGTCGCCGTTACTCTTTCAGACGTGCTCTGATTGACAAACACACGAACTAACGTACTAACGAACTAACACGAGGGGAAAGTTTTTAAAAAGTTGTTATGGGGCAAAGTTGTAACCACACACTACAAGTCCAGGTAGTTTGAGATCTCTCAAACTAAACTCAGTGCTCGAGTAGTTTTCTCTGGTCTCTCTCTCTCTCTCACACACACACACACACACACATGCTGAAACTAGTTTAAAACTTATTCGTTGGTTGCATGCTCGTTTTGCTGGAGGATCTTGTTAAAATGACAAGATTGCAGTGTGTGTGTGTGTGTGTGTGTGTGTAATCATCTAGTGTCTGGAATTACAGAGACCTTTTTTTCAGCCCCCACACCATACAGACAGGGGTATTTGGTGGGGGGAATGGGGTATGGGGTGGCCTATAATAAGAAACAGACTGCAGTGGATGTCATCGTCATTACAGCCCAACTGTAGAGGGCAAAAAAATAGATAAGACTTAAGTATATATATGCAAGTTTATCAAGTTAGTGTGTTTGAAATTTGCTTCGAGTAGCCATGCATGCTCTGTGCTTAATACACTTCTGAGTGAACTTCAGTGTAAGAGACTTTGGAAAGAGGAAAGAGGGCAGCGGTGGGGGCCAGCTACTTTAAATCCCACCAGGATGTCTGAGCTCTGAGCTGTTAGGGCAGGCTCGTGTTTATGTTCGTCTTCTTTTCCAGCGTTTTTATATTCAACGTTTTATGTCTGAATTTGGCCCCAGAAGTACGAGCCTGTGAGCGGTTCTCCACAACCCCCACTCTTCGAGCTTTTGTCTACGTTACAGTCCTTTTCACCATGCACAAATTGAAATTCACCCCAGCTCTTACAACTTTAAACTTTTTTGAAACAATCAAACAAGCTAAACATGTGGAGTGTGTTAATAAAAAAAAAAAAAAATGGGGTTCAGGACTGTGGAGTACAGAGTGACATATCCTTTTTTCAACACAACCTAGGCAATACGATGAACTGAATTTTGCTTCATTTTAACCAACTATATAAACATGAGATCACATGTTTTTCTGTTTGTTTTTATGAATAGTAATATGCTTATTTCGAGAGTTACACATTTTTTTTACACATTATAAAAGTAATGATAACTTTCGGTCTTACCTGACTTATCAGAGAACCTAAATGCACAGTTTGATGTCTGAAAGCTCCCCTTTAATGCACACCGGCAAGACCATATATATTTTTTTAATCGTCACTGACCTATGCTGTGTTGCAGGCACAGATCTGTGCCACAAGGGTTTTAAACACAATGTGAAGTTGGTACTGTTTTGGAAATTTGGAAATATATATCCCACATATAAATATTTGCCAAACATCTGTGAAAAAAATGGTAAAATATAATGAATAGGGAATGTCTGACTGAGTTTGGGGATAAACACATTGCAGTTATTTAAAAATACGTGTTAAGGTGTGGTTATAGTGCCATGTTGCTCTGGCAGTGTAAGCTCAAGGGGATTTTTAAATTTTCGTTTTTACCCCTTTTTTTCTTTTTCGGCTTAACTTAAAGTAAAGCTGGAGATAAATGTGCCTAGCACCCGAGAGCAGTTGAGTGTTAAGGACTTTGCCCAACAGTCGAACAGTTGTAATCTGGCTGGGATTTAAATTCATGTCATTCCCTGAAAAGTGGTAGTCCTGCTGCTGGTGACCTCCAACTCAGGTGACCCGATACAGGAAATGCAATAAATAATTCAGGTCAATTGAGTTTTATTTATATAGCGCTTTTAACAATGGTCAATGTTGCAAAGAAGCTTTACAGTATAAAAAAATGGAAATAAGTTTTGAAAGTGCGAAGAAATATTTATAAATATATAGCTGTTCGTTAGTTAGGTTAGTTACCTGCTAATAAACTAGCCTATGTAGTAGAATAATAGGATGTCATGATTTATATAACATAACAGTTTTGGTTTAGTTCATCAGCAGCTGTTAGTCTCTGTTCATTTATAATAACATCTATGTTACTGCAGCGAAGTTAGCAAGCTCCTTCTGTGAGTTCTGCAGCTAGACGTTACCTGGTGTACAATTATTCTCAAATAATTTAATGATAAGATGGTTTAGGCGTTGTTTATTTAATTTTGTGAAATCACAAACAGAACCTTCAATTAATTTTGACTTTAGTAGACTTTTTTGAAACTCTGTGATTTTAAATCAGACTCTTAAAGGTGCGAGTTGTTGGTGTCGAGTGGCTGGGGTCCTTTAAAATGTGTTTGTTGCATAACCTTGGTAGAGAGTCAAGTTTTTTTTCCCCCTGCCTGTTTAATAAAGAGGTTTTATGAGGAGATTCCTGCTGATTAAAGGGCACGTCCCAATGTACAATCCCATCTGAATAGTTTTTCAAATGCTCTAGTTTCATTATTAGGAGACATTAAAGGCTCCCATTTCACTCGCTCCTTTGTGTCATATTGGTATGCTAATGAAGCCGTGAATGGTTGCCAAGTCTAAAAGCTGAACGACTGTGTGAACTGCCACTACAATCAACCAAGTGTTATTGTACAGTTTTAGCAATAGAGGAACCTGAATTTTTCCTGAAAAAATACTTGTTTCAGGTTTTTTGTTTATGTGCCAGCTCTTCATTAAAAAATGACCTGTGGATGCAGTAATTAGCCTAGAAGAATAGTGATGAACCATCGGATTTGCAGGAGAAATTTGGTGGAAGAAATCATAATTGGCGATCAATTTGAAAATATCACTTAAACTGAATAAAATTGGAGTGTTAAAGAAGCAGCTGAGATATTGTCTGCCAAATGCCTAAATGTAAAAATATTACACATTTGTTGAAAAGTTTAGCCGAGTCTGTAATTAAACTGTATGTGTGTGTGAGGGTGTAGTGCAGATGGTTCCCAACAGTCAGTGTCAATGTTTGCTAGTGGTCAGCTGTCGTATGGCTCTGGGGTAGAAGCTGTTTTTAAGTCTGTTTGTCTGTGATTTGATGGACCTGAAGCGTCTGCCACAGGGCAACAGGTCAAACAGATGGGGTTCAGGGTCGGATGGGCCTATCAGTGTATTGGTTGCCCTACTATTGCAGTGAGAGCTGAATAATTCTTCCAGGGAGGGCAGTGAGCAGCCAGTGATTTCTTTCTTTTTTTTTCTTTTTTTTTTTTGAGGAGGAGGAGGAGGCGAAAATCCTCTGAAGGGCTCTCCTGTCCGCTGCGGAGCAGCTGGCGTACTATGCAGTAATATAATACATCAGCACGCTCTCAATGAAGCGGAGGGACTACCCCTTGTTGACCAGTGTTGTGGTATTCTTGTTCCAGGAGAGATCATCGGCGACGTGCGTACCTGAGTAACCTGAAGAGAGAGACCCTTTTCTCACAGTCTCAGTTGATGGTGCTGTGGATCAAGGGCTGCATTATACTTTCAAAACTTTAGAATATGTTACTTGGATTTTGAAGCGTTTCGGGGCAAGATTGTCTCAGTCTAGTCATTGTCTAGTCTACAAGACTTTGTTCCTGTAGGCTGGGAACACAGTCATGCCATTGGCAACCTTGATGATGATTTTGGTGGGATGAGTGGAAGCAAAGTCATGGTGTAGAGGTAATAGAAAAGCGGGCTTAACATATAGCCCTGTGGGGTTCCAGTGCTGAGTGTAAGAGTGGAGGCCAGGTGGAGACCTAGTTTCACAGTCTGGTAGTAATTTATTTAGGCAGTTTCCTTTTTTTTTTAGGAGGTCATAAGTTGCTTCATGATCAACAGTCAGAAGAGTAGTGAAAGCAAGAGCATTTCCACACACATAATGTGGAGAGACGTCATAGGATTTAGAATAAACAGCTTTGTATCATAAAGATTTGACTTTGTAGCAATGCAAAAGGGTCATGTCTGTATGTGTGTGGGTGGGTGGGTGGCCACTGTACAAGCCTCTGGAGGAAGTGTTACTGTATGATGAGGGCTTGCTTCAGTTGGTCAGGTCTAGGCTGAGCAACATAATGTGGCAATAAAATGAAGCCTCCAGATGACCCGAATGAACTGAATGACTAGGTTATCATAACACTGGAACTTGCCACCTCACTGTAACATTAGAGGTGGTGACTATTTTTTGGAGCAGGCATCTGAAATGACTCTTTACTCATCTTTTTAGAAAAAAACTTCTGTCCTCTTTTAAGAAGTGTTCAGCATCATTCCCTTTTTTCCTTTCTAAGGCCTGGTATTTAAAGTGTTTATTTCTTAAGAATGATGACTAGGGGGGAGGGCTGCCTGCCTGCTGCTTTGCTGACTGGGTGGCTTTTGCTGATGCCAGCTGTAACTGCAGCGGCTCTCCCTACCAGTCAGCTGAGTGTCAGATGACCCCGCAAAATAGTGGCCCGTTCTAGTCTACTACATATAAGCTCCCCAAGGGAAAGCCAAACTGGTGAGTAGCCCTTTTAACATCCCCTGGCACTGCTTCAGTGGCTTTCTGACCCCAAAATAAATGCAGCTATACTCCTAAATGCATTCTATCCACTGTCCAATGGGCTTAAATATAATGCTTTGACTTATTGCTGCTAGACGTTAGTTGACTGGAAACCTCCGGGACGCTGAGAAAGCTTGATACCTATTAACCCTTAAAGCTCAGAGCAGTTTTTATTATTATTATTAAACATATACTATTGACTTTTTTATATAAACAATAAAAAAATCTAATAAAAATAATATGATTAGGGAGATTTTAAAATTATAATATTGTTTTCATGCACACAAACACACATTAAACTTTAGTTACCTTATTAAACTTTATTTATACCGAAACAAAGAAGTAAAATCGAATTTGTTCAGGTGGACAAAAAGTGCCACATGTATGACAGCATTTTAGCTAAGTTTAGCTTTCTTGAGTTGACTACCGACTTTGCATACAGATGATACACTGTGCACACACTTAAAACTAAAACTCGAATAAATGATGTCAGTACTTTTTCCATATCTAATGTGATAGAGCAACCAACAAAAGTCACGTGGAAATCAATCTCAGTTCACTTCAGCGTTATTTACGTAGCATTTTGACAATGGACTGCTCGTATACACAGCACTATGTATGCACTATATATTCCACAGGTTTGGATAGGATTGATATCTCGGCTTTGATTGCGCAATACAAAGATGTAAATTTTCTTGCTGATTTCTGCTGATTGTATTTGTGTCACTGTTGTGCTAATTTTCAGTGTAACAGAACACGGCAGGTTTTGTTCCAAAATAAGTTGGTATTTTGAGCTAGCCCTGTTCAAACACAGGATATGTAACATTGCATCAGTGTGTGTGGAGTTCAGACTCGTGCCGTGTTGAAAGGGATGTGTGAATGTTACTTGGGCTGACGGAGTAAGACCATCTTCACAATATGGCCAGGATGCTGATTTAGGCACAAAACTGACATGTTTGAATGCTGATAAATTCATGGAATGATTTGCTCTTGATTAGCGCTCCAGTCTCAGCTCATGAGCATCAGCTCCATACCATGGATGTTATTACCAAATATGCTTTATTGTGAGTATGGCATCCTTTGGAAAATATGCTATCCTGTGTTATTTAAATTTTTTTTTGCCAAACATATCTTTTAAAATGTAAAAGTTTCATCAGGTGATAACACATTTTGACACAAGTTTGGGATTATTTTTGATGGGTTTGTTTTTTTCCATGACATGCCCACGCCCCCCTTAGGCAGATTTTGAACAATACAAGATATTGTCATCACATGCAGGAAGTAACTAGCACTGGTCTTTCCTCCCTGAGGCCAGTGGAAACCAGACGTTCTTCTGGGTTTTTTCTCTGGACTTTTCATTTCCATAAAAACAGTAATAAATTATTCTGTGCTCTTGGTGAAAAAAGAAGGATTAACCACTGAGATGAGGCTACCGTTAAGCCATTGTCAAACTGCCATTTGTCAGGACTGTGATAACAGAATCCAATCATCCTTTGACTTCACACAAATCAAGTGTAATGTTGCATAAGCATGTTATCAACACCACAGTTAACATTAACTGAACTTTCACTAGAGCAGCAATTTAAAATGAAAACCATTGACAGGTCAGAGCCAAAACTAGAGCTGCATATGGAGAGGAAAAAAAGGAGGGATTCAGACTTTCAGTGAGGAAAATTAGAAATCTGGGCAGCTGATATATATATGCCAACAAAAATTTCAGACAATATGTGTGTGAGAGAGTGTTTGGCTGCTTTTGCTTCTTTTCTTCTTCAATCTGATCAAATATAACAGTTAACAGATAATAATGATGCACAGAATTGCTGAAACATTCATTCAATACTGCAGTAAATGCAAGTGAAAAATAACAAGTCAAAACAAAAGCTAACAAGTCCATTTAACACTTGATAACAGCTAATATTAACTAGCATTTAGCACGTTTTTGCTATTTATGCTTACATAACATTACAAATTCCGTCAACATGCTAGGGCAATTAGCACCATACAGTTTTATATTAGCTACAAGACACAAACAAACTGAACAGCTTCAAAATAAGTATTGCTTCAATCGATTAAACAATATGACATGAGAAGTGAGTGCTGTCGTACTGAATATCTGAACAGCTGTGATGTAGGCACAAAGGGACAGCCCTGAGTTTGAGATGATTACGAAGTATGGAAACTATTTGTGCATGTAAAGTTCATACAATGTGGTTGGTAAGTCATGTGTTTAATTCATGTAGCCTACTGCCAGTTTGTAACATGAACTTATAAAATGCATCTTTTATTCATTATTGAATCTAAACTGTGGCCGGTTATGCATTTGGGTGGGGGGGGAGGGGGAGGCGCATAAATTAATAAGAAACATAAATTGTTTAGAATGTGTGTGTGAGAGAGTGTGTGGCCAGGAAATCAAAGCTGCCATTTCTTACATGTAGAGTGTGATCACTCATCCTTATACACTTTGACACTCCACTTGTGACTTCCTATGCTCTCATATTGAAAACAGTTGTCTGTGAAAGACGCATGCAGTACCACCGAGCTCCACCCTCTTTTTGATGAGTCAGTTATAAACACCCTTTATTTTGAAGTCGAATCCCCCATTCCTGTTCAGTATGCAGGTATATCGTGGCTGGAGCGCGCCGGCATGAGGCTCTGTCGCATTTTTTCCTAACCAAGTATAGAGAAATAATATTTGAGTATTCTAGGTGAAATAATATTTGAATAATCCAATTAACATACATTTACAGCTGCGTGACGGTTTCAGTCAAACACAAGAGAAGGGATAATAATAGGATATGATATACACACGTGGACAAAATTGTTGGTACCCTTCGGTCAATGAAAGAAAAACTCACAATGGTCACAGAAATAACTTTAATCTGACAAAAGTAATAATAAATAAGAATTCTATGAATGTTAACCAATGAAAGTCAGACATTGCTTTTCAACCATGCTTCAACGGAATTATAAAAAAAAAATTAACTCATGGAACAGGCCCGGACAAAAATGATGGTACCCCTAGAAAATACTGAAAATAATGTGACCAAAGGGACATGTTAATTCAAGGTGTGTCCACTAATTAGCATCACAGGTGTCTACAATCTTGTAATCAGTCAGTGGGCCAATATATTACTGTAACTGAGTTTTGCCAACTTATTCAGGTTTACAGTGTAGCGAAAGTTAGAAAAGAGTCGGCATCTGTGGCCTCACCTGTGTCGTTGTCACAATTGAAAGCTTACACAAAAAACTAGAGCGTTGAGTAGTGCAGAAATACTTGTTTATAGCAGGTTTGTTGGAGAGAATATAGCAAAGTTTACCTCGCAGCATTTCAAAATAAACTTCGCAGAGTGTGTCTAAGAGACTCTGCACAGTGGAGTAGAAATCCCAACACCATCTAGCGGGTTGTCAGCGTAATGGCAGAACAACACCGACACACTTGTGCTCAAGAATAAAGACTCTCATTGCCATTGGTCATTTGTGCAGATTACCAGGTTAGCCTCTGAACAGAACGGAATAGAGCGCTACATATCAGAAGAACCCCCAGGAAATCTGACAAGCACGTTATAAATAGGAATTAGACCTGCCGCTCTGCGGCTGGTGTCAGTGAGATGTGTCCTGTCTAGTTATGAACTCAACAGGGACGCCCACCGATAATAAACCAAGTCTCTCAAAGTTTTTACAGTCAATTATATTTGTCAGAAAATGTCCCGGATTTGAAATACATCAATTAATTTCTACGACAGCATCAATAGTTTATTGAATATCGAGTACACGGCCTGGAATAACCCATAACACAACATGAACATTCCACTGCTCTATAAACTCGGTGCAAGATAACATGACGGCTTCCCTGCTGCGTCCTATAAGTACATTAAACAGTCTTCTCCTCCTGGATGTGGGTCATTTAGAACAAACATGAACACAGACACAATGTCACTCCTCCTCCTCCTCAAACCCAGTAAAGACCCAACAACAGTGCACATACACACACACACACACACACACACACACACACACGAACTAGTGTCTTTCTGACCTAAAAACGAGACGTCAGTCTAAGTGTGTATTAGAGTGAGTTTCAAGATAAAGTGCGGGTGATGCTAGCGCTTTGTCTGGCAACCTCTTTTCAGCGCTCTGGCAAGTTGTAAACAGTTTGTTATGCGCATAGAGACTTTTAATACAAAGCAACATAGAGGTAAAGCTGAAGTTGAACTGAAGGAGAAAGTGTGTAATGACTTTTGACTGGTAGTCCATATGTCACTGAGTTTGTTTTGTGTTTTTTTTTTCTCTTGAAAATGCAAAACACTGCAATTTTCTATATTATGCAAAAATTCTTTATTAATTCTATCACTGCTTGTGAATCCCACATAGCCACTGGACTTATTAATTGTTGATATGTTGTTGATATGTTGATTTGGATTTCTTTTATATTTGTAAAAAAAAAATTTAATGAAAAAAATGCTTGTATAACAAGCTAGGCTCAAACACCAAAGTTATGGTTATTATTTACTGGCAAGTTAATAAAAAATGTAAACATCCAACCAGAATATTATCGCTAGATTAACAGCAATGTGAAACGATCAGACTAATCGACTAATCTAAAAAACAATCGCTCCACTACTGAAAAACAACAGATAAAGATCTCCAGTGCTGGATGACTAGACCTACCCATATCCATCTTGGTCAGGATATCAGTATTCTGAATACTATAATTATAATAATAATAAACCCTTATGGAGGCCTAGTTTCACAGTCTGGTAGTGATTTGTCAAAAAGTCATTTAAATATTTGGTGAAGTTGATTTATAACAGATCAACAGGCAGAAAAGTATTGAAAGCGAGAGAATTTCCACACACATGATGTGAAGACACATGGCAGGATTTGGACTTAACGGCTTTGTGGCCACAAAAAACGCTTCATAGTGAGGCTAATCAAGTAATTTTTTTACTGAGCAGAAACACTGGACTTTGGAGCAATGCCCCCATTCCAGAGTGACAGGTAAGATGGGAAGCGTACAGTATAATCCGATGTGCTATAGTATCATACATTATACATCATACTCTGGAGGCAGTGTTGTGATCTGGGGTTGCTTCAGTTCTAGGTCAGGTCTCAGCAACGTTATGTGGCAAATAAAATGTCAACCAGGTTATCACATCAAAAGTCAACCAGGTTATCACATCATCAGTGGTTCTGTGAGCATGAGGAATCACTTTCACACATGAATTGGTTACCAGATTTGTGCACAGTAAACAAAGCTAAAGCTGGTTGAACAAAACATTTTTTCATTCTGAGTAAGGTGATTCATATTAAACATCTGCAATGACTCGTTACTGACCAGACTGTATGTGTGTGTGTGTTTGAGGCTGTGAAAGTGAGGTAACGCTGCACTGTAAACCCTAATGCTCAAAGTAATTAAACATATCGAGTACTGTTAACTTAAATAATTACAATTAGTTCAAATTAAAAGACCTTGATGAGTATTTAGAACTTTTTGTAGAATTTGTAGTTTTTTAATTTGTAGTGTGTAGAAATGACACTTTTCAAGTTAGCTGAACAAATTCAATATTTTAAGTAATTGTAAGTACTTAAGTAACTGTAACTCTCACCTTAAATTTTCACCAACTTAAAATCTTTCAGACTAGCGATTTTGTGTCTGACATCATCAGGGCAATAGGGTGTAAAACCTGTGCCAAGCTTGTGTGTGGACCGGATTGTATTTATTTGACTTGCAACAAATTCAACAAACTCAAAAATGTATAGTTCTGTTTAATTAAAATTGGAAACCTCATTACTTGCAGTACAGAAATGTAATGTAATAAATTTTTTGAGTTTTGCCAACTGGTTCAGGTTTACAGTGTGTGACATGTAATTCCTAAACAGTTAATGTTAACCACCTAGAATTAAAGCAGAAATCATATTCTTCAATCACATTTTGATTGCTTCATTTCAATATGTTTCATACAGTATATAATAATAACAATAACCATAACAATAATAATAAATATCTTTCATCTTTCAGGAATGAAGCAGATGGCTCATGTGGACTGAAATATGAAGACGTTAACTCAAAAGATGGGTCTGCCACTGGTTAAATAAGAGAATCAAAATCCTCAATTTATTTATTTTTTTCCATTCCTGTGGCTGTGAATGTACAAAAACGACTTTCAGGACGCTCTGCAGTTTTTCACTTTATGATGGCCTTCCTGTGACCCTTGGCCCAAAAAAAAGCAGATGGAAATACAATAAAACATAAAGGAATTCTACCTGGAATAATCATTCCCACCTTTTTTATTTTTTAACCTCTCAGGCTACACAATCATTTTGGAAGTTCACCACCCTTGCAACTCATCTCGCTGGCTCAGTGGAATTTCTAAAGTACACAGTCAGCAGCAAGTTCTTGAGTTCATCATGTTTAAGCCTGAACTAACCCTCTAGCACTGGGAACGTCACACCTCATCCTGCTGAGCACTGAAACACACTCTGATCCAACCATGCTGCTGAAGAAAAAGTTGTGTATCACTGCATTGTTCGGCGGTGTCCTGTTTTTTATGATCGCCTCGTACACCATTCAGAAGAACAGCTTCCTGATTTACATTCACGAATCTGCTTGCAGCACTCCCAGGACCTATAGAAACACGCAGACACAAATCAAGACTGAGCTGTGGCAAAATCGCTCATGTAGATGCCAAACTTGCATCACAGATAAAGGCATCTCGAAGTGGTTCGACCAGCGCTTCGACCCTAAGCAGCAACCTTACCTTAGTTTAAAAAAATATCAAATAGATGCAGAGTCATTACAGTGGTGGCTGGTAAGTTTAGTCTTACAGTAAGTCTCTCAGACTATGTGATTATATGACGTCTGCTGGCACAAGTGGATCAGTTGTTTACTTGGATGTGTGTGTGTGTGTGTGTATGTGTGTGTGTGTGTGTGTATTAGTCAAGTCAAGTCAATTTTATTTATATAGCGCTTTTAACAATTGACATTGTCGCAAAGCAGCTTTACACAATAAAAGAAGTAAGTTTGTATGCAATGTGTATGAATCAAAATGATAAGATTGTCCCTGATGAGCAAGCCGAGGGCGACGGTGGCAAGGAAAAACTCCCTGAGATGGTAATGGGAAGAAACCTTGAGAGGAACCAGACTCAACAGGGAACCCATCCTCATCTGGGTGATAACGGATAGCAGGGATTGATCAGCATAATAATGTGTACTGGAAGTTCAGTATAACAGGAGATGTGTTTAAAATTAAAATTAAAACGAGCCCAGTTTGTTCCTGGAGGCTCAGGTAGACTGTAGGAGATTCCAGTCCTGAGCTATCGAACAACTGAAGTCACAGGTCCCCAGAGCATCAATCGATGACAGGACAGTCTTCATGGAAACCATCCCCAGCCACCACACGAATCCAGGCAGACCACACGGGGCATCCATGCGACGAGATCTCCAACCAGAAGCAGGACTCCAGGACGGGTTAGACGGGTCCAGAGGGCAGAGGGGTCTGGATCACTGGCAACTCAGGAGTGACATGTATAGCTCGACAGAGAGACAGAGAGAGGGAAAGGAGAGAGGGAGAGAGAGAGCAGAAGAGGAGAGAACAGAAAATAAGGAGAGATGGCAGTTAGGTATGGTCACAGTCAACATGTATAAGGTGAATGTATATTTAGTGCAAAGTGCAAGCAGGGACTCCGGCAGGACTAACTATAACAGCATAACGAAAAGGGAGAGCCAGAAGGAAACACAGACATGAGGGCTCCCTGTGATGTAAAGCAACCAATCACCTCACCGTCAACAAACCTGAGTGATCAATGAGAGTGGGGAGGACAGCATCTAAACATACCAGTTCAGCAGAATACTCTACGTCCATGAGTCCCCCAGATCTGCTCCTTTACCTAAGGTTAATCTATTTACAAAAATGCTTGGCTAAATAAATAGGTTTTTAGCCTAGACTTAAACACTGAGACTGTGTCTGAGTCCCGAACATTTATAGGAAGACTATTCCATAACTTTGGGGCTTTGTAAGAAAAAGATCTGCCCCCTGCTGTAGTTTTAATGATACGTGGTACTGACAGGCAGCCTGCATTCTTTGATCGAAGTAGGCGTGGCGGATCGTAAGACACTAGCAGTTCACTCAAATACTGTGGCGCGAGACCATTTAGTGCTTTAAATGTCAAAAGTACAGGGTGGGCCATTTATATGGATACACCTTAATAAAATGGGAATGGTTGGTGATATTAACGTCCTGTTTGTGGCACATTAGTATATGTGAGGGGGCAAACTTTTCAAGATGGGTGGTGATCATGGTGGCCATTTTGAAGTCGGCCATCTTGGATCCAACTTTTGTTTTTTTCAATAGGAAGAGGGTCATGTGACACATCAAACGTATTGGGAATTTCACAAGAAAAACAATGGTGTGCTTGGTTTTAACGTAACTTTATTCTTTCATGAGTTATTTACAAGTTTCTGACCACTTATAAAATGTGTTCAATGTGCTGCCCATTGTGATGGATTGTCAATGCAACCCTCTTCTCCCACTCTTCACACACTGATAGCAACACCGCAGGAGAAATGCCAGCACAGGCTTCCAGTATCCGTAGTTGCGCCGATCTGGGTCATCCTCGTTGAGATGCTGCAGTAGCTGGAGTTTGTAAGGGTGCCATTTGTGAGTAGCTAATATCCACCGAAGGGATGTTTGACTAATGCCACTCTCCAGTGACATGCGGCGACTGCTACGCTGTGGGCTCTTGCTGAATGATGCTAGGACAGCCACTGATGTTTGTTCATTAGTGACAGTTTTCATGCGTCCACGTTTTGGCAAATCAAACACTGAGCCAGTTTCACGAAACTTAGCAAGCAGTTTGCTAACTGTAGCATGGGAGATGGGTGGTCTCGTAGGGTGTCTTGCATTGAAATCTGCTGCAATGACCCAGTTACTGTGTTCACCAGATATGAACACAATTTCGATCCGCTCATCACGTGTTAACCTCTTCGACATGTCAATGGCTGTGAACAAAGAGAAACTTGTAAATAACTCATGAAAGAATAAAGTTACAAGCACACCATTGTTTTTCTTGTGAAATTCCCAATAAGTTTGATGTGTCACATGACCCTCTTCCTATTGAAAAAACAAAAGTTGGATCCAAGATGGCCGACCAAAATGGCCACCATGGTCACCACCCATCTTGTGAAAAGTTTGCCCCCTCACATATACTAATGTGCCACAAACTGGACGTTAATATCACCAACCATTCCCATTTTATTAAGGTGTATCCATATAAATGGCCCACCCTGTAGAATCTTAAAATCGATGCGAAATTTCACAGGGAGCCAATGCAGTGTAGATAAGATAGGGGACATGTGCTCGTATCTTCTGGTTTTAGTGAGGACTCTCGCTGCTGCATTCTGTACTAACTGAAGCTTGTTTATACACCTAGTTGAACAACCAGACACTAAGGCGTTACAATAGTCCAACCTAGAGGTGATAAAGGCATGACCTAGTTTTTTCACTCATCATTTAGTGACAATATGTTTCTAATCTTGGCAATATTTCTAAGGTGAAAGAAAGCTATCCTGGTGATATTATCTACATGTGCTTCAAACGAAAGGCTGGAATCTATAATCACACCAAGGTCTTTTACTGTTGCATTTGATGGAACAGAAAGGCCATCTAAAGTTACAGTGTGATCAGAAAGCTTACTTCTAGCTACTTGTGGTCCTATGACCAGAACTTCTGTCTTATCAGAATTAAGCAGAAGAAAATGAATTAACATCCAATCTCTTATGTCCTGCACACACTGCTCAATTTTAGCAAACTGTTTTTTCTCATCTGGTTTTGCTGAGACATATAATTGTGTGTCATCAGCATAACAATGAAAACTAATGCCATGTTTACGAATTATGTTGCCCAGAGGAAGCATGTAAAGGGAAAAAAGCAGTGGGCCTAAAACTGAACCCTGTGGAACACCAAACTCCACTTGAGAACATGAGGAATGGTCACCATCTAAATCTACAAACTGATAACGATCAGTCAAATAGGATCTGAGCCACAAGAGGGCAGTTCCCTTAATTCCTACTACCTTTTCTAATCTGTGAAGGAGAATACTATGATCAATGGTGTCAAAAGCTGCACTGAGGTCCAGTAACACAAGTATAGTGACGCAACCCTGATCAGAGGTCAATAGGAGGTCGTTTACTACTTTAACAAGTGCTGTCTCTGTGCTGTGATGAGGCCTAAATCCTGACTGATACAGTTCATTTATGCTATTTCTGTGTAGATGTGAACATAGCTGCTGTGATACTACCTTTTCCAGGATCTTGGAGATAAAGGGAAGGATTGATATCGGCCTGTAATTAGAAAGCAGACAGGGGTCAAGGTCAGGTTTCTTGATTAGCGGTTTAATAACGGCTAATTTAAAGTATTTGGGGACATACCCACTACTGAGTGAACAGTTAATTACTTTCAACAGGGGTTCTATTATTGCTGGTTCTCTGTTTGAGAAAATGTGTCGGTATAGGATCTAATATACAGGTTGACGATTTTGAAGAAGAGATGAGTGAAATTAGTTCCCTCGCTTCAAGGGGAGTAAAGTATTCTAAGTTCTGATGTAATGTGGTTAGATCATCTGAATTATTTAAATTGTCTGGTTTCAAAGCCTGAATTTTTGCCTAATATTTATGATTTTGTTATTGAAAAAGTTCATGAAATCCTCACTACTGCATGATGTTGTTGTGGAGATTTCTGCAGTTGTCTTGTTTTTAGTTAATTTAGCGACGGTATTACCTTTTTTTATAGTTCAGGATGCTCTCCTTCCAAGCTATTTTGAATACTAACAATTTAGTTTGGCGCCATTTACGTTCAGATTTTCAAGCGGTTTGTTTTAAAGCATGTGTGTGGTCATTATACCAAGGAGCGAGTTTCTTATCTCTAATGATTTTCCTTTTAACTGGAGCTACATTATCTAAGCCATAACGAAGTGCTGACTCTAGATATTCATTCGCCTGTTCGAGCTCTGTGAAGTCAGATGGCGATCCAATCAAAGTTGGTAACTCTGGAAGATTATTGATAAAGCTCTGTGCGGTATTTGATGTAAATGTACGTGCTGTGCATACATTATTACTATGACACGCTTTAATCGAGACAAGGTAGAGATCTGAGATAACTTCAGACTGTGGAATTGTGATTATATTTCCTATACTTAATCCGACGGATAATATTAAATCTAAAGTGTGACCTGCTTTATGAGTGGGTCCTACTACACACTGATTTACTCCTACTGAGTCCAGTATGGACAAGAATGCTGTTCTCAGAGGGTCTTCTGGATTCTCAAAATGAATATTAAAGTCTCCAGCAATTAACGCTTTGTCTACAGAAACAACAAGGTTTGAGAGGAAATCTGCAAATTCACAGAGAAACTCCGAGTACGGCCCTGAGGGTCTGTAAATGATGATTAGCGGGATCGACTGAGCTGACTTTATGTTACTATAGAGAACTTCAAATGCATTAAATTTAAAACTGTGTTTTTGTACGAGAGACAGATTATCGTTATAAATAACTGCGACTCCTCCTCCTCTACCAGTTAGCCGAGGCTGGTGTATGTAGCTGTATCCAGGAGGACTAGCTTCACCTAGAGCTACATACTCGTCCTGTTTAATCCAGGTTTCTGTTAAACATAATATATCAAACTCCTGATCTGTGATAATTTCATTAACAATAACTGCTTTAGGTGCGAGAGATCTAATATTTAACAGTCCTAGCTTCAGATCAGAGGTGCTGGCTGCGAATTCAGTGTACTCTGAGGTTGTGGTATCTATGTTAATTAAATTACTAAAACAGACTTTCTGAGTCTTTCTAAATTTATGTTTATGTTTAGCTCGGGGAACAGACACAGTCTCAATATGATGAACCCTGCGTGACGACTCTCTGCAGCTAGCAGACGGTTGGTTTAGCCGGTCTGTCTGCTCCCTGGCCTGGGCTCTGGATTGTCACCGATTAACTAGGCCTCTTCTGAGACCATGTGCTACACTGCAAGAAATGAGAGCAGCACCTTCCCGAGTGGGATGGACACCGTCCCGCCCTAACAGGCCAGTTTTGCCCTCAAAGGTCTTCCAGTTGTCTATGTAGCCCATGTTGTTTTCAGAGCACCACCCGGACATCCAGCGGTTCAGCGACCACAACCTGCTGCAAGCCATGTCGCCATGTCTCACTGGGATGGGACCAGAGCAAACCACTAAATTAGGGCTGCACAATTTAGTGAAAAATGTGAGAGAAGGGTATTGGACGTCACGATGAATCGAGTTAATAAAATACAAATATATTTTTAAAAATAAAATATTAAACTATTTGGCTAGTTTCAGTGTTAATACTTTCTTAAATAAAAGGCCTACACATTAACATGCTTTTGTTTCTGACACACAGGACAAAATACTTTCTATTCACTACTTTTGCATGCTACATCAGTCACGCTACATAGTGCACTGGAAATGAGAGATTTAACCCCACAACAAATGACACGTTTCTACCGACATAAAAAGGAAAGGTTTGCACAACCAGTAAATAACATACCATAATCGTGAGTTAGAAGGAGTATTTATCATATCCTTGTTTTTTTTTTTTTTTTTTTGGTCTCAATATTTCCCCCCTAATTTAGTCTTATCCGATTCCCACCCGTCATTTCTGCGTTCCCACATTAAGGCTCTGACGTGTTTCCCTCAGAGACGCACGTGACTGGCCGTTATTGATGTTGTGAGAGCACGAAGTACCAGACATCCCTCCCTTCTGAGAGAGCTCGGCCAATCAGCTCTTTCCAGGCCTCCGGCTGCGAGACGTTACAGCATCACCTGGGAATCGAACTAGCGATCTCCGGATGATAGGATTTGATCATATTCTTATGCGCTGATATTTTAAAAAAGAATTCAGAAATGCTGTATTGCCTATAGTGATGGGTTTAATTAATTACTTGAAATGCTGGAAGGAAATGGTTTTCAACATTAATTACTGATTAATGAAAATGGGGAGACATGTTGGCTTAGTGGTTAGCATTGTTGCCTTGCGTCTCCAGGGTCCAGGTTCGATTCCCGCCTCTGGTCTGTCTGTGTGTGTTTTGCCTGTCCTTGGTGGGTTTCCTTCGGGCACTCCGGTTTCCTCCCACAGTCCAAAAAATAGCAGATTAAGGCAATTGGCATTCCCGTAGAGTGTGAATGAGCTTGAAGTGCGTATTGCTTGCAATATGTTGTCTGCGTATCCGAGTAGAACCGCTTAGCATGTTAAGGAACCTTGATTACAGAAGAACAAAAATGTATCATGAGACTGTAAATACGCATGGACAGTTTTTCTCGGTTCTCAGGCACACAGTGGAGCTTTAATACTGCAGCTGTTTTTTTTAGCCACCACTGCTCCAGAGAAACATCTGGAAAACTTTATATTGTCCCTGTTTTTACTATTATTTATTTCAGAGGTACAACAGTTTACTGAGGTAATTCCCATATCTACCCTTCTAATTCTGATTATTTTACCAGTAAAAAAAATCCATACCAGCATCCAGGAGCACAAAAATAGGCAAAAGAAAAAGCTACTCTGTCATGAGTCTCTATCATGAGACTAAGACTGAATTTAATGTAATTAAAGGCTTTAAGGTTTAAGGCACTGTTCATGGAAATGTAGTTGACCTCAGATGAACGGTACACGTGGTACTCTGTGCACAATGCAGTTATACATGCAGCCTATTTACACACACACACACACATACACATTCTTGCATCACACAAACAAATAAAAGAATAGCAAAGATTCAAAATTAAAAGCTTGTTTCTGTGCATATTTCATAACGCCTTGAAATCGTATGTTTGTATCCTGCATACAGAGTTTGCAGCGGTCACCTATCAGGTCTGTCAACGAAACAATTAAGAAGATGTTTACAGTGATTTCTGATCCTGCAAACCAAACCCGTCAGCCAGTTCACTGTCGGAAGTGCGCCGTGGTGGGAAACTCAGGAAATCTGCTGAAGTACAAGTACGGAGCTCTGATAGACTCCCATCCCATTGTCTTCCGGTATGCACTGACCTACTGTCTTATCCTTCATCTGTTTAAAGTGCTTGTCAGTTGTGAATTTATTTCTTAATTTAAGTTTTCTTTTGTGAAGTCTTTGAAAAAGGAGTTAAAAGTCGATACACTGTGGGAAACTTGCGTGGTTCAGACTATTTTCATAATGACGCGTGGTGTTCTAGCCCACATAACGCAAAATGTTACCTACTAATTGAGCACTTCAGCAATCTGTGTTGCAATTGCAGAAAAAATATGGAATATTCCCTGGAACTTTTGTTAAAACACTTTTCTCTATGGATCTTCTTTTTCTTACAGGATGAATAAAGCTATGACGTCGGGTTTCGAGCAGTATGTAGGGAACAAGACCACTCACCATATCATGTACCCCGAGAGCGCTGTAGACCTGTCTCCCGGCACCCATCTTGTCCTGCTACCCTTTAAACTCAAAGACCTTGAATGGGTGGCCAGTGCCCTTTCAACTGGGGAAATCAAAATGTACGTCGCGGAAACTGCCTGTTCAACACATTTCTGTATTTATGCAATGCAATACCACAGTGTGGTTTGAGGAACGCCAGACTGACGTGTCAGTAGACCACAGTCAGTCAGTCAGTCAGTCAGTTTACTGAAGCAAACATATACCTATTTAAACGTAAAGGGTGTATTTATCAGTATTGAAATGTAAGGTAGTTTGTCATATTGTTTTAAAATGTCTGGCAGCTGTAAAGCGCTATATTAAATTTTTTCATCCCCTCCGTCTGTAGGACGTACATGAGAGTGAAAGAACTTGTGCAAGCAGATAAAGATAAGGTGAGTTCGTTCTTTTAAAATACCATCACGAGGTTTTATAGGTGATATTTGATCACTTTGCCTGACTACCTGAATAATAATAGATGTCAGGATATCTGTTTCTCTAAATCCACATGTGGTTTTGTGATTGCAGGTGATCGTGGTGAATCCAAGCTTCTTTAAGTACATTCATGACCACTGGACAGAGCATCATGGTAGATACCCCTCCACTGGTATGCTGGCCATCATATTCGCGCTGCACCTCTGTGACGAGGTATATCACTCACTTCCTGCTTACATTCACAGCAGGGCTACGTAAAAAAAATCTGTTACATATACAGTATATACATATATATATATATATATATATATATATATATAGTGGAACCTTGGATTACGAGCATAATTCGTTCTGGAAGTGGGCTCGTGTTCCAAAACACTCATTTCCCATAAGAAATAATGAAAACTCAAATTATTCATTCCGCAGCCCCCAAAAATAAATACATAAAAATAATTAATACACTCTATAAAATGAAAATAAAACAAATTAATCTGCACTTTACCTTTAAAAAAAAGTATAAATAAATCCCAACAGATAAGTGTTTCCATTGGTGCGCGCAGGCGCTCTGTGTGTGTGGAATTAGCCCCTTCCCTCGCCTCATTTTACACAGTAACACTCCTCCTCCCTCTCCCCACCTCGCTTTTTAAGGTGAAAAGGTGAGAGAGTGACGCTCAGTGTCAAAATAAGAGTCACATGCGTGATACATGATACTCGGCGCTCGTAAACTAATACTTGCTCGGTTTCCGATTAAAAATTTATTAAAAATCTTTGCTCGGTTTGGGGAACACTCGTAAACCACGTTACTCGCAATCCGAGGTTATACTGTGTATATATATATATATATATATATATATATATATATATATATATATATATATATATATATATATATATATATATACTATATATGTGTTTATAAAACTCCTGAAGATAATAAACATGTGACAGTATAATATACGGATTTAGCAGTTAGAATGTTTTTCCACTTGCCAGCACAGCACAGCTCTAAACCCAGAACTCTCTCTATTTGCTTTTCTGTTTTGTCCCTGTAGGATCCACAATTTACTTATTATTTAGTGTAAATCAGCATCTTTGTGAAAGAATAGATCAGGTCTCCTTTATCAAGAATTACCTAACTTGACGCTGCATGATATGGATGCAATCATCCTGTGGCACTACACGGCTACTGAAGACCTGGTCGCTTTGATGGTTTTGCAGACGCTTGATACTAGGAATACAACAATTGCTGCATTTCCTTAAGATGTCTGTGTGTTGTGGTTCTTGATTCACCTACTGCAGCCTTACTCCACTCCTTGGAAAGCTCTCCCAAGTCCCTGGATTGGAATTGCTAGACAATCTTCTTGAGGGCATTCTTGTTGCTTGTGCAGCATATCCTACTACACTTTTCCACTTTCCGTAAATACGCTTTATTAAAGGAAGTATAAGGTGAAGTGGAAGTGTATTCTGTGGCTTATCCTCCTTGTGGAGAGCGTTGATAATAATGTTTTGGACGACTGTCAAGTCAGTAGTCTTTTACATAATTGTGGTTGCCTGTACTAAACTAGACCAAAAGATACACAAACTTTAAACAAATTTAAAAAATCTAATATTTTGAGATACTGGATTTAAGATTTTAATGAACTATAAGCAGTAATCATAGTTAAAAATAAAAGGTTGTTTTCACATATTTAACTTGATGTGTAATAAATCTAGAGTTTTTTAAATTAGGAAAAAAACATGAATATGAGATGTATATATGTGTATGTATGCATGTATGTGCGTCTGTGTATATATATATATATATATATATATATATAAAATATCATTTTGTTGTTTCTCCTCCCTCCAGGTCTCAGTGTTTGGGTATGGTGCAGATTCAAAGGGGAACTGGCATCACTACTGGGAGGATAACAAATATGCTGGAGCGTTCCGCAAAACAGGCGTGCACAATGCTGACTATGAACATGAGATCATTCGGAATTTAGTCAAAGCAGGCAAAATTAAACTCTACACAAAGGTGGAAAGTATGTCTCCTAATGACATGTCTTGAATACATTGGGGCTGCATAAGCATACGATGGAGTAAAGCCGAGCCAAAGAAGTGCCACAAACAGCTGTGATCCACCCAGCTATTAAATAACCACTGTGAGTTACGCTGAACCAAACCCGCTGACAACAAGCTGTATTCTCTACAGACCAAACAGTCCTTAATTATTATTATTTTGTTTTAAAAATATTCTGTTGTTTCTTGCCTTGTGTTTTATACTGCACCAGTTTTATGTAAAGGTTCAGAAACTAAAGAAGGTGAACAGACAAAAGCAGCTATGGGGAGCAGCTTAAGGCTGAATTTGTCGACACTGTGCTACACCTAATAGCCTTAGAGATGCAGCTTTAGGGGTTGTACATCCTTAAACCCAGTGCAAAGTATAAACCAAACAATGGTTACAACCTGTTGGCATTAAACCCCTTACTCATGTCTAAGACAAGATACAGTGTGAGTTATAATTAAGGGATGTCTATGGAAAGTGTCTACGGACGTGAAAACTTTTCATTTGGGACAGAGGGAAAATGGCAATAACTAGGCATTGTTTTTTTGGACTGTAATATGTCATTGGGTATCCACATGGATTTTGGTAACATTCGAGCAGACAGTATTATAGACAGTTGATAAAGGTCAAAGGTCAACCCTCACAGCTACAGGGTGTTTTATAAGTATTCTGTTTTTCACATTATGTGAGGGATTGTTGGCGTAAATGATGTTCTGTAACCTCAGCTGTTCTGAGCATTATGGATCTGTGGCCTTTTCTACTTCAAAGCAGTGAAGCAATTTAATTCTAGTCATAGTTTCCTTACTGTTATTTTATTTTCTGTATTTTAGTAACATGCATATGAACACCTCCTACCTTTTTTATTTTTAGTAACAAGCAGGGCAACTGAGTTTAACCAGTGGAGAGAGACAGACATGAAACAGGGCTGTAATGTGGTTCAATTAATATCTTTCACAATAGTGAAAATTCTAAACCTTAATTTTTTTTTTTTTTTACTTTTACAGTTTTTTTTTTCTTGCCAAGTTTTCTTTGTTACATGACTGTGGTTTTATTTGTAATTTTATATTTATGAATGTATTTTGTTTTTTGTTGTACACTTCATTGCCCTGTGTTTATTACTGTGGTCTACTGACACTTAAAGTCTTGTCTTGAGCACAGATTCACTAAAGATAATCATTCCTTTTGAGATGGAAAAATAGATAGATAGCCTATTTTGTACATGCATGAAAAAAATTTAGTGGATATGGATATTCGTTTCCAGAGCATTAAGAAATTTCCAGACTTTGGGACGAATAAAGGTATATCATATCTTATCTTATTACTCAAAATGTCAAATATTTAAAACAGTAAACAATAAAAAGTTGAGATTAGATAGCAAAACATTTTAATTGGTAATACAGATTGCTATTACACTTTACAGATCAATTAAATAGTTTTTTTTATTTCAATTGTACTTTATCATAGACTTGAAGAAAACGACAAAGAAAAACATGATTTTCAGTTATAAACAATGACATCACAAGCATAGTCACAGGTCTCAACTTGTACTCAAGTGTGCAAGTAGAAAAATAAAGAATGAATCGATCATCTTGGTAACTTGTTATTTATAAAATAAAACAGTTCAAACATTACTTTTAAAATGTTTGGCCTAGCATTTTGTCCTGCCTTCTAGGAATTCATCACACACAACATTTAAATATACATACAATTCCACAAATAGGTTCATGTCTCAATGTGCATTAAAAAACATCTTTTCAGGATAAAAGTTTTATATATACACACGTGGACAAAATTGTTGGTACCCTTCGGTCAATGAAAGAAAAACTCACAATGGTCACAGAAATAACTTTAATCTGACAAAAGTAATAATTAAAAAAAATTCTATGAGTGTTAACCAATGAAAGTCAGACATTGCTTTTCAACCATGTTTCAACAGAATTATTTAAAAAAATAAACTAATGGAACAGGTCTGGACAAAAATGATGGTACCCCTAGAAAATACTGAAAATAATGTGACCAAAGGGACATGTTAACTCAAGGTGTGTCCACTAATTACATCACAGGTGTCTACAATCTTGTAATCAGTCAGTGGGCCTATATATAGGGCTCCAGGTAGGCACTGTGTTGTTTGGTGACATGGTATGTACCACACTCAACATGGACCAGAGGAAGCGAAGGAAAGAGTTGTCTCAGGAGAGTCGAAAGAAAATTATAGACAAGCATGTTAAAGGTAAAGGCTATAAGACCATTTCCAAGCAGCTAGATGTTCCTGTGACTACAGTTGCACATATTATTCAGAAATTTAAGATCCATGGGACTGTAGCCAACCTCCCTGGACGTGGCCGCAGGAGGAAAACTGATGACAAATCAAAGAGACGGATAATCCGAATGGTAAGAAAAGAGCCCAGAAAGACTTCTAAAGAGATCCAAGGTGAACTTCATGCTCAAGGAACATCAGTGTCAGATCGCACCATCCGTCGTTGTTTGAGCCAAAGTGGACTACATGGGAGACGACCAAGCAGGACACCATTGTTGAGAACAAATCATAAAAAAGCCAGACTGGAATATGCCAAACTACATGTTGACAAGCCACAAAGCTTCTGGGAGAATGTCCTATGGACAGATGAGACAAAAATGGAACTTTTTGCCAAGGCACAATGTTCACAGACGGAAAAATTAAGCATATGAAGAAAAGAACACTGTCCCTATTGTGAAACATGGAGGAGGCTCTGTTATGTTCTGGGGCTGCTTTGCTGCATCTGGCACAGGGTGTCTTGAATCTGTGCAGGGTACAATGAAATCTCAAGACTATCAAGGGATTCTAGAGAGAAATGTGCTGGCCAGTGTCAGAAAGCTGGGTCTCAGTCGCAGGTCATGGGTCTTGCAACAGACACACAGCTAAAAAGACCCAAGAATGGCTAAGAGGAAAACATTGGACTATTCTAAAGTGGCCTTCTATGAGCCCTGACCTCAATCCTATTGAGCATCTTTGGAAGGAGCTGAAACATGCTGTCTGGAAAAGGCACCCTTCAAACCGGAAACAACTGGAGCAGCTTGCTCATGAGGAGTGGGCCAAAATACCTGCAGAGAGGTGCAGAAGTCTCATTGACAGCTACAGGAATCGTTTGATTGCAGTGATTGCCTCAAAAGGTTGTGCAACAAACTATTAAGTTAGGGGTACCATCATTTTTGTCCAGGCCTGTTCCATGAGTTCATTTTTTTTTTATAATTCCGTTGAAGCATGGTTGAAAAGCAATGTCTGACTTTCACTGGTTAACATTCATAGGATTCTTATTTATTATTACTTTTGTCAGATTAAAGTTATTTCTGTGACCATTGTAAGTTTTTCTTTCATTGACCGAAGGGTACCAACAATTTTGTCCACGTGTGTATGTATACACTGCCTGGCCAAAAACAGTCGCCATAGTCCTGATGCACTTGGTGAAGTTGCATGGTAAAATATCAACAGTTAAAACTTCAATGGAAAGTAAGAACATTTCCGTACTCACACAATGTAAAGAGAACTCACAGGATTGGGACTAAACAGTTGTGTGGCCATAAGAAAAATACTCCGGAGGAAAATAGAGCAAAAGGCTTCAGTTTGCTACGAAGCAATGAAAAAATGTCAAATGGTCTGATGAGTCCAGACTGACCCTACACCAGATCGTGCGTCTGGGTAAAAAAGGGAAGCATCATGCACACATCATTCACAGTGGCCACTGTACCAGCCTCTGGTTATGATCTGTGGTAGTGAGCTACGATTGCTTCAGTTTGTCTAGTCTTGGCTCATCAACGTTATGTGGCAATCAAATGAAATCGGCTAATTAGCTGAATGTGCTGAAAGACACATCTCTTGAGTTTTTTTCCTGTTGAGACAGCCATATTCTAGGCAACGGAAAGAGTGGTTCTGGACCTGGCCACCACACTGTGTGCTGTAATTCGGGCCAGGCAGGGTATATTTGAACAGTTTGGTTCGAATATAAAAGTCTAATTTTGTATTGTTTTAGCCATTGAGTGTCTAATCTTATCTAAAAGGGCTACAGGTTTTCATTGCAACCAAGGAGAAGACACATGTGATCAAAACAGTTGCAATCAGGTACGGGTCCTGCTTGACTGGATATTAAAACCGGCTCTGATACTGGCCCAACATTGATAAGAGTGGACACCCATTTTAGGCACACCACGTGAAAAGTTTTGAAAAATGTTAAACTTGTTTAATAAGGAGATCCTCTTTTCCCATGAGAACAGCATGATACCAGTTTACAATGTAAAACAAAAATGGTTCACATAAACCTAATCTCAATTAGGTAACCAATTAACCTAACCAATTAACTCAACACGCACACACAACTAAATATATCGTTGGGATATCATGAGTCAATCATAGGTGTGTGTTTAAAAATCACAATTCAGGTGACTTTTGTACTTAAATAATAAATACTGTCTAATCTTTGGACTTACATAATCATGTATGGTTGTACATTCAAGCCAAAAACCAGGCTTGCGAGATTTAATTGCCCATTTAATTGCCTCCACAAGATTTTTCACTGGCACAACGTCCAGTGAAATTTACACTAATTATATGATAATATCAGGCCTGCTGAGTTCTGCAATTTACCATTTAAGAATGCTAGTGCATTTTAGCACTCAAAATACCCCAGAAAGAGCAACTGGCATTTGAATCTGAAATGCCTGTCAGATGTTGCAGGTGTTTTGAACTCGTTGATATTAACTGACTACCACCAGAAAGTGGACTCACATGCTCAGGACTGGATTCTCAGGATACTTCACTTTCTGTCAAGGTAAACAGAGAACGTTTTGACTTCATCATGGAAAAAAAAAAAAATCTACCAACTTATGTCCAACTTAAGTAACATTAGATACTGTATGTCAACATTTATTACAAGATAATTACAGTGCAAATTTTTATATTTTTAATTATATGTATAACTCATCCTAGTTTCATGGTCAGTAAACCAGTTAGTGCTAGTTTTGGCAGTGCGGGCAGGTGCTAAGTCCTGCAGGAAAAAAGAAATCGGCATCTCCATGAAGAATGAAATACTCCAAAATCTCCTGGTACATGGCTTGATAAAACCCAGCGAAGAACCTGAAGGTGCACGGCGACAGTGCTAACTACTAAGCCACTGTGCCACCACGGGAATATAATTTCCTAATGAAATGCACAGTTAACTTTCATCTAAAAAGAGAACTCTGGACCACTGAGCAATGGTTCAGGATGGTTCAGCTGTGGTTAAGGAGTGGCTTGTTACTAGGGACGTAACAGTTATAGCCCATTTCCTGAAGAAATCTGTGTGTGGTGGTTTTTGTACACTGACTCCAGCCTCACCCCAACTCCCATGCAATGAATCTAGAATGTGTTTCACTTTTTATTAATTATAAAAGAAAATGTACTTTTTCATGATCTTCTAATTTTTCAAGATTTACTCTAAATTAAGGATGAATAAAACCAGCGTTATTTTTTGCTAAAGAAAAAAGGACAACAATGTTATTCTAAAGAAGATGAAACCAGTCTTTAACAAAATGTCAAATCTAACACTTTACAAATAATGGAAATAGCAACTCTAAATTAAAACTTATGAAATATGGTATTTTTTGCTCCCAACAATGTCCTTTTTTACCGTTTACTGATGAATCACCTAAAAGTTTTCATTATGGCCAGCAAGCAGTTTCTGACTGCCCAGCTGAAAATATTATTCCCTTGCCTATCCTCCTTAAAATAACGGTAATGGTGGTAATGCTTGTTTTTCTGGTTTATGAGAGCAAGAAAAATAATATTGCATAATCCGAACCTGAATTAGCAAGAACTCAGTGCTTATATAGTATTTATGGCCCACAAGATGGATGTCTTTATACTTTTTTGTATAAATGTTCTTATACATATGGGCTCTTAATCACTGTTTGCTAAGAAGTTGTCCAGTGTTTCTACAGTACCTTTCTTTGTCTTTGTCACGTGTCATTCAGACAATATGGAGACGAAGGATGCAGGAAACAGGCCAGTCTTGTTTGGCTGTCCCTCAACGTAGCCATGCTGGAAGAGAAGATTGTTGGTGATTAGAGACTTCAGTATAAAGACTGCATAAATGTTGAAAGTTATACAAAAATTAGAGCTCTACCACTGGGACCTAAAATACACCCATGCAAAAAATAAAAAAATAAAGCAGACTGCAGGCTGCACCAAGTATTCAAAAACGTCATGTTGACCCGCAGGAGACTCTTTGCCACAGAACTTTACACTATCTCCTCCCTATCTTTTGTTCCCTCTAGAGATCTACCTATATCGTGGAATGTGTTCCCTAACATGGTCTTGCAGGGCTCATTGTGTTCACCAGGGTGTTATTTAGGTCCACCGGAGACTTGGACGCCTAACTCAGTACACACACAATAAAATGTGCGTAGAGAGAAAGCGATTTGTTTCTTAATGAACTAAGAATGACACATGCATATGTTTGATGCACACGGCATGGTCCTGTCAGAGCTATAACACTCACAGAGCTCACAGAGACCCGACTGCTTTGATGGAATAAAATCAGTTCCTGTTACATTTGCCCAAAACGTTTGAGAATGCTTGTATTAGACCAATGCTATTAGATTTAATGTTATTGAAATATTTCCCTACCTTAATTTATATATAATATTACTCAAAATCTTATTTTTAATTGTTTTTTGCAATAAATGTTTATCTTATTACAATTGATACCCAGGGAAATAAAGTCAACATTTTTTATCAGTTTTTTTTTTTTTTTACTTCATTTGTTTTGGACCTTAAACACTTAAACCTCTTAAATTAAGAAAAGGCTGAAAGCACTAAAATGCGGTATAGAGGAATCGCACCAACATGTGCAATTTGAACAACCTGTGTCTGTTAATAAAAAGTACTGCATACTTTAGAATTACTTCTCGTACAGCCCTCCTACAATCTAATAATGTGTTTGATTGGGAGATCAACAGTATAAAATATCAGCCATATCAAAATATGGTTAGATTTTTACATTAGACATGTGGTTTGTATAGAGATTATATTATACTACACATTGTTCATCTTTGGGGCTGTATGATACTGAGCTGTGACATGTAAGATCCTTTGTTTTATCCGCTTTATTTATATCAATTTAAATAATTTAGCTTTTTTTTTTTTTTTTTTATTAAGAATTTTTATCCTATTGAATATGTTCTAAAGAAAAATGGGAAGTGGGCCTCATGGAGAAGAAGCTTGAACATCTGTGTATTTATATAGACCAAAGGTCACCCCTTAACTACTCACCCACCAATCTGTGTCTTCTTCTGCTAAAACCACCAGTACCTCTCCCTCACTGAAGGTAAGCTCGTCATGATGATCAGCCACACAGTCATACATGGCTTTCACCCGTCTCAGCTTCGACTTCATCTGAGTAAAATAGAGAGCACAGCCCTGATACATTACATTATGTCAACCGCAACACAGCTCACTGACGATTTAGTCAGTAGTAATACAGCATGTGGGTAAAGAAGTTATGTCTGTCCTTTGCAGTGTGTAAACTGCAGACACACGATGAGCTCACCGTGGTTCGTCTGGGCATTGGGTGAGGGGTGCTAAGGCAGGAGGATGAGGAGCTTCCATTAGAGTCCAGACTGAGGGAGCGGGGGGAAGTGGGGGAGAATGCTGTTCTCTGTCGCCCCGAGCTGCTACTGCTCTGCACAGTTGAATACAGGAAGTGGGAGGTGTGGCTGTCACACTCTGACTGAAGACCTGCAGGAAATGACAAATAAATATATCTCTTCCTTCCTTGTAAATGCATAACAGTGTGGGAACTTCCCCGTTGCAAGACAGAGGTGGGGGCTAGAAGTTCCTGAGAAAGTTATATATAATGTCATGTGCCCTATGTCATGTGACTTCAACATCACATCTTTAAAACTATAACTTTTACACTTTATTTAGAACTGCTGTTAGACTATACTTAAAACTTATAAAAAATAATATACAGTGGAACCTTGGATTACGAGCATAATTCGTTCCGGAAGTGGGCTCGTATTCCAAAACACTCTTAAACCAAATCATCATTTCCCATAAGAAATAATGAAAACTCAAATTATTCATTCCACAGCCCCCAAAAATAAATACATAAAAATAATTAATACAATCTATAAAATGAAAATAAAACAAATTAATCTGCACTTTACCTTTAAAAAAGTACAAATAAATCCGATCAGATAAGTGTTTCCATTGGTGCGCGCACGCGCCGTGCGTGTGTGTGTGTGTGTGTGTGTGTGTGTGTGTGGAATTAGCCCCTTCCCTCGCCTCGTTTTACACAGTAACATTCCTCCTCCCTCTCCCCACCTCGCTTTTTCACAACAGTTTCACAACAAACACACGCACACACACACACAACGGAAACACCGTTTTAACAGGAAAAAAAGAAATCTCTCTGAGACTGACATGAGCGTATATTAACAGACACACGTTTTAAGTTTTACAACAAGCGCATAAACACAGCGGAAACACCGGTTTAACGGAAAAAAAGCAAGACTGGCACGAGCGCATACTAAAGGAATCACTTAAGTTTCACAACAAACGGAAACACACACAAACACGGAAAAACCGTTTTAACAGGAAAAAAATGAAATCTCTCTGACCAGGCGTGAGCGCATACTAAGGGAATAACTGCTGTAAAGTAAAAATAACAAAAAAAAAACAAATGAACCAGCACCTTACCTTTGAAAAGAATCGCGACAGAGCAGAGTTTCTGTGTCTTTGTGAAGCCGGGAGGGGTGAAAAGGGGAGAGAGCGTCTGTGCGTGTGTGTGTGTGTGTTTCAGTGTCAAATTGCGCACGCACGAGCAGAGCTTCTGTGTTTCCGAAGACGTGGGGGGAGGGAGGGAGGGAGGGGGAGGGGGGAGGTTGGGGGGATAAGGTGAGAGAGTGACGCTCGGTGTCAAAATAAGAGTCACATGTGTGAAGCATGATACTCGGCGCTCGTAAACTAATACTTGCTCGGTTTCCGAATAAAAAATTATTTAAAATCTTTGCTCGGTTTGCGGAACACTCGTAAACCACGTTACTCGCAATCCGAGGTTCCACTGTAAAAGGGAACACTTGCTTATCAATCACTAAATTGTTATTTATTTTGCTTCTTGTGTAATTACAGTGCTTATTACTCTGGTCTACTTCACCACCGTATAACTTACATTGAATTGAACTGAAATCCCACAGTGAGTTTCAATACTAAAAATACACCATGCATCATTGTGAGAAGTCAAACCGACACTTTCACTTACTGTAGTTACATTTGTCAATCATGTGCCAATTATTATTTATTATCACTTGCAGACAAATCAGTGACGAAGGACACGGGTTATATTTCTGCTTTATTTTGAGCACGGTTTTGTTTCGTATTTAAACACCCTGAATGCAGTATAATGCCTGTAAGAAGAATATCAGCAGAACTGAAAAACATGACGATAAAGAGACAGAACAAAAACCACATAGAAGAGGAGAGATGAATGAGGGCTTACTTCGTTCTGGCAGTTCAGACAGTGGGTTGAGGGCCGTCAGTGGTGCAGTGTACTTTGGAGACCCTGAGCTGAAATAATCTTAATTTCATTAACAATATTCTCATTCATTCATTCATCTTCTATACCGTTTCTTATGTACAGAGTCGCAGGGCTTAGAGCCTATCCCAGGAGACTTAGGGAATTGGGCGGGGTACACCCTGGACAGGGTGGCAATCCATCGCAGAGCACACACAGAAAAAGCAAACTCCATGAATGCAGACCTGAGACGGGAATCAAGCCCTCGACCCATTATATCAAATCATGTATTAAGTCCGACAGGTTATTTGGCCAATAGTATGCAGTAGGTGAAATGTATCAGGTCTATAATGTCGGCAAGCATTGCTTGGTAAATACATTATCTTCCTGGTCCTTTAATAGAACTGAGAAAGTTTTAATCATAAACTTTAAACTTAAAGCCTTTGAATGAACTCTATTCAAGCTCGATTCTGCAGCTGTGATGGAATGCATTTTTGTTTCACTACAAATAGCAGGGAAATCCCGCTGTCAGAATCATTCTGAGGTTTTCATCTTTCTTACTATGTTACAGAATCCTCATTTAAATATTCTAAAAATAGGATTTGGGGTAATTTTTCTGAGGTCCTCCCGGTAAACAAAATCGCACTGCCCATATCTCAGCAACAAGACATTATACAGCACTGAATTTGGTATCACAATCAAGCTTAATGAACCAGGATTCTGAAAATATGCACAACTCAATTCACTTGATACCTGATTTGATGTCATGGGTCACATTTATTTCAAACGAATGTATTTATGTATTAAAAATACAAAAATCTTTTTAGATGACTGGGCCCCAATTGGTTTTTAACAGGCTGCTTCAATGGTTGTGCAAATCCTATTTGAAGACTAATAATATGACTTGTACGTCTTAAAGCAATTTGCAAAGCATGTTAGTTGCTAAAAGACTTGTTATTTTCTTGGTTTGTTTTGTGCACATGGTCTAAAGAATTAATCATATTTAAATAATTTACACATCATACCAGCAGGGGGCAGATATTTTCTGCATCTAGAGGTGAAGGAACTTACCCACACTTCTGAAAAGATGAATCTTGAACGCTAAAGCCTCGAGGACTTGGCAGAACTCCGTAATCTATCAAAGAAAAAATAAATCCCAATAGATTTAAATTAAAACTGACTCAGAGACTTAAGTCTCAGTAAGTATGGTTCTGGAAACAAAGGGAAGAAGTGCCCATACCAGCATTAGCAGGGCAGCAGTCTACACGAGGGCTGTAAGGCACCTGAGGCGAGGGTTCAGAGTAGGTCCGCTTATGTCGGATCACTAGAGGAGGAGGAGTTCTCTTTGTACACCCGTCTGGCGGGCTGACTGGAGGGGGAGGCGGAGGGATGTTTGGTACTGAAACGGAGATGGGAGAAGACCCCAGAGCATATTCATATTCGCTTCATAATTCAAGCCTGATATAGTTTTATTACATTTTTACAACTGATTTGAACTATTTTTGTTACTAACAATGTAAATATTTTCACAAAATAACTGCTACATATGCTGTAAATGAATTAATAAGTAGTGAGCATTAGGTGTATTAGGTGTCTGGGGACGGTTCCACTTGACCATGAAGACTGATGCAGTCAGCTGCTCTGTGAGTCGCTCAATAGTTCAGAACTGAACATGCTAAGCATACGGTCTACCTAAGCCTCCAGTAACGAACTGGACTACATATTAACTTAAAGACATCAACTGTTATATTGAACTTCCATCTGTCTAACACACAGTATGACTGCAAAAAAAAATTCCTGGTTAAGGTAATAACCCAAATTTTTGTAAAACTACTATAGAAGGGCTGTTAAAAATATAATTTAATTGAAATGTCTGTCTAAAGCACTGCTTACTTGTCTTTTGTATATCCTTTGTATGTAAAACAAAACAAAACAAAAAAAACAGTAACACAAATGGACACTGAGCCTCCAAATATATTTAACCATTATAAGTCATTTACATGTATTTATCCCTACTGTCACTGTGCTTATAAGCTATAAAACACCACACAGACAGTCATTTGACTTGTTATTTTGATGTGGCTATGCTATGGTGTTAACCATGATTCACTATGGATTTAGAATGTTGCCATCAGTATGACACAACAGCATTTTAACTGCTTTAAGACATATTGTGTAATAACGTTTTATCCTTCCGCCTTGAACAATGTAAGAAATATTTTATGAAATATCTTCATGATGTACGGCAGCACGGTGGTGTAGTGGTTAGCACTATCGTCTTGCACCGCCAGGGTCGGGGTTCGATTCCAGGCCAGGTTCGATTCCTGCCTCTGTGTACATGGAGTTTGAATGTTCTCCCCCATGCTTGGTGGGTTTCCTCTGGGTACTCCGGTTTCCACCCAAAGATAGGTTAAGTTAGGTTAATTGGCATTCCCAAATTGGCCATAGTATGTAAATGAGTGTGTGTATGTGTGTGCCCTGCGATGGACTGTCACCCTGTCCAGGGTGTATCCCGCCTTGTGCCCTAAGTCTCCTGGGATAGGCTCCAGGACCCCCGGGACCCTTAATACAGGATTAAGCGGTATCGATGATGAGTGTGTGAGTGATCTTTATGATGTCTATACATTGTCAGCCACAAGAGGAAATGTTGTGCAAAACATTACTTAAAATCCTAAGGGATTTTACACCTGCAGTTCGTTCTGAAAGTCGTATTTTTAGAGCCTTCTCTTGCTGTTATGGTTTTTTCATAACTTCCGGGTCAAAACCCAGCATGTGCATAAGGCCTAGACTGATTTCTGAGTTATACATGCAAAGGAAGCTCAACCGCATGCATTATCTGTGTGGGGTAGTCTCATCTTAAGATGTTTGACTGTAACGTTTACATAAGTCTGGATGAAGTCGAACTAACACAACGATAAGTTAAGGGACTGACTGTCACACGAATACTGTGTATATTCCCAGAGGAACTCAAGCATGTTCCACACCTGACTCTAGTTCCCGTTTGCCCGTCCCCTTTTTTAAAAAGAGGAACATGCGGTTCAGCAAAGATGGTGTATACCTCAGCAAAGAGTTCAGCAAAGATCTTGTATATCATTGTGAGCTAGTGGAGGTCAGTAAGTCGGATGAGTCAGGAATCGTATCGTACCTTTTACTCTCGGGGGCAGAGGAGGTGCTGGTGAAGATGGTGGAGGAGGCGGGGGACTGTCTAAGCTACGTGTCTGTGGACTGGGAACAGCGTACATCTCCCGCCTGTTCTCGCTTCGTGACGGAGGCAATCTGCGGCCTACACCGAAGACTGCTCCTCCTCCTGCCTCTCCTCCTCCTCCTCCTCTACGATTATGAGATGAACTGCTGTGGTACACACTCAATGGACGAGCAAAACGATCCTTTTTCACTGGACCTGACTGTACACAGAGGTGAATCATTTTAATACTCACAAAAAAAGGAACTGTAAACAATGTATACTATGAACACGAAATTCAAGAATGTGTCTCATTTCATACAACAGTCTAAATGTTAACATTGTAACTTTTTTTTTGTTGATCATTGGCACATGCACAACTGCTATTATTATTACTATTATTATGATTACTATTATTATGATTACTATTATTATGATTACTATTATTATTTCTATTATTATGATTACTATTATTATTATTACTATTATTATTTCTATTATTATGATTACATAAAGACTGACCTTATCTTCCAGGTCATCATCACTCTCGTACCAGTCGTCTTGCCGCAGTCTCCACTCATACTCCACGTGAATGTGCATGTTGAACTGGTTATTCTGAGCCTGCTGGATCTGAAAAATAAACTCAAATATTTTATGGCTTGTATTTTATTTTCATATTTTTTTTACCAAAAAAAAAAAAAAAAAAAACTTGGACCACAGTGAACAGTTAAAGACATATCTATCTGGTTTTTAGGTAATGTGAGCGGTGACATAATCCTTAATAAAAACAACAGAAATGCAGTGTACCAGTTCTTCACAGTGAGTGTGCTTCAGTCTTCGAGCAATATCAAGGGCTGTCTCACCATTTTCATTTTCTATAAGAACACAACAGTTTCCATCATGCCATCACCACCGAATGCAATCAGCTTAATTCTTAGACACTTTTATTATATACACAATACAATTATAATCATTACAAACTTTTTTTACAGCAAAATTTGAAAATCACTTTATATTTGTTATTGAATGAAATTCATAGAATTATTATACAGAGAGGAAGATAGACTTTCTCACTGATATGTGTGTTGGCTTTGGCCGTCAGCAGGAGCTTTAGACACTCTGTTTTATTGTGCAGACAGCAGTAGTGCAGTGCAGTGTTTCCCTTCACAGTCTGTGCATCTATATTATTACTGAAAGAAATGAGACAAGCCATGAAATTCCTGTCTCAAATAACAATTTCTGTTGAAATATCCAGATTGTGTTCCACTTGGTTTTTAAATGACTCAAAATTATTTTTTATGCATTGCTCAGTCCTACATGAAATACAACAAATGTTACAAATAAAGTAAGGAATGCACTCAGAGATACTGTCATGCCTGAACACTTGAGTGATATCAGATCTAAATGTCAAAGTATACGGCCAAAACACAGTATTGGTGCTGACATAATATATATATATTTTTAATGTTATCCATATAATACAGAAAATGTGTTTGCCAAAGAAACTACTTCTGACATTTATGCAACATGGAAATGACCAATCGTGCTTCCCTAAAAATTTCAAGTTGCTAACGTCAACTGTTTTGGAGAGATGATTTTATATGTACCTCAAAAATGTTCAGCGTTATACTGTCTCGCTTTAAACAATAATATTTTTAAATGCTAATTATTCATATTCCTTCATGAGTATTGATAATAAAATTGGTTTAAGCTTCTACAAGCATATGACCTGTAAAAGTTGTTTCTTAAATTAAAGCCTTCTGTGCAAAATTAAGGATTTCTTCCAAAAAAAAAAAAAAAATCTGTAGTGTCTGTAACCATGTCAAATTCATGTTGCAATATCTTAACAATTTAGCATTTTAGAGTAATACACTTTTTCAGGTTTATGTCTTTTCATGTGAAATCCAAATTGTCCAAGTTTCATTTGAACAGTTATGATCATTGAAATATTTGAATTCCAAAAAGTTACACTACATAAAAGGGCGTGAAATTGTATTTAGCAAATGTCTCACAATGTCTCTTTTTATCTGATAAATGTGTATGCACACTTACAAAAAACGAAGCATGGTTCGGGAGAAAAGAAGCATAAAGTATTATGAAAAATGATGTTATATGATGTTATCTGAAATACATGTATATGAAATAAACCTTTACACCTACGTAAGTAAGACAATTTTAGCACCAATACCATGTTTTGGCCAAAAGCAATGAATAACAACAGTCTCACCAGTTGTGCACCAAAAAGTCCACCATGTGCAGTGACATCCGGTCAGTCAATAAGACAGCCAGATGCAATGCAGTCTCTCGTTTTTCCTTGAAGTAGAAGAGACAGAACAAATTATACCATTGATAATCAAAACACCCGTACAGCCGTGGCCGAAAGTTTTGAGAATGACACAAATAGTCAAAATTTTCAGTGTTGATCCTTCTTTTTCAAGATCTCTGAAATTTACCCTGTCACTGCTGTCAATCAACCTCTGGGCCACATCTGGACTGATGCATAAACAATGCTTGAAGTTTGTCAGAATTTGTTGGTTTTTGTTTGTCCATTTCGTGAGGATTGACCACAAGTTCTCAGTGGGAATAAGAACTTGGAGTTTCCTCGTCATTGACCCAGAATTTCGATGTTTTGTTTCCTGAACCACCTACTTATCAATTTTGCCTTATTGCAAGGTGCTCTATAATGCCTACCAACCCACAAACTGTGAAATTAAGCAACTTAGTCATTTTTAGTAGGCAGCATCAGCCAGAAATCGTGAAAAAAAACGAACCTTCCAGATTGTGAAGCACATTCTATGTAGGATCTGGCTCCCTGTTTGAATAACCTGGCCTCTGCTGGAGTATTTACTCACCCATGGGCTGGCCGAACAGACCCAAAATTTTCAGATGTTCCATCACCTTATTTTTACTCACTGACGGCATGGCATGGCTGACGCAAAACAGTCAGCAGTCTGGAGCTGCTCAAGTGTGGGCTGCACAAACCAGTACAAACCTGGCTCAGGGGATCTAAGAGATACATGGATTCAGTTTTTCTAAAATCTATTAATTTAGCAGAAGAATTGTAGTTTAAAAAAATCACGGAATCACGGAAACTGTGATCAGGATCCCTTAAACACTTGGTTGCACCATAAAAACAGCTGTGTCAATTGATCAAATCTAGGCTCAGTAAAATTATGAGGCAATAAACTGAAGTCAGCTGACTACCTGAATACTGAATGACTGAGTTTTTCAAGACAACAATGCCAAGATTCATCAGGCTCAAATTGTGCAATACTGTCTTTGGCAGCACAAGGAATCGATGTGATCGATTACACATGGATTTGCCACCACTGATTCCCTATTTAATTTTTTTCATACTATCTCAGCAAAATATCAATACAATCCTTAATAGAAAAACATTTTGTGATGTTGCTTAAGTTTTATTTCTTAGGTGTTAGATGCTCATTTACACTCAAATAACACTGAATCTTTTTTTTTTTTTTCTTTTTCCAATTTCCACCCACCAGCTGAGTCTCCCCATCACATGACGGCTACTAATCTGGATGAATGATGGAAACTTTGCAAGCAGCTGCTGATGCAACATTATCCGAACACTTTTAAAGGAGAAGATCCACAGGGAATAAAGCAAAGCCTTCTTCCACCCAAGAGCAGGGCCAGTTATTTTTATTCTTTTTTTTTTTTTTTGGACTTGCGCAAGCAGACTGCTTTAGTGTAGTACCCGTGACAGGGCAAAGTGTTTAAGAGCTGTACCAGTTGACAGCACTAAAGCACTGAATTATGAATAAGTCACATAGAGTTTAACAGTCAAAGATTGGACATACAGTTTACTTTTATACATTTACTCTATAGACAGGCACTCTTATTAAACAAACCAACTGTGCAAAAAAAAAAAAAAAGTATAATGATAAAATTCACATGGTGAATCTGTAAAGATTCATAACTTCAAAGAGTAAATTATTATTATTATTATTATTATTATTGGATATAATTCCTGTATGAGGCTGAAAGGCAAGGCATCACTATTTTTGGGCAAAATGGTAAAAACACCTTTTGAGTAGCCAATAGCCCATTCCCAAACTTTTACATTTTGGCAATTTATTTTATTTTAATGAATTCATATTTTTATCTGTGTTTGTGTTTGGGCGGGGATTATTATCTGAGAAAATAATTTTTGGTGCAATTCCCAAACAGATCGTTTGACCAGTCTTCTCTATTTGTTTCCATAGAACAGTCAGGAGAAATGGCAAGAGAAAGAAGAAGCATATATATTCTGTATTGGGCCCATTTAGGAACAGCTTGAAGGGGATAATTTTTTATCAACATGCTTTTCTCCAGTAGTAGGGATTTCAGAGCTGTTCAGTGTCATATGTGTAGTTTTCCGGTCTAGCCAAAACTGAGCAAACTACAGAGGTGTGAAGAGTGGAATGTCTATTACCGCCGCGACAAAACGACCGCGGCCAAAATAAATCAGTTGCATTTCAAAGTAATTCCTGAAATGACCGCCAGGTGGCGCAAAGTGACATTTTCCGACATTTTACATTGTACGAGTTTTTAAACATCAGACCAACACAAAGTCAATGGGAAAATAAATCACTCAGGAAAACAGGAATTTCAGGAATATGCGCAGTCTGAATCAATGAGAAAAGTAATAGCACACCTTGCACAATGAGGAAGGGGCTGGGCCACAAAGCGTTTATTAAAATTCCAATTAAATTTGGGGAAATAGAAGAAGAAGAAGTGCCTTATAGGCATCTTGATGCTTAAAAGTTTCTGAGATGTCGCCATTTACTTACACACATCCTGAATGTGTGTGTGTGTGTGTGTGTGTGTGTGTGTGATTTGGCCAACTTGTCTTAGCAAAGGATGCACGGCTGATTCACACGCTATGAATGTAAGCCGATATCATCTACTGACTTGAGTAAATGTTGTGATACAAGTTTTTGGGGGCTGCACGTTAATGCAAAATTGTGAGGGACACAGCCGCCTAACTGGATGCCAGGATGCCTATAACGGCTTTTGCATACAAAATAAATGATACAAAAAAATCTTTATGCATGTTCGTACAGGACTGAGCAGAGATAGTTTTATGTGTGTGTGTGTGTGTGTGTGTGTGTACCTGCAGCGGGTTTGGCACAGGCAGGCTGAGGTCAAGCTTTTCTGTATAGAGCTGCAGAACGCTGAAGATGTCTCGTGCATGTACAGCCTCCTGTAATCGCCTGAGCAGTGTGTCAGGAGAACACCCACTCCGCTGAGCAAACTGACTCTCTATATACTTAGCCAGGATGAACTCCTTACGTATCAGCCTACACACACACACACATTGTTGTGTATCATTAAATATGTCCTCTGTATTATTTACATTTGACAATTATAGGAAAAAGCAAAACCTTGTGACCTTGAATTGAACTCTGTTACCAGCTTTTACTTACATGTCACTTTCTGCTGATGGTTTCATAGATGGACTTGTGAGTCTGGCCTCCACAATTTCGTTAAACCCTGTGTTCCCTATGTTTCTTGCCAACTGAACAGAGAAATAAAGGAAAAAATCTTTCAGAAAGTGAGACAGAGATGTTTATATACGCTTTTGTAATTCTTTGTAAAACTTATGTCCATGTTTGGTTGGTAAAGGTTCTGACCAGGAGTTCGGACGTGCCCAGTTTATCCAGAGAGAGCGACTGGATGCGAGAGTAATGGACGCCCATCTCCCGATGGATCCCTGAGCATTCGATACATGTCAGGATGCCTAGGTTTGTAGAGATCCATGTAGGATCTGAAAACAATACAACATAAATTCAGAATATTACACAAGTGCTTTCAGTCAGTAGCTAAGATAAAATGAGCTCTAGGAGCTCTTGTGTTCATCTGTGGGTGTATACTGGTTTTGTGTTCAAAATAATAAATTAACTTTGACCTTCTATTGAACTTTACAACAGCCTTAGGTGGCTTTAAACTGGAATAATTTGTCTGCAATTTAAACACAGATTTTAAGGTGTTAATGTAGGGTCCAAGGGCTGAAATACCTACAGGCTTTCAGTAAGAAAGTTTCTAGCTGTAATTAATTCAGATCTTTAATTAAAGATAGCCTGTGCAATGTTTATTTCATGGGAAATAGGCCATGTGATTAAATAGGCCATGTCTTTAAATAACCAAATGTCTTTTCTTAAACTAAAATACAGTAAGTTGGAGAACGAGCCACTAGAATAACAAGTCAGTAGGCTGGAGAAAAATCAAGTCATTTCATTACTCACAACATTTTCATTTATATTTTCTCAGATAAATGAAGAATTTCACATTGTTTCAATCCCATGCCTTTGTTTTATTAGTTCTTAGTGCACAATTGATTTTATTGATGTACTATTAGTTAACATTGAAGAAAAACCTGTAGTACCCTTAAAACCAACTAGGGGGAAGCGGCCCACACTTTAAAAAAAAATGGCTTAGAGGACTTTTTTCACTGCTACATACATTTTATATTATGGATAATATTAATATAATTACCTGTAAATATGTTTTTCGGTTGTGTACGGTAAATTCTACAATACTCGACTGGCAGTAAATACGTGTTCGCTGGATACAACTGTTTACTGTAACTTTTACAATACTTTACACGCAACCCATGTTGCCAGTGAACTACTGTCAATTTACAGTAAATAGTGTGAGTGTGTACGTTCTGTCTCTTTTATGTTACTGTGATCACTGCATATCAATTCAAAGCAGGTACACCTTTTGCTACATTCTAATAATAAAAATGCCACTGTGTCACAGCCCTCAGACGCTGCCATGTTTCCTTTTGACTCTGGTTCCTCTTAAGGCTTCTTCTGTCACATCTGGCTCATTTGGAATCTAAAACTACTTCCAGAGTTTTCCATTATATATACTACTTTCCATTATATATGCTTATATATAGTGTGTTTAAATATCAGCAACAAACATTGTAGCAGTAACATTCAGACAGCTGTAATCGGTTCATTGTAGAGATGGAGCACCTGGAGCACCGCAGTCGCAGCAGACGTTGTTGCCCGGCATGCGAAGGATATCTTCGGTGATCGCCCGCGTCAGATCCTCTAAGCTGCTTCCTCCAGTCTGTTTGTGCTCATCGAGAGCGACATTTAGTGCCTCCTGCTTACTGTTGGTCAGCACCGAAATCCACCTGAACAGTACATATTCAGTAAGATACGTAAGAAGAATGATATTCATGAAGGACATGTTTCAAGGACGTTAATCTGTCAAAACTTTTCAGAAAATATTAGATATTTCCATTTAAAAAGGGTCCAACAATGTTTAACAGTTTAAAAACTTGCAATGTAACCAAGTGGTAAAAGAGGTCCTAAGATGTAACTAATGATGCCATCTAATGTCTTACTATGGCTCATATTAGTGTGGTTATTTTCTACTAGGTGCTGCATTCATGTGCATTATTGTGCTTAAATGCTGAAACAGTATTCTTTTTTCATATATTCAATTCTATTAGCTTTTTTTAAATGGTGTGGTCATCATTCATTCATTCATTGTCTATACCGCTTCATACAGGGTCCTGTATACAGGGTCACAGGGTAGCGTAACCACTGGTGACCTTTTTTTTTGCTCTTCTTTACATCTGGCATTTAGCCACTGATCCGTAGAAGACAGGACCGTTTTAATCACAAAAACAGTTCGATCACAGCACACAGAACCTCATTTGAGGAAGTTATAATAAATATGTAAGAGATCCGCTATTCTACAGAAATGTGCGTGTGCGTGTGTGTGTCTTCTTTATTATAGAGCACACAAATAGCTTCACTGGCTAAATGTAATACTTGGATTTAAACACAAACTTTGCATCACCCTAAACCCTTAAAATCCCAGCACCAATCTTTGAGCCTAGACATTCCTCCCACTCATTACTGTGCCATTTTCTACTACGTCCCACTGTAGTGAGACTTAAAAATAATCTTTAAAGAATAACTGGAATTTACTCCTAGTGTAGAGGAATTTCAAAAGTGTTTAGTGGCTGTTTTTAGTTTAGTCTTTATATATTGCCTTTATTGTTTTTGGCTGATTTATATTTTCTTGATTTCTTTTCTAATCTACATTGTATAGATGGTCAATACATGTGTGCATCAGGTAACTTTTTAGTCCCTGGTTTGATCCTGTGCTCAGTTTACTGGTGGAGGTTTCCTGAATTGACCCCGAGTGTCGAATATCTGTCTATATGTACCACTTGCACATATGGCTTTTATTTGTGTTGTTGTGTATGTACAGTAGGTTTCCACAAGTTCAGTACTTTTTATTATTTATATTTTTTCCCCTCATGATAAAACAGGGCTACCATCGTCTGAGTCTTACAGCATCCAAAAACAATCAACTAATGCATTACTATTCCTGAAGGTATGACTTACGCTACACAGTCAGACTCATCCTCTGTGAGAAAGTGATAAGTGCGGTCATCTGCAACAAAGATACACATGAACAAAGAACGATGCATTAATCGTAATCAGATTTTTTAAAGTTGCACTGAGAGAGGGTGGACTCTCTCTGACGCCCAATTAGATAAGCACATAAAGATCCGAAATAATAGTTTTTACATAATATTTAGTACAATAATCTTAATGTAAATACTGGTTGAATCACAATGGGGCTCTTGCAGCAGAATTCATAAAAAATTTTCCCTTAATTTTCTGTTAAGAGAAGTCACAAGATGCACCAAACATTCTTATCTTTCCCAATCAGCTCTTACCCAGGTGAGCTGAACGATAAAACCCACTTGATCTTAAATTGGAGGCACATACTGTAGGATTAGCATAGGATTATGCTGTAATCAGTATAGTTAATTCCTCTAAGCACCATGTGTGAAAATCAGGCTTTAGAATTGGAGCGATGCCAGGGAAGAAAGGTAATAAAAAGAAAAGAAAAACTAGTGAAATCGAAATAATGTAAATAAACATGTGATCGTCATCTACACAATGGCATAAGATCAGTGATGCTGTGAATGCCATGTCAGACCAGGAACACAGAGTTAAAGTAGAATGTTCGCAAATATTCAAAAGGTTTTTATAGTGTTAACTGAGATCAAAGGACCAATAGAAGATCTTTAGCCCATAAATTACATGGTGAAAACATTATAATACCTCTAAAGCATATACTCATTTGATTAAAACATTTATTATATGATGCATTTCTTGTGTTTCTCATTTTTAAAACATGCATCAGACAAAAAAAAAAATCTCAATAATAGTGCCCTCAACCACCAGTAACAGGGCAAAAATAAGCAAACATTGGTGAATCCCAGAAATGAATGACTATAATCAAATGGGTATTTAAAAAAAAAACATAGATAGGATCCAAAATAAGAGAAACTTTGTTCATATATCGCTTTTTTTCATGCCCAATATCACTGATATTATTATTTAAGTGCTTGCAGGATACATTATACTTAAAGTATGCCAGTGATTTATGAGTTTCAATCCAGGTTATAATACAGTACAGTGCATTATATCATAAAATTGGCAGAAGAGCTCCTTTTAAGAGTTCCATTATGACTTACGAGAAATGAGGTCAAAACATTTCTTGTCCTCCAGACTGGGTTTGACCTGGCAGGTCAGGAGGTTCAGTTTGGCTGGTGGTTTATTTGGCTTGAAGAGAACACAATATCACACACTCTTTAAAGCAAAAAGCTTTTCCTTTAAGATTTTTTCCTTATTCATGAAAACAAGTAGTTGATATACAGTACGGTTGTCTGATATGTACAGTACATGATGTGTGATATATACAGTACAGTACCACTGCTGTGTAAGTGTAGCATACTTAAATTGTTAAACAATATCATTAACAGCAAATGTTCATTTAGGGTAAAACACAGATAGGTCAGAGATGAATAGTAAATGTAACAGTGTGGTTCTGCTTACAGTTCCGTGAGCGATGGTGAGATAGCAGTTCTGCACAGTGCACTTCCTCTTCTGCCACATCTTTCTCAACCTGGGGCAGGCAGAAATATAATTACAACACATCTGACATGAATCACAACCCACTAATCTTAATATAGAGGCTAGTTATTTCACTTCTGTGTTATCAATTCGTATTGCTGGAAAGCTATTTCCTATTGTACAGTAATATCAACACCACAAATCAGTTTCTCTTTACAAACTTGAAGATGAATTGCGAGTGATACATTCAGAGGTAGAAAGAATATGCTCGGAAACAGCCATTCTAAAACACTAAACTAACATTAAACTAAAGTGTCAATCAGGTAAGAATCAATGTGCAGGGGGGGGGGGGGGGGGGGGACATTTACTTACCCATCACTCTTCTTATAGAGGTAGCCTGATTTCTCTGTTCCATATTTCTTGTTGCCTTGAAGTTGGTGCATACTGTACACATACTGTTTACTTAAAGAATCCTACAGCAAACATACACACACACACACCCCTCATTAATTATTTTTATTCATTAATTAAAAGTCACAAATGCAATGTCCTTTATTCCTCATAACACCAGAAAGGCAGAAACATTAAAAAGTCACAGGATGAAGTGTAACTTGGCACTAGGCACTAAGCTACATTATAATACAATGTGACATAAATAATGAAGACAATAGGTTAGACAAAAACAAATGTGTAGCATGCGGTCACTTCTCATTATTTAATTTCCACTGCATATAGAGAATCATAAAAGAGAACTTACCCTCCTAGACTGAATGAGTGCATTAGGGGTAAAATATATGATGGCAATTAAATTCAAACTACATGGTAAATTATCTGTAACTTTAGTAGATATACACTAAATAAGCACTTTATAAGGAACACCGTTACACCTACATATTTACAAAAATCTCTTCGGCCAATCTGGTGGCAACAGAGCAATGCATAATATCATACAGATACAGGATAGCAGCTTTGGGTAACAGCCACATCAGCCATTACAATGGAGAAAATGTGGCTTATGTGACGTTGGGCTTTTCATACACAACATTCTCAATAGTGTGATCAAGAAAAAAAAACATCCAGTAAGTGGTAATACTGTCAAAGTGTCCATCTTGTATATGCGAGACTAGTCCAAGCTGACAGAAAGGCCACAGTAACTCTGTACAATCATGGTGAGCAGAACTGCATCTCAGAATCAACAACTCTTTAAACCTTGATGTGGAACTACAACATCTACAACAGCATCATTGCAGGGTTCCACTCCTATCAGCCAAGAACAGAATGCTGAGGCCGCAGTGAGCACCGGCTCAACAAAACTACTGTTGAAGGCAGGAAAAACATTGGCTGGTCTGATCAATCTCGATTTCTGCAGGTAGGATGAGATTTTGGCACCATTAACATGAACCCATGGACCAAGACTGCAGTCTTGTTGTCTGCAGTCGAGGCTATAATGGTGTGGGATGCCAAAACATACTTGAGTATTGTTGATGACAATTTGCATGCCTTCATGGCATTCCTTCATCCCAACATGCACAATTTCACAAAGCAAAAATTTCAAACTAGCTTCATGAACATGAGTTCAGTGTTTTTCAATGGCCTTCCAAGTCATTTTCAACATGTGGGAGAACAGGAGAGTTGCACCATCACAGTGCATCTAAAAAGCTGTAGAAAATACATGATGCAATCATGTGAACATTGAGTAAAATCTTAAAGAAATGTTTGCAACATAATGTGGAACCCATAGCAAAAAGGAGTGCGGCTTTTTTGGGAACAAAGGGAAGCTCCACCCAGTATGGTACAATGTTCCTTAACTCTGCTCAGTGGGTCTACAGCTAACGTTTCCCAACAGTTGGTGTTGCCCAATCACAATTTTGCACTTCCTGTAACTTGGTTTTCTAGTGTATTGCTATTTTAGTCGGGCATACGCCATTCCTTCCCTGTCCCTGACCAGAAATGAGTGCAAAAGTTCTGTCAACACCTCTTAGCACAAAACTACTTTTGGTTCAAAACTGGGTTATTAAACCTCTTACCAGGATCACACTGTACCAGGCCAACAAACTCTATTTCGGGCTCTAAATTCATGAGGTAAACATTTCCTGTAGTGTATTAATAGCCTACGTTACCCAACTGCTACATAAAACAGAATCATAATTTTATTTGTTCCAAATCACTTGGTTGTGGCTGATAAAAGTGAATCAAATACTCTTTTAAAAACTTCCCAAATAGCACCCTAGTGGGATTTTCAGATTCTCCCTCTTGGGGGAACCCTTATTTATTTCCATGTAACAGAAAAACATTTAAAAGGCTAGAGGTATTAACCCTTTTATAGAAATCAATACATTGTATAAGTAAATTTATTATTAAAAGTACCATTTGCCATTTTTTGCACATAAGTGAAGACTTGCCCCACATGTAAAAGACACATATAAAAGCAGAAACACACTACTTAAGATATATCAGCCAGCCAGCTATTTAAACCAATAAATATGTCTAATACTTCTGTAATATTGAAAGCTACAAATTAGTTTGAATAAATCAAATTTCATTATGAAGCGCTTTGGACAGTGTTATATAGGTGATGACTAAAATAAACCACAGAATGTATTAGGGAACAGTATTAAGAAATAAATAATGCATTCTAATGCCAAGTTGAGTGACAGTAAGTGAGTGTGAAAGTGATCACCTCCTTAAGTTCAAGTTGCAAGGCAGGTCTTAGCTGGTCCCTGAGAGACATAAGCTGCCTCTTCTCTTCATCTTGACTATGCTTTATCTGCACACACACACGCCCAAAAACAGACATTAACCCCACACAACCCCACACTACATTTCTACATATCCTTCATAGGATAAGATTTCCTGCTAGGTAAGTATAACTGATTTTTTCACATGGGATCATGAAGGATGGTTACGAATTTGCGTTCTATTGAAAAGAATAGACAGCAACTATTTTTAACATTATAAAACGTATGATTTTGCTGGTGATAAAGCTTAATTGAGATACAAATGGAAGGAACTGCTGAGTGAATTAATTTAGTATGAAAGCAATAAGAACCACAGTGAGAGATACATCAGAAAAGTTTCACATTCAACTCTCAAACAAAAATTTTGTTGGACCGCTTTGACCACAGCATGCATTCGCCATGGCTTTGTTTCCACAAACTTATGCAACTCAGTACACCCTGAAGAGCTTCAGTGGGATTACGGTCAAAACTTTGTGATGGCCAGGGCATAGCTAGAGTATCAGACATGCAGTAGCTTTGTTAAGTGTATAACATGGTATTAACATCCTCACTTATTGTCTAAACTGCCTTTTAGGATGCCAATCCACCTCAGGGTACACACATACACACACTCACTGACACAATTTGGGGAATACCAATTAGCCTAATCTGCATGTCTTTGGACTGTGGGAGGAAACCGGAGCACCCGGAGGAAACCCACCAAGCACGGGGAGAACATGCAAACTCCATGCACACAGCAGCGGGAATCGAACCCAGCCAGAAATCGGACCCGGACCCTGAAGGTGACGATGCTAACCACTAAGCCACTGTGTCGCTGCGGTTTTATTTCACAGAAAATATTGCAGATGTTAATTAACGCATACCAGTATTTCATTACAGCTGGAGGGACTGCAATAACAGAGTGTAAACGTCATTTTTCTTGCCTTTAACATTCTCCACTGAACGAATTTGGTTCACTCATGGTTGCCGCCGTTTCTGTTCGGTGACAGAAAGAACCAATTGCTGTAAAATGCAGGTGCGACACATCGTGGTCTGCCTGAATAGTGCATCTTTATAGATTCTGAAGTAAGGTTATATAGCAATTTTCATATTGTTATAGACAACCTTCTTCTTCTTTTTCTTCTTCTTCTTTCTTGTGTGTCAGAAAAAAATCTAATTGCCAAAATGAGTAAAAATCAGAAAATGGCGCTTATCTTATTTAGCTGTCAACTTGGTCATAAAAATGTACCAGCTGAAATGGAGCTGAAAGAGTTTAATGATTGGTCTACTGGTACATTTAAAACTAAGGCTTATTGCTTGTGGCAGCTGCAGAATGAGATCTCCTTTGAATGCTGATAAGCTGTCCTACTCTCTCTCTCTCTCTCTCTTTCTCTCTCGCTGTCAGTTTAACACATACGCGCACACACACACACACACGGACACACACACACACACACACACACACACACACACACACACACACACACAAAGGCACAATTACCGCCACATGATGTTGTTTGGCAGAATGATATTAGAGGTAACAATGCACCTGGGTTCTCACACTGTGGAACGAGTGACAGAATATAGCTCTTTTCACTGATTTTCATCATGTTAGCTCAAGTTGTTTAAGCTGTCCACTCAAACGGAAGTAAAGAAAAATCATTGAGCTACTCGTCAAGGATAATAATCCTATTAGCAGCCATTTAAAAGGGGAGAGTTGCCATAAAGTTCAGAAAACATCACCATGGATGAGCACTAAATCCTTGCGGATTTCACTGTGACAATTTATGCGTGTAAAATCTTATCACTGTAAGACGATTCGAATCAAGAGATGTATTTATTAAGGTAAAAATGCACTCACACAGCTGAGTTTTCCAGTGAGAGTGTCAACATAATGCTTTAGCTTCTCTGTGGCAGTCAAGCACTCCTGAAAGAAACTGACAAAGGAAACCAATGTAATTACAATCAGCACCGGGGATTTGCTGTTACTGCAGCCCCACTTCTCTCCTCCTTCCTCCCTCAACGCTTCATCTTTCATCCTCCACCCACCATTTTCCTCATCTCCCTCTAGCGCTCTCGTCCTTCCTTACAAAATCACCACACAGTCAAACATGTTAGATTCGGATAGACACAAGACAAAAGAAAAAGACAGAAAACCCCCCCAGAAACTCAGGACATTCCACACGAACCACTCAGCGCTTTTCAGACATCACAGGGACAGAAAAGATATGCAAATGAAGTTCAGTTCCAAAGAGTGGTACCTATTTATAGAGCTGCGTGTCAACTGTTATGGGAAAGCTTTGACTAGTTATCTGGAATTAACACTGTGAGCCAGTTACATGCTCACTGATCTTCTTTGTAAGATTGATAAATTATTTCCACGATTGACAAAATGCAGTGAATCTGGACATGTCCTTTGTATTTCAGTTTCAGCTTCTCACAGTCTGCATGTTGGCTCTGCCCACAGACAAAGCAGTGCTGCCTTTTTCCCTAGTGTTTTCACACTTTTTCTTCTTCTTCCAGACGCTGAGTCGTCTGAGCCCCAAGTTTAGTACAATTAGTGAAGTGTGAATGCTGTTTTCAAGCCAGAGACCAGATCACACATGGTATGATCATATAGAGTATGGTAGAGTATAGTAAGTTTGTCCGTGGCCCAGATGAACCCCAGGCTGACCTACTGGTTTCGACCATATATTTGTAAGGATTAGCAGACGCACACCTTGAAAATACTTTCATATTCATTTTTCTTTAATGTGCTTTGTCGACATTTCACAGGAGTGGCGGAAATTTCACCTTTTTTCACTCATTCACTCATCATCTATACCACTTAATCCTGTATTCAGTGTCACGGGAGGCCTGAAGCCTATCCCAGGAGACTTAGGGCACAAGGCGAGGTACACCCTGGACAGGATGCCTATCCATCGCAGGGCACACACACATACACACACTCACACATTCTTTCACACACTACATCCAATTTGGGAACGCCGATTAACCTAAGCTACATGTCTTTGGATTGTGGGAGGAAACCGGAGTACATGGAGGAAACCCACCAAGCACAGGGAGAACATGCAAACTCCATACACACGGCAATCGAACCCGGACCCTGGAGGTGCAAGACCGTCATTTCACCTTTTTTCCTTCATAAAAATGTTACGTAAATTAAATATCAATGACTTTATCAATTGAAGCATTAATTGCCCACCCAAAGACGAAGATGTTTCTATGCCCTGCACCTTCATGTAAAATTTGTAGAATTTACCTCAAGCAAATGCACACAATGGGTAAGACAAAAGTAATAAAAAAAATATAAAAAAGGATAAATGGATAAAATGGATATCAAACTATTATACACTGACTAGCATAAAAACAGTGAGGGTGATATAACAAACACGTGTTTTAGCCTGATATTTCCATGTGATTACTTGTTTAAAAGCATTCAAATAATCATATTAGTATATGTCATAAGTTAATGAATAAATTTCACCGTTCATATTCATCCAGTTGTTTATATATTGTTTATAGCATTGATTTGTACACGCTCACATGGAGAATACACTGCAAGTGTTTTGTGCCCTTTGCAACAAGGTGGTTTTTGTGGAGTTTTATGTAATTGCCAAAACATTACCTCACAGATCACGACTTATGTGAAATGAAAACTTACATGGTTACGTAATGCAAAGGACAAAATTGAGACAATGTTAAACGCCTTACTTGCCCTGGGAGTAGTAGTGCTTGACAAGGTTCTGGAGCAGATCCACACCTTTCTTGCTCTTTATTTCGTTTACTTTAATGAGGTACTGCGGAAGAAGATAAGAGGAGGAGGAAACATGAGTTGTGTTTATTGATAGATATGAGAAAACAATGGAAGTCAGTAAAATTCTACTTTATATCATTGAGATATGGTGATGTTGTGATGTCTATGGGAGGCAGCTGATACAGTTAAATCCATTACTTCAATAAAGACATAACACGGACTCTTTACAATATGCAAGTGTGGGTATGTGTATGTGTGTGTGTGTGTGTGTGTGTGTGTGTGTGTGTGTGTGTGTGAGAGAGAGAGAGAGAGAGAGAGAGAGAGAGAGAGAGAGAAAGAGAAAGAGATCTCACCTCACACATCTGTAGCTGAAACATTCTTCGCTCTTTCTCTAGATCCTCAGCAATCTCTCCACCGCTTACCTCTGTCCTCACCATGCCATACTGTTTTGCCAGCTCCCTTTTCTCCTTCTCTATCTTATTGCTTTAAAGTGACAGGTTTTAATGCAGGTTAGCTTAGAAGTATCCTGAGAGTTGTATACATTTTACTATATATCATACCACTAAGGCCATTTACAATTATTTTCATTTTTAGCATAACTCAAAAAAATATACAAGGTGACTTTTTAAGAAAGGAAGGGGAAGTGCAGTCAGTGGGAATTTTTACGTTTCCTTTTAAAGTGTTTCTTAACTTAGACAGTGACATGGGAAGTGAGTGACCTGATCACAGGACTAAATGACAGACCATAAAGAAACTAAATCAGGAACTCCAGTCAACAACATGAGCAAATACACACTGTATGTATGGGAGGTAGATGGATAAGACACATTTATTACACAGCTTACCCACAAATTTTAAGTCAATTTATGTTTTGTTGAATTGAAAAAGGCAAATGATTCATCAATGTCAGGTGCTTAAGAAACAAAACACTCCTGACAGTAAGACTTGCACAAAACAGTTATACTGCACCTGCCATAAATGTTAATGAAGCACCTGTGTTAAATTGCACATGCACTCTTAACCTGCTAAACTGGCAACGGCAACACATACAAATGGTCACTAAAAGGTTTTTAATTAGCACTTCTTTCTGTTAGTCTAGCTCTTGGCAGTTGCTGTGTGACATACTCTGCACTTGAAAACACTGCTCTCGCTGGAACAGTCCGTTATTTCTCATAAAGGAAGGAAGCATTTTTATTTTCACAAGCTTTGCAATGAAACAAAGCCTATATGTTACCTCAAGCTCGGCCATATGCACCCCATTAAAATTCATTCAGCAGTTTTTAATTGATGCGGTCACAAACAAACAGACAAAAATTCTTTGGTGTTTTATTACTCATCTTACCTCCACCCAAATATTTTTTTCACAAATATCTTAAATGTACAGACACAACACCTTTACATCTTGCAGTTAAAGGCCCCAACAGGAGCAACTTGGTGGTTATGGGGTTTGAACCTGGGACCTTCCAAACCATAGTCGAATGCCTTAACCACTGAGCTACCCCTGTCCACTAATATTAACAAATTAACATTGATTACCAATTATATACCAGTAAAACTATATACCAGTAAACTATATTAAAAATACTCGAGGTCAGCCTGTACAGTCCAATGTCAAAGAAAAGCCAAACCAGCACAACTCATCAAAAAAAGTCAATGTTAAATAGAAATTTACCAGAACACTCAGTGCACAACAGGCTGCCAGCCTGGCCTCTAAACTACCCAGATCCCCATCCAATCAAGCACCATGGGATGATCTGGACAAACAAGTCCAATCCTATCAATCTACAGCACCCAAAGGACCCAAAGCCAACTGGCAGACATCACACCACATCCCTTGTGGAGTCATGCCTCAAGAGGCCAGAGCTGCCTGGGTGGCGCAAGGAGAACCTACACAATACTGAGCATGATATTTTGTGTTGTAATGTCATGGCTGAGCTGTGTATATTTCATTTATATTGTCAATATCGCAGAACCTTATAATTTAATACAGCAGACCTATGAGTACTCACAATTTATTCTCATAATCCCTCCATGCCTTGTCAAATGGCTTCTTCAGATCCTAGGGGAAAAGAAGTTTCAGAAGTAGATGTTTTTCATTTAATGATAGAACAAGAAAAGGTCCAATAAACTTAAGGGATTTCACTCCAATCCTTTTCTATTCTTTTCTATTTGTATAGCGCTTTTAGTTAGAGACAGGATCACAAAATTAGCTTTAAAAATTTAGAATTCAATTTAGATTAAAAATGAGTTTGCCACTGTAGGTGAAAGTGGTGAGGAAAATCTCCCAGGAGATGACATGATAAAGAAACCTTGAGAGGAACTAGAATTACAGTAAATGGCAGCACCTTTTCTTATAGATGGCACGAGATAGTGAGTTATGTATGCGTATACTATATAGTCATAAACTACTGCATGTGTTAACGTATAGTATGCTCAGTACGAACAACTAAGTTTTTATGAATACAGCAGATGTTTTCGTGTCAGATATATCTCTATATAGATATTTGTAGGGGAAGAAACAAATCCATTTCCTGTCCTTTTCGATATAGATATATTTTTCGATATAGATCAATTGTCAACCAGCATATGTGGATCATCTAGTTGTTGATGCTATGTCAAAAATGCAAAACAGAAACACAGAAGCATAGCTCTGAACTAACCTTCAAACAGTACTTTCCCAAGAACAGATACTAGAACAGAGACAGCATTTCAGAGACACCACATGTGACTTTTTAAACATACCCCTTTGACCTCTTTCAAATCCCCTTTCACCAGTGAGTCCAGGAAAAAGTTGATATTGTGGAGCATGCTCTTTAACTATGGGAGGAAATATGATAAAATGTAAACAATCATTGTGGCACAAGTCTCAACCAACCAAAAAAGTCTTACAGAAAGCATAGCTTAACTAAGAATATACAGTATAAGATAAACAGCTTTATCTTTCTTTGGGCAGAAGGCTTAAATTTGAGCCTGTGAGCTGTAGTGTAAAACTGTAAACTGAGAGCTTCATTGTTTGCAGTTTTAAAAATGGAGTTTAAATGAAATTTATCATTCCAATTCACACCACAACTACATCAGTGTGAGCACCGTGCTGGCCAGAGGGTGTTTTCTCCCTCAATGACTCACCAAGTTCTTCATTGGTGTCAGGAGCTCTTTGGAGAATTCCGCAAACTTAATAAAGGCAGAGGCCACTTCCTGTTCTCCGTTGTTGCGGAAATTGACAGCTAGCTTCTCCATCGAGTTGATATACAGCTCCAACTGCGATATGTGTTCTTGAGGGAAAGCAAATGAAAATTTAAAACATGGAAGATAAAATGACACAAAGTAGACCATTTTAACATTTCTAATTATTTTTGTTACTGAAATGTTGGAAACATTACCAAACAGTAGTGCAATCATGCTAAATATTGTGAAAACCTGTTGGTATGGCTTTGTCTATGATTAGTGCAGTATTAACAAAGATATGCTACACACAGCAGGCACCAATGACAATTTTCTCTAAACCATCAGATTCTTGTCTGGGCATGCCAACTTATCCCAGTAGTTTTGATGGGTAGTTTTGTTGATTGTCCTTTGCCTCCTACTCCAAGACATTTTTTTTTCTAAATACACAGCTATTTTAAATGAAGTATAAAGTGAGACATTCGTGTCATTATAGAACATCAGCAATGTTACCTTGACCGGAGGCATGCTTGCCTTTGGAAGCCTTTTTCATTTTCTGCAGTACTGTACGGTCACAGTCCAAAGCCTACAAAGCAAATGGAATTTCACTGAAATAGGTTGTTCATCGGTGTTCATCTTCTAAACATGGATAATAGGTCATGTGTTTGAGGGCATATTAATTCATGCCTCAAAACCTCTGAAACCAGGAAGAAGACATGTTAGAACTCTTTATTATTACGTTTAAATTAAGTCACCTGATCGACACACGTGTGTGCACGCACACACACACCCTAAGCAAATTATTGTGCATGATTTTTGACTATTGAGATAGTTCTGAGATATTCTGATATTGTGAGAATGGGTCAGACGAAACATATGTCCCATCACATTAACGCTGAGATGCCTGGAGGTGATCGAGTAATTCAGGAAAGTAGAACTGGATGCGCTCAACAGTGAGCCAGGAAATGGTCAATGGACTGACCATTGTCTATTGTAAGATAACTGGGCCAATGATTGAACTTCAAGGACATTATCAGAGCCTTCTTGCAAGAATGTTCGGCAACTCGCAACTGGACCTAAACACTGATCGTCAAAACATCAGAAGCCATAGAATACAACCCTCGAGGAATGACAGTAAAATACGCTATAAATATCATCATCATTTCTGTGGACAGTCACATCCTCTATACCAGTGGTTCCCAACCCTGGTCCTCAAGGACCTACTTATCTGTAGATTTTAGTGTTTACCTTGCTTAATTACCTTGCATCTAATTCTATTTAGAAATAAATTACTCCAAAGTCAAAATACTCCAAAGTCAAAATGCTCCCTAGCAAATTAAAGCCTTATTTTTTTATTAACCACATCGCGTGTGTGTGGAAATGCTTCTATTTTTATAATTAAACACAACTGTGCGCTCTATTGTCGCCATATTTCTTCCACAAAGTTTGACAGTTCATCACTATCCACTACAGCTTTTCATAATGCATTGACCCAATTTCAAGAAAATGTAATGTTTTCTCTGAAAAATATTTCAGGAACACATAGATAAGTTTTCCTCACATCTAACAAAGAAATTCAAACAGGCAAGTTGTAACACTGACAATTTTCCAAACGTTATAGAAGATGCAGTTGATTATAACAAAAAATAATTCACATTTTCATACCAAACTTTATTTATTTATTTATTTTACACATAATCCTTTTTATTTTAACCAAACAAGATGATATCTATGGTAATGCCGTCCACAATGTTGACTTGTTCTAATATGAGCGTCCCAAGCTTTGTGATCGGCTTGTGGTTAACTTAAATTTCCATCACCTTAAATAGGACAGGAGAGCTTCACAGTGAGTGTGTTTAGTAGGTGGCTCAAGGACAGCTGGCATGATGAGAATTCGAGCATTAAATTCGGATATAATTTGAGCAGATTTTGGCCACATCCTATTTTGCTTAGTATCTAATGAAATCATGACATTACATGTACAGTAGTAAATTTCCTTTCAAAAAACATTTCCTGTTTCAGCAAATCATGCAAGTTGCCAAAAAACTAAACAAAAACAAAAACAAACGTAGCTTCCTATGGGTTATGCTTACTAATTATAATGTTGTAATATTTGTGTAACAGGCATATTATTGCTATAACTAGCAGATGTTAAGAAAAGCATTGATGTGTGCAAAAAAGTAATTAGAGCACAAAATAAGAATACACAGAGGAAAAGGTAAAAGCATTATAGACAACATCTGAGACTTCCAGCACTGTTATTGTGTATGAGACATAATAAAAACGTTAAGATCAACAGCATTAGGGACTGATTTTGTTGTTTTTTAATCTGCTTTAATTGAGTTGGGAGGTAATATTGCATATTTATATAACTGAGTAAATGAACAATGTTAAAAGCTCATATAAAAGTATTAGTTTAAAACAGAATTGAACAGAAAATAACTAATAATGTTTTAAATTTTTAACCATGAGACAATGCAATAGTTTGCTGAAAAGTACGAGATCATTGCGGAGAGCATTTAAATGAATTTAAGTGCATCTTAACAACAGCATAGGCAAATCATGACTTCATGACTTTCAGCCACCAGCTATCCACTAAGCTGTAACTTCAACCCTAAAGAGAAGAGAATTTCCGTTGGCAGTTATCTCCCTCCTGCCACTCATCCTCACTGTATAAACAGCATGATCTGCAGTGTGTTAAAGTGCTGATGGCGGATGTCAGTGTCATTTGATTTAATATTTAGCACTATACTGACAATTCACTTTTGTAAGTATAATATAACTTTTATAACTTATTTTAAAAAGTTTTATCTGATTTATCTGAAGCCCATTTGTATACTGTAGGTCATTAAAAATAAATAAATAAATAAAACATTCCCTGAAGCAGCAGCCCATGGTTCAGGCTTCATTTGTGTATACCAGTGAGGGCTGTTTTTCCAGATTTTTTTGTTTGCTTACATGCTGTATATACTTCACCTGTTTATGTTTTTAATGATGTTCAACTTCACAACAGTTCAAAATACGTTCAGTTTGTGCATTGTTTTTGTCACGCATGCTACACTGCTGCTACACAGCATTTATACGCCATATTCCTGAAGGTATATACTGTATCATTCCACTGCATACTGTAGGCTTGTAGACGCATACGCCAAAATGCAAAATCCAAAATGCAAAAAAAACCTTTTCCATCACATCAAGGGGTTAAAATATCTTGTTTGTTGTTTTCCAGTTCAATTGTAAAGCCAAAAGTCTGTAGGCATTTCTGCCTCAAAGTTCAAGGGTTGCTGGTTCAGTCCTGAGCTCGGGTTTTAAGAGGGTGGAAAAGCAAACAGATCAGAGTAAACCAGTCTTTCCACTGCGCATTTCAAACATTTACACTATCATTGGCCTTTTAGGGTTTTCCATTGACTGTGAGAAGAAACTTGTTTACACTTTAAAAATACAAAAGATGCAAAAAAAAAAAAAAAGGCTTTAACGGTGCACTGCTAGAAGATAATATAAACTGTAAACTGTATCTTTGTTTCACTTTAGTTTTACTGTCAGATGTTCAGAAAAATCTTGGTTTGCATGCCAAATTACTAGTTAAAGCTGATGATCTTCTTATCCTTCTGGGTCTTAAATTGTGAGCATGGATTAATAACAAAAAAAAAACAATTGTCCGAAATATTCAAGATCTCATTTTTTTAGTTAAGCGAGAGATATTTCTTTAAATAAAGCTTCCACATAGTTGAACCAGAAACACAATGGCTTATGTTTGAATCGTTCAAGGATAAGATGGTAACTGGAAACTATTATTTAACTCAATTAAGTCAACCAAGCCGTGGTTGTTATTCTATACTTTGACAGGCTAGAGTATTATTGTGCAAATAGCTTAGACTTTAACGAAAGCAAATCGAGACTAATGAGATTTTCATGGCAGGCAAAACATTTCTGTCTCTTTCTATAGTGTTACATACATGGTTTAAGGTAACAATATGGTAGAGCTTGTTAGTCATCTGTCTGGATAAACAGTAATAAGAACTTAAAAACAAAGGTTAGAGCTTAATGTCTTATGTTTAAGTTTATTCACAGATCACTGTGTATATCCTGGAGCAAAGTTGAAGACATATTTCTAGGACTTTTTTCAGTTTAATTTCCATTAAAACATATTAGTCTATTATGATCAACCAGGATGCTGTAAATGTTACATTACTAAGGTTTACACTAAGCTGTTCTCTATCAGCTTGTACCTGTAAATATCTGTAAATTTTCACTGACACATGTTTTTTTTTTCATGCCTGTTTCCAGAATTCTCCTGTATTTATTTGTGTAATTCACATTTCCCTGACTATGCACAATGGTCAGAGAGAATACTTGGCTCAGCACAGTTAAATCTTTTGTTCCTCAAACCAACCAGGGGGTCTAGCTTTCAGTGTGACATTTGTATGTATTATATATTCTCTGGGCTTCATTGACTCAGGTAGTTTTATGTTATTATAAGCGAACAGTATTGTCTGTTTATATGTACGAAAAGCCCCACTTTAAACATTAATAGCAATAAACATTAAAGGCACCATGTTTTCTTCTAATCTGACTGAAACTAAATAAATGGCATGTTTATTCACGAGTCCCAAATAAAATACATTAAATTAAATACTGTAATACTCTTACCAAAGCATAATGATTTAGCGTAAGATTGTGCTTTCTCATTAAATAAACAGAAACTATGACTAACGTTTTTTGCACATGGTTCCAGAGGGAACTGTATTACTGTAAGTATGTAATAGTTAAAGCATTTGCCTTTCATTTGTGCAGCATTTTTTTTTCTTTCAGCACAATTTACAAAACTGGAACCAACAGATCCAGAGATTAAATGATTTTATGAATCATGGATAGATGTTTTTGAAAACAGCATATGTAACAGATAGCAGAGAAATCCACATTTAGGATGACAGAAGAGTTTAAGGTTTCATTGCAGAACAAGTGAGGTTGTCCACTGTAGCGGAAAGAAAGAGCGACTCACCAGTACACCCTGGGGGATTTCCATTTGCAAGGGGAAGTTGATAATAATAATTGTCTATGTTGTATGTCTGTGATAATACTGAATGGCATTAGGCATGCAGGCATACAGTACATATTTGGTCCATGTGATGTGTATTATTTAAACATTCCTATTACAAGTCATGTATTCCCACACACAGTACCTCTGCTAATCCCAAACTCAAAGCAGTTCAAAATCATACATACAGTAGTAAGTAATACAAACATTATCAACTGACGTATGTGATTTCATATATGAATATGTAATATGCATTTCAACTTACAGGATCTACAGACAGTACATGTGGGACACCTTAAAATTATTCAATTTAATCCATGTTCTATTCATGTTCCTTATTGAAGGAGGACTTAGATGATGAGAATATAAACAAAGAGAGGATTGACGATAACCTTAAATAAACTATGATTATGTGGTGACAAAATGCATAATATCTCTGTTCTAGACAACATTAGAATAAAACCATTAAATGGCACTACTTTCAGTACGTCACGCTCCTTAAATGTATCCAGCCTTAGCTGAATGAGCACTAATCCATTTAATCTAATCAACTTTTCTCATGTGATCTGATCTGAGATTAGAGTTGTCTCTAATAATGACTAGCCTTAAGATACACACAAGAGCCACTGTTCTGCAATCAATATAGAGTTATAGATTTTCTAAGCAGGCATGTTCCTTTGTACCATTAAACCCCTCAGGCTATAAATGTGCTGAGTTCACTAGAGCCAGTGGGATCGGTCCTCTCAGATGATGCTCAAATCATTGAGCATGTAATGTGCTACGCTGTTCAGTTCACAATGCTTTTCACAGCCTAGGTCATCACCATGGTTACCTGATAATCTAACATATCTGCTAGAATTTGAGGAACTCACCAAGCTTATTGCCCTGGGCAAGACATAGAATGCATTTTGCAATCTGGTGTAAAATTGGCACAACAACTATAAAAGGAGGGCTTGAGACTACATAATCCTGGTTGATGCATTTTTTTTGTACTTGTGCCAAAAATGTGTTGATGAATTGATTACCATGTATTGGTCTAATTAATACCTATATCAATCAGGACATAAATACAGAACAAACAAACATACAGTAATTGTTTACACAACATACTGTAAATTATCTAAACAATACACTAATCAGCCATAACATTATGACCACCAGCGTAATTTTGAGTCACCCTTTTTGCCACCATAAAAGTGAAGCACTGTGTGTTCTGACACATTTCTATCACAATCAGCGTTAATCTTTTCCTCAAATTGCACTACAATATCTCTTGTATTGGATCAGACTACACAGGCCAGACTTTTCTCCCCATGTGCATCAGTAAGCCCTGGCCACCCATGACCGTGTCACCAGTTCACCGGTTTTCCTTCTTTAGATCACTTATGGTATGTCCCGACCACTATAGACCAAGAACATCCTACAAGAGCTGCAGTTTTGGAGCTGCACTGACCCAGTTCTCTAGGTATCGTAATCTGGCCTTTGTCAAAGTCAATCAAATCCTTGTGCTTGCCCATTTTTTCTGCTTGCGACACATCGAGTTCCTGAATAAAGTTTCACTTTCTGCCTAACACAGTATATCACACTCACTTCCAGCCGCCATTTTAATGAGATATGGAAAATGCAGATACTGTGAGAAGGGCCAAATTGTGATGGCTAGAAAATGGGGTTAGTGCAACTCTAAAACTGCAGGTCTTGTGGGATGTTTGCAGGCTGCAGGGGTCAGGACGTACCAAAAGTGATCCAAGGAAGGGAAACCGGGGAACCGGCAGCCAAGGCTCATTGATGCACATGAGGAGCGAATGCTGGTCCGTATAGTCCAATCCAATGGAAGAGCTAGTGTAGCTCAAATTGAGGAGAAGGTTAATGTGGGGTCCAGTAGAAAAGTGTCAGAACACTTATTACTTATTACTGTTTTGGTGGCAGAAAAAGGGAATTTGAGTGAGTAGAATAGTTGAAACATATTTGTCCTTTAAGGAAAAATAGTTTACACCTATTAAAACTGGAAAACAACATGCGGCTTCATAACAAATCTGAAAAAAAAAAAAAAAGCCAAAAATTTTGCACTAGAATCTAAACATGCATTTGTCAGAGTGAGAGACAAATCTAGGTTCAGCACATCTCTCCGTTTACAAAGCGGGCAGCATTACATCTAACAGGAGCACATTCACTGCTCATAACAAAGGCCGTGCAGAATTCCCTCTGTCGCATCCCTATTGTCTTCTGATAAAATGAATACATGTGTCTTTGGTCATGGCTGTTCATGGAAATCCCGAAAACATACCACATGCATGTCCAGACAGTAATATATACACGGAATCCAGTAGACAAAGTGGACAAAGAGCTCCGAGCTGCCTACAGCGGAACAGAGAAGCCGCGTCAGAATTAAAGGGAGCGCGTTTCCAGGTTAGATCGCATCCCCGGTTTGGTGGTGAAACGAAATCAAAGCACCAAAGAAGTCCAAAAGCACATAGTATACTGTATATACTGCCGTTTATTATGGTCGGCTTTAGAGCCAGAACGAAACCTATAGCCGCCTCATGCAGGACTACTCGATAAGCGCACTTTATCTCTCTACACACAGCTGGCAGATCACCTCTGATTAACATTTACAGCACAGTAGGGATCAGTGACATCCTACCTCTTCAATACTGCTAACGGAATTGCGACAGCTGGTCATTTTGGTGATGAAGGAGGAGGTTGTTGGAGAGCTGTAGTCCTCTAAAGTCTCCGCGATGAACTCGTCCACTGATATCAACTCAGGCATTTTTGTTAGTAATTTTTGCTAAACAATTTTGAAAAACAGATATTTTTAAGGATTAAACCTGAACGAAAAGGTAGCTTGCTGTAGTTGTGTCAGTTTACTACAAAACATAGTTTGTTTTGTTTGTTTAAAAAGAGAAGCTGAAGACGTGACGCGCTGAAGAGTCGTCCCCTCTGTTCAGTAGTAACGCGGCGGAGGTGATGGGAGCGCGCGGCGCGTGACCGCGACAATGAGGTTCGCAAACGAGCGGCTTCCTCGCGCTGCTAAGTGAAGTGACATTGCGCATGCTCCGTAGCGTAACGCTCGCTTAATCTCGCGCCTGTTCTATTAACGGCACCCTGCTTATTATTGTACAGAATGAGTTTATTACTTAGCTGGAAACAAAATCCTGACGAGTTAATTGGGTCTATCACAATGTTGTATAACTCCTTACTAAAAATGGGTCATTTAAATTTCCTTCCATTCTTCTTTCAATCCAGTCCCAAGAAAACAATCCTAAAGTTACATGTTCATTTCATCACTTAAAATTTGGAATATTCACTCACTCACTCACTCACTCACTCACTCACAGCTTTATCCTGTATACTGGGTGGCAAGGGGGCCGATAGGATATCTCTGAGCCGGGGTATACTCTGGACAGAGTGCCAATCCATCACACACACACACTCACTCACACACTGCAGGCAATTTGGGAATGCAGATTAGCCTAATCTGCATGTTTTTGGACTGTGGGAGGAAACCAAAGAACCCTGAGGAAACCCACCATGCATGGGGAGAACATTCAAACTCCATGCACACAGACCCCAAGGTGGGAATCAAACCCAGACCCTGGAAGTGCAAGGAGACAGTGCTGACCACTAAGCCAATGTGCTGCCAAATTGGGAATATAAGAAATACAAACGTTTGTATAAATACAAACTTAATTCTTTAAAGTTTCCCATTTTAACTGATGAAATGATCAGGTAGCCTAGGTTTGATTTCTTGGGACTGGAGTCAGAGTGCTTAATAGAAGAATGTAATACAAGGTGGTATCAAAAAGTTACAAGTCTAATTTTCCTATCACGCCAACAGATGGCAGCACATTGCTGCCATTGTCGGTGTGTCATATGAAACAGTCCAGGCAATCCTCATGTGTGATTTGAACATGCGCCGTGTTGCTGTCAAGTTTGCCCCCAGGCTACTGACACAGGAGCAGAGGGAACAGTGTGTGCGTCAAAATCTGCCAAGAACTCTGTCAGCGTGCCAGAGATAACCCATCCTTCATGTCAAGGATCATTACCAATGACGAAACAATATACAATCCTGAGACGAAACAACAGTCTTCACAGTGGAAGAGTCCATCGTCTTCTAGACCCCCTCCTAGATAATACTGCCAGGTGTCTGAGTGAGGATATACAGCAAAAACAAATTAGCTTGTAAACAGAGCTAATCTCGATACTTTTTGATATCACATCGTATGTTCACTGTGATAATTCTGTTATAATAGTTAGACTTAAAAAAAGCATACCATGAATTATGCCTAATTATTGCAAGACAATTAACATATTAGTGAACATAATAAAGATCAGAGAAATTTCTTACTAAAGTCTTTAAGTTATCCAGTTGTAAATTATAGTTAATTATGATTCATTCAATTACACATTATTTTATACATAGACTACCAGTTAAAAGTTTGGGCACAGAGGTAATTTGTGACATTTCTTGCAGAGAAAGGATGGATGCCGAGTCAATAGCACAATTAGTGTTACTACAACTACTATACAAATCAATATTATGGCAAGAAACACACAGTTAAATAAAGACAAAAGACAGTCCATCATTACTTTCAAAAATGACGTTTAGTCTATTTAAATGTATCTCCAAGTGCAGCTGCCAAAACCATCAAACATTATGATGAAACTGGCTCTCATGCAGGAAAGGAAGACCAAGAGCTATCTCTGCTGCAGAGGATAAGTTTATTAGAATTGCCAGTCTCAGAACCTGCACCTCAGATTATAGCCCACATAATTGCTTCTCTGTGTTCAAGCAGCAGACATATTTCAACACCCACTGTTCAAAGGAGACTGTGTGAGTCAGGCTTTCATGGTCAAATTGCAGGACAACAAGCAGAAGAGATTTGCTCTGGCCAAGAAACACAAGGAATGGATGTTAGATTAGTGGAAAACTGTCCTTTCGTCTGATGAGTCCAAAAAAAAAAAAATTGTCCAAATTTTTACTCTAACCATAGTGTCTTCATTAGACGTAGAGAGGGTGAACAAACGGTTTCCTTATTGTGTGGTTCCAACTGAGATGCATGGAGGAGAAGGTGTGATGGTTGCTTTGCTGGTGACACTGTTGGTGACTAAGTCAAATTTGACAGGCACACTTAACCAGCATGGCTACCATGGCATTTTGTCATCTTACAGTACCTTGTTTGCTCTTAGTGAGACCACCATTAATTTTTCAATAGGAAAATAACCCCAAACATATCTCTATGTTATGTAAGAGCTATTTGGTCAAGAAAGAGAGTAATGGAGTGCTGCATCAAATGATCTGGTTTACATACAGTTGGTATAGAAAATCATAACCCCCTTACACACAAACACACACTCACTTTTACATTAACTTGGATCTATTATAATTTGAACGGTGAACAATTTTTAGCACATCAGTGTCAATGACTAGTGTGTGATGACTACCCAAAATGATTTAATGAACCAAATGAACATCAGTTGCAGGCAGTGGTTAAAGGCCATTATTTATTTTATGACAAATCTGTTATTGTGAGGTTTTAATTTCTCTCAGTGTCTACACTGACCACAATCTCATGTCTAACAAAGTGTATTTATAATTGTCGTTCATTTTAGCTTCATTTGCAGCTTCATTTCATATTTCACACTGTGCAAGCTTTTTACAATGTCCCATGGCATAGCAACAGAGTTTTAGCAAGCAAATATAGTTTCAAAGCAACAATCAAGAATCCAACAAAGTAATTAGGAAATAAAAATATAATTAATTTAGTTTAAAATCATGATATTGAGCAGCGTAATATTAGAAGATTACAGTTCTTACTGTTGTTACCTCCATTACAAAACAGTCACAATAGAAGATTAGCCATTTACAATAAGCTGACTGATTTGTGAGGGAAGGGTGTACAAGATAAGGAAAAGGAATAGCGCCAGAATTGCGAGAATAACCAAAGCAATTATGTATTTCTTGTATTTCTTCCAGATAAAGAATACGAAGGTCTTCAAAGGGTTGACAAACCAGTTAAAAGATGTCTTGGGGCGACTGTAAGAGACAAGGAAAAATGAGTTATAGATAGTTCCACACGAATCAAATTGCAGCCTGCTAAGCCATTGAAAAATGTCAAATACATTTCAATTTATCCGAGCACTTTTGAGACTTTGTGACTACAAGCAGTTCACACCAACCCTATGACTGAGTTGGTTATTTTTACTTGGTTTCATTTTTCATTTCAGGGTTTGAAAGGGATATGATACTTTACAGAAAACTCTCTGCAGGACAGTTCAGATACAGTAGGTATTTGTCTTTGAGTCTTACTTCGGCTTATCTAGTGGCTCTGGTTCCTTGCGTGCTTTGCCCACAGGGTTTTTCTCAGCTTCTTCAGCAGTCAACAATTGGAATTCAGCCTCAACTTTGCCCTTAAAAATAGAAATTGTTAATAACACTACAAGAGAGCGTTCAGCTACCTGTGTCATTAGAGGTAGTGTTAAACCAATATTCATAAGAACAATGAACAATCATAACCATTACTACTATATAATAGCAGATCTTTAAAAAAAGTCATCTTTACTCATTAAATACCATTAAAAGGAAGGTGTTCCCGGCGCTGTCTACAAACTGTATATCTTCTGGCTTCATCTTGCTGCGTTTGCTCTGCTTCTTTTTCTTCTTCTTCTTGTTTTTCTTCTCCATTTCAGCCTCTCTCTCTTCCCTCTCAATGTCCTCTTGACTCTTCAGTTTGATGAGGGGCCACCAGCCTTTCATCCTCTTGCTCCGGAAAATGGAGAACCGCGGGCTGGCCTTGTCTTTGGCCATCTTAACGCTACATTGCTCTGAGGATTTAGCTGCACGAACCATGTCGCTCAGTCGCAGTTCAATTGAACCTAATAAAAACGTAAAAGCGAGATTTAGAGCTGACATGTGCTGTAATTAAATGGATTAAGATGGAGGATAATAAAACAGAGGCAATGACAGGCAGTCGCTTCTCAAAGTGCTGGAACAGCAAGGCCAATTCCTTTGTTTTCGCTATACAGTGAAGAGATTCGCATTTGAGATCATAATAAAAAAAGAAAAATGAATGAGATCAGAATTTTAATTTACTGACACTTACATCTAGATGAGAAGATATTAAGAGCTCTTCTTTTTTTATATATAATTCATCTATGTGGGTGCACCAATAAGAAACACCAATCAGTCACATATTATTAATATTTGTACATGAAAATGGGTGGGTTTAAAAAAAATGAACCATTCTCAAGTTCTAAATATCACTCATTCACTCACTTATTGTCTATAACGCTCTATCCTGTATACAGGGTCACGGCCTATTCCAGGAGACTTAGCGTACACTCATTCACGCACTACTGGCAATTTTGGGAAAAATAATTAGCATATTTTTAGACAGTGGGAAGAAACCAGAGTACCCGGAGGAAACCCACAAAGCACAGGGAGAATTCTTATTATTTCATATTGTAAAAAAATACTAATTACATTTTAAACAAGTGAATTCACAAATGCCTTTTCATATCAATTGATGCACCAAGGCTCCATTTAACAAAATAATATTCACTACTGGCTCAACGTCTGACAAAGCTTTAGAGAGGAAAGAAAGTGAGACCTTTCTGGGGGATTTTGTTCTGCTTCTTTACACACAGCTTACCCAAGAAGTCATTGGACCCAATGCGGTCATAGTCCCAGACCTGGAGCACCAGCACAGCAGGCTGACGAAACTCTGTCTCATCTATAGAAAAAATTGACTCTTTCTTTTTATATGTGATCTCTTTCTCTGTGGGCAAGTAGTCAAAGTGAAAGATGAAACGCCAGTTGAAATTGCCTTCTCCTGTCAGTGAATTAAAATGCACATCCGTCTCTTGCTTTTCATTGTCCAATCCCTTAACCCAGCTGGTGGACACACATATACACATTTGTGTTAATACACACACATAAAAAAGAAGTTAGCCATTGTTGTAATTGTAATTGCTGTAATTGTACACTGATCAGCCATAACATTAAACATCAACATAACACTAAACATTATGGCCGATACTATGTAGGTTCCCCATGTGCCACCTGGGCATGTCTGGCTGAATGGTCCATGACTTCACAAGTTCTCTAAGAGTGTCCTCTGTTGTCTGGCACCAGGACATTGGCAGCGGATCCTTGTTTGTCCAGCGCATCCCTTGGATGCTTGATCAGATTGGGATCGCTGAAGTCTGGACGTGAGATTGATGGCCTTGGGTTTTTTCCCTTACAGGCCCCAAGTGCCCAGGGCTGTGGTGCACTGGGTGTTCTGGTGACTTTCTGTCATGTCCAGCATTGATGTTACAGAATGGCTGGCATTTGGTCCCCACAGGCATACATGAGTCTTGGGTGCCCATAACCATGTCATCATTCCTGGTATATAACTAATAATCAACGTTAATATGTTAACGTTACGTGATGTTAGTGTTATGGCTGATGGTGTATATGGTGTATATATGTACAAATTAAGAACAAGTCAATGCAATATTAAATTGTGAAATACAAAATCAAATAAATTGTCTTTTTATATGAGTTCCAACTGACCCTTTAACATAAATGTCACTTGAAGGCTCTCCTGTAAAGGGATTAACGTCATCCAGGACAACATCATCAGTATTCCAAATAATGACCCGGAGCTCATAGCTGGAAAGGAAGGAAGAGAAATGCAAAAGGAGACAGTGAGGAAAAGAGACACATTTTACTTCAGGCAAGCTTGGCAGGATGCATCATCATGAGCAACATGCAGTGTTCAACGCGTTCATAGATTTTATACTGCATCTATAAAAAAAATAGAAATGATTGTAAACACATGCAGTATAAAATCTATGAACACATGCGGTATAAAACCAATGTCCAGCATGTTCATAGATGTTATACTGCATATGTTTGCATTCATTTCTTATTTGATAGAAACCTTCTAAACATACTGCAAGATCACCTAGCACTATCAACAAACACTAACCACAGTTGAGTTCAATATGGGTACCTTATGGGGAGTCTTGGCTTGATGTTAACCGGAGGAGGAGCAGGTACATCCACAGGAAACATGTCAATCCACATGTGAACATAACCCTGCCACAAACAGAAAAACATGTTTATACAGTAAGTGTGTATTCTCATACTACCCAAAAGCTCCCCAAAGATATTTTGATTTGATTTGATTTATTATACTTCTGACTTCATCATCTAAACTGCTGTCTCTGCTGGATAAATGTTTATGCTTAACCTGGGGCAGGCCTGGCTTGTCTGGGTTGAGCAGTGATCGGACCTCTACATGCTCAGGCACCAGAGGACATGCTCCCACTAAAAACTCCCTCATCTCTTCCCAACGGTGGAGCACACTCAGAGCCCTGTGCTGGTCCATCTCCTCATAGTCCTCCTCTGTTTTCTTATTCTTCTTCAGCAGCTCTGCGAGAGAATGAAGTGTTATTTTTCTTCATCTACCTTGACACATCTACAGTATGATGACTCGTGACTAAAACAGCAACAAGTGTATTAACCTTCAAATCTCAGTTAAGCAACGTTAATGTGTGAGTTATGATGAACATTTAACACAGAACATTAGGCTGTATACTGTATTAAGTGACTGACCTTCAGGAAAATCCTCTTCTGGAATTTTGAATATTTTGTTGCGAACTTTGACTGCTGTCTCTCTGTACTCCGGGGAGGGGATCCCGTCCTTGCGGCACAGTTCAGCCAAGATGGTGCAGGGTTTCTTGGCATCTCTCCACTTATTATAGCCATCTCTGCCATCACAAGACATTTGCTTCAATAGCTTCATCTGATTTTGGTTACTCACTCACTCATCGACTATACCGATTCATCCTGTATACAGGGTCGTAGGGCGTCTGGAGCCTATTCCAGGAGACTTGGGGCACGAGGTGGGGTATATGCTAATCCATCACAGGATACACACACTCACTCATTCACACACTACAGGCAATTTGGGACAATGCCAATTAGCCTAATCTGCATGCTTTGGATAGTGGGAGGAAACCGGAGTACCTGGAAGAAACCCACCAAGCACGGGGAGAACATGCAAACTCCACGCACACAGACCCCGAGGCGGGAATCGAACCTGGACCGTGGATTTTGGTTTTATTTAGCAAAAAAAGAGATACTTCACAGCATCATCAGCACATCCATTCATTCTTAATGTTGGACTTGTATACAAATTTCACAATCTTTATTTCTTTTCAATTTGTGTCGAATCAGGACAACCTTGCAAACTGTTTAAGAGTGTACCATTTGGATTTCTGACTCCACAAATAACAAAATGTCACAGCTAAGAGCCAGAAGCAATGATATCTTAAAAAAGATCTTAAAAAGATATCTTAAATTCATCCTATGAGGAAGTAAAGACAGAGTGGATTTTGTGTATTTATGGGGAAACTCTTCCAACAGCTATCCTCAAAGTCATGTATGTACTGTACCGTACATTAAACACTTCACGTCAGACTGCTCTCTCAAAGAGGAACACCAGGATGAATCACAATGTACTCATACTGCCGGTATGTGGACAAAGGGCAAATAAAGTCTCTCAAATCTTGAATCAGATTAGCCTGTGAAACTTTGTCACATGAGCATGAGCTTGGTCTTGAACTTAACTTGACCCTTAATTTGTGTGAAACATTTTAAGTGAAACTGATCAATTTCATCAGACTACTTCTGCTACTACTACTCTATGAAAATGGTTGGGGAACAAAATATGGAGTCAAATCTATTGCGCACTCACTTGTCATAATGCAGTGAAATGCCACATGTAGCTCGATGGCGGCTGTAGAAACGATTCTCCAGGTCAATGCGTGTTTCTCCAATCACATCATCAGATCCCACCAAATCATGGTCGAACACACTCAGTATAAGATCCGTCTCCAGAGGGAAGGACACAGTCAACTCAAACACTCTACAGAAAAAGCAGGGAATGCAAGCACACAAAATGGACAGTGATAGAAGATTATTTCTTATAAATCTAACCTACAGTAATATAATCTGATACAGTGGTACCTCGGCATACAAATTTAACCCATTCCAGAGGCAAAGTCTTAATGTGAACTTTCATATTGTGAAACGCATCTTCCCATAGGATATAATGTAAATGCAGATAATCCGTTCCAGTCATACAAACATATTACCAATATTACCAACTTCCAACACTATAATCAAATTTGTGAATATAAAACAACAAAAACATTTAGAAAAGACATGTAAATGAAATAAAGTATGAAATAAATAGACATTAAACCTCACTTAACCTTAATGTATTGCTTCCGAATTAACTAAAAAAGTGGCTCCCTTTTCTTCTTGCAAAAAACATACAAAAATATGTAAACTTGCTTCACTTGGCTTTCCACTAACGCAAATAAGCTTACAGAATTCGCTCATATCCCAAAAATGCTTCTTATGGCAAGGCAAATTTCTCACAAAATTTCGGTTCTTAAGGCAAAAAAAAATTCTTAAGGTGGGGCATTCTTATGCCGAGGTACAACTGTAAAACATTTTGTCCCATTCGGACATTTCTAGCATTTGGCAGAAATGTAAAATAATTTTTTTAAAAATAATAAATCATCATAAGCATTTAACTTTTATATTGTATTATATACTGTAGTCATGTTCATAAATATTTTGATATTGACAATTAACCATAATTGCTATTGTAGCTATCTACCGCAGTAATGTGAATTAAAATTAAACATTAAATATGAGCTCAAAGTGATTTGCTGCTTTATGTATAGTAAAAAAAATAAAATAAAAAAAACGAAGGTCTTGGTTTAAATACTTGCGAATCCTTTATATTCAATGGCTGATCAAAGTCTGGAAACCAAAACTCACTTTTTTCAGTTCTTTTCATATTTTGTGAGAGCTTTGCATTAAGCAATTAAAATTCATGCTCAGTGAATGTACTCAGGTCAGGTGATTATCTTGGCCGTTGAAGAACTTCTTTGCCTTTTTGCCTATGAAGTACATGTCTATCTGCTTGTTCATTTTGTAGCATTTGCTACATCTAAGATGATAATATAGGTAACAATGCATCCGGCTGTTTTTAACAACGGTCACATCATCAATAAATACCAGGGAGCCAGATGCAACAGCAACCATACATGCCCACACTGTAAGAAGTGGTTTGCTTTGAATCGTGAGCTCAACAGCACATTTGACAGCACACACAAGAATGAACCAAACAGGCAATTTGACTACACCTAATGTAATCATTCCAACTTTGTGTGAAAGTGTGTTTTGTGGTTAGAATTGTAACATCACACAAAGTATCGTAATGTTTTTTTTTTTTTTTGGCCCTTGTTTCTGCCTCATATGAGAAATTGTTACTTTTTAATCTTGTAATTGCAAGATAATGTCATCCATCCATCCATCCATCCATCCATCCATCCATCCATCCATCCATCCATCCATCCATCCATCCATCCATCCATCCATCCATCCATCCATCCATCCATCCATCCATCCATCCATCCATCCATCCATCCATCCATCCATCCATCCATCCATCCATCAAGGAACATCATTCAACCAGAGACCTTGGAGGTCAATGGTGACCATTGACCTCCATTCTCTTTTTTACGACCGTGGTAGGACCTCCAGTCAACATTCACACATGCATTTGGGCAATTTGGGAACACCAGTTAGCTTAATCTGCATGTTTTTGGACTGTGGGAGGAAACCGGAGTACCTGGAGAAAACCGACCAAGCACAGGGAGAACATGCAAACTCCATGCACACAGACCCTGAGGTGGAAACCAACCTCAAACTCTCAAACCAGTGCCAACCACTAAACCATTGTGCCACCTAAATTGCAACTTGCTATACTGTAATCGAGAGTTATCTCATAGTTGCAACTATCTTGCAATTGTGAGTTAATTAGACGTAAATATTAGGCTATTCAATGCCCCTAACCAAGCAACACCAACCCTGCAAGCACATTATCCTGTTCAGCCTAAGACATCCTCCCTCAGTGGCCAAGTCCCGCTGAAATGTCCCACTGAAATGTACCTTCAGGTACTGTAGGTTGTAATAATGTACCTACTCAATGATAAAAATGGGTGCAATAGTGTATGCATGTAAGAATCTTATTGCTAATTTCTCAATGATAGATACCTTTAATTAGTTTTTTTTTTTATCTACTGATACTTGTTATTAAGATGATCCTAAAATACTAAATAAAGTAGAATAAAGTCTATGTAAAGTAGTACACTTACTCTCCAAACACAGGGTTCAGTTGTTTGGGAATGTAGCGCTCCTTAGAGTCCACCTGCTGCTGTCCTACCTTCACCACCACATAGGGGTCAGCCTTCCCATTTGGATCTGCTGGGGCCAGGTTAGTGGCCTGTAAATAACAACAAGAATATTATGAACAACCATGAACTTCCTTTCTGAAAGGAAGGAAAAAGAGGATGAAATTATAGTGTGCTAATTTGCTAATATATCTGATTCTATCAGATATATTAGCAACCTATATATCCTAATATATAATATAATATAATATAATATAATATAATATAATATAATATAATACTATCTACCTATCTAATATAATATAATATCATATCATATCATATCATATCATATAATACTATTATTAAATCAGCATTTATTGCTGACTTTTCTTGATTTTTGTTTATTATTTTTATCTCCTTTTTTTAAAAAGTTTTCATAATTAATTATTTCAGACTTGATTGTTTAATTTACAAGTAAAATCTTTAGTTAATATAAGCAAATATAGTATTTTTGTGTATCCCTATGGCTGCGTTGCATTGAATTGCCAAGTTAAGCTTGAGCTCCTTTATCATTTAACTACACTGACCATTAAATATTTGGTATTTCCATAATTGCATTGGAATAACTTTATACAGTACTATATATTTGTAGCAGGTAAACTGTTAAACAAGCTTAGTCTGTGTTTTGCAAGATGACAATCACTAAGCATTTAAATTCATTTGAATTAATTCAGTGTTTTATTTAGTCAGTCTTATTTTTACTGTACCTTTACCACATACACCCGGACGAGAAGTTTGATCGGGGAGTTTTTGGGGATTCCATTAGTGATCTGGAAGTCAATGTCCTCATCGTCAAAGGCAATAGGGTAAATCAGAAAAGAACCCTGCAACACATCAAAATCTGTTTTAGTTCCAACCGCCATAATACAGATACTTAGATTATTCAAAACTTAAAGCTTTCTTGAAATTATGTAAGAATCTGAGAAGAAGTGACGATCCTGTTTAAGAAGCATGACTGTGTGTGATTCGGCGGCACGGTGGTATAGTGGATAGCACTGCCGCCTTGCACCTCCGGGTTCGATTCCCTGCCAGGTTTGATTCCCGTCTCTGTGCGCATGGAGTTTGCATGTTCTCCCCGTGCTTGGTGGGTTTCCTCCCACAGTCCAAAGACATGTAGGTTAGGTTAATTGGCATTCCCAAATTGGCCGTAGTGTGTGAATGAGTGTATGTGTGTATGCCCTTGATGGTTTGGCACCCTGTCCCCTGCCGTGTCCCCTGGGATAGGCTCCATAGAGTATAGGCTTCATAGGTATAGGCGATGAGTATGTGAGTGATGAGTGTGTGTGATTCACCTTGTATTTGCCCATAGTCCTTTCACTATCATCCTCCTCCTCCTCATCACAATTCGACTTGCCTTTGTAGATGGGAAAGGTGTGTAGCCAGTCCATGAACTGACTGAATTCATTTTCTAGCTCTGACTTGTACAGCTAATGCAAGGGGAAAAGGACAGCGTTTTGGATCTTAACACAATTACTGTACACAATCTGAAGAACAGCAATCCAGTAAAGAATAAGAACCTTTAAGGTTGCAATTTTCTTCCTCTTTGGTTTAGGTGGCTCTATGTCAACAATCACGACATTCTCCTCCTCTGCTTCTAAAGAAGAAATGTTAAAGTTCCCTCCCTCTGGTGAAAGAAACATTAAAGGCGCAATTAGTTGTGCAAAGGACGTATTCATCCTCATGCAAAGAGCTGTGAAGACCTAAAAGCAAACAGCTGAACCATTCCATACAGCGATCATGGACAGATAATGTGAAGCAAAGAATTCACGGTGGTATGCTGTTGTTCTGAAACAACGGCTGTTGTCCCCAGTAGATGCCTTAAATGGACTAAAATGTTGGTGAGGTCCACATGTTAGAAATGTGCCCCGTTTTATACTGTACTGTATATCACAATGTCAAATAGTTGTGGTTACGAACAGCTAGAAGACATGTTTGGTCCAAGGTTCCAGAGGCCATACCATCCTATCCAAGTAGTTACAGTAAATATCAAATCGGTGAAGTTTATTCACCATCTAAGAATTACTAACAGACTTTGCCTGCAAGTTAACTGCTGAATATACAGTACATTATATGAACAAAAGTTTGTGGACACCTGGCCATCCCACCCATATGTCCTTTTTAAGCATTCCGTTCCAGATTTTTGTCTGTCTTTTGTTGTTATTATGACAAACAGTCATATATAATGTTGTTATAATATATAAACATACAATCAGGTTAAGTTAAGTTAAGCCTTTATTTGTCACATATACATCACGGCACAGTGTAACTGGGGTCAGAGCGCTGGCTCAGCCATGACCATGATACAGCGTCCCTGGAGCGGATGGGGTTAAGGGCCTTGCTCAAGGGCCCAAAAGTGGGAACCTGATGGAGCTGGGAATCGAACCAGTAAAAGAGCTACCATAGGTCAAATTGATGAAAAGGTGGGGCCTACGAGTGGCGCAGTGGTAAAGTGCTCACCGTATCATACGGATATTGCTAGTTCGATTCCCGGGTGATGCTGTTACCTCTCACAGTCGGAGGTCTAGAGAGAGCTGATTGGCCGAGCTCTCTCAGAGGGGAGGGATGAGAGGTACTTAGTGCTCCCACATTAATCACGGCTCTACAGCCAATCAGGGGTGTCTGTCTCGCGCAACAGAAGGAGCGGATAGCGCTGTCCTCCGAGTGTGTTACGAGCAGTTCTAAAAGATGCGGTCGGCTGGCGTCACGTGGTTCGGAGGAAACACATGATAGTCTTCGGCAGTCTCAGCTGAGTGGTAGTAGTAGCCTTAATGTGGGAGCCCCCTAGTGACGGGGAGGAATTGGACACGACTAAATTAGGAAGAAAATCGAGGGTAAAAAAAAATTGCTGAAAAGGTTAATATTGGTTCCGGTAGAAAAGTGTTTTGAACTGATGTCATTGCTGATCAGAGTACATTTGGATTAAACTCTTTTGTGTTGGACATTTTTTGTTTCGTTTTTTTATTTCCTTTGCTCAAATATAAATGTATTATGATTTTCTGCGGCACTTTAGGCAACACTCAGAAAGTTGACTCAATAAAATGAACCAGTGATAGGCTCACCTCCATCTTGTGGATCATCCAACTCATCATCCTTTTCCTCCTGAAACAGAAAACAGTTGATTGACTCTGTGAAAACCATGATTTTTACAAAGTATATTCAGTTTGAGCACAAACAGCTTTTTAAAAAATGTTATTTTTCCATATTTCCAAAACCTAAACAAAGCCAGCGCTACCTGGTTTTCAAGTTCCTCCAGTGATGCGTAATATTTAGACCACCAATCGAGCTCTTCCTTTTCTGGCTCCTCCTCTTCAAGCTCCTCCTCCTTCTTAGTGACTGCTTTCAGTGGACCCTGAAATGTTATGCATAATTATGTATACCCTCTTGTCCGTGTGACTGCTGTATGCTGCAAACTCATTATACTGAGACTGGATTTCAGTTTTACACCATACTTAAATTCTACTTGGTGGTATTGTTTACTCAGAAAACTGCACATCTCAACGAGTGGCACCATCCAATTACCAATCACTCACCAAAATAGCTTCAAACTATAATAATAAAAAAAAAAATGCAAATTATTAATATTTCGTTATGAGTATTTATACTAAAATGTGTGTAATTTTCTAGAACCAATGCCTTCCACGCAATATTTTCCCCCCAAAAAATCTGTAGTGCCCGGAACCGTGTCAAACTTATGTAGCAATATCTGGATTTTGCATTTTTTAAAAAATAAATAAAAAAAACTTTTTCAGGTTTATGTGTAAATTTGCCAAGTTTAATCTAAAAAACAATTAAGATCATTGAAAGATTTGAATTTTAAAAAGTTACAGACACTACATAAAGGGGCATGAAATTATATTCAGCAAATGTGTTTCTTTTTATCGGATTGAAATATAAATGTGTATGCATGTTTACAAAACGAAGCCCAGATTGAGAGATATGTATTATGAAAAAAAAATAAGTATTATGAAAAATGGTGTTATATGGTCCTATCACTTTTCCACTCAGATGAGACACTTTTTAGCACCAATACCATGTTTTGGCTGCATATTAACTTTAAATGAAACAATACAAAGAGATCTGTTTGGGGAAATTGAGCCTGTTTGGGCATGTATACAAGATGGCAGAAGAAAGAATCATCAGATTGATGATAGAGAAAAACAGAAATTGGAAACAGTGAGTAGGAAGACCAGCAAGAAGATGGATTGATGACATCAAAGAATAGCTAGGAGTAGGAGAGTGGAGAGCAATAAAAACGGCTAAGGAAAGTAAATAATTCTGGAAAATGTTAGGATAGGAATGAAAGGCATCATTGGCCTCCATCGTACACAGATGGACTATAAAGGTCCACAGACAGATACTTGAAGATGTATGGATGTATGGATGGATAGATGAAGACCTATATACCTCTTTTGTTTTATGAATAAACCACTGAAAATTCCAACACTTTTTGCTTTGTTTCTTTCTCTACCCATCAGCAAGTCTGTTGCAGCACACCAGACGTAATTAGTGATTCATTCATCAAACACTTATAGGGGGCCATGCAAAATGCAAAACTCGTATGAGATTCTATGAAAACTGCCTTTTTTGGTCTTATTCACAAGCATGTGAGTGCCTTGCATGCACTGGCAACCTGCAGAGCATTCTTTGCTCTTCCGGGTATTGGATTATTTACATACTATGGCTGGAAGATATTTAGACCAACTGTTTATCTGTTACATAGATTAGCTTTTCTAAGCAACAAATGAGCCAGAAAGTTCCTGGGAAACATCATTGCAACTCAATCAAAACTCAAAAGATCAAAAGCTGAATATGGAGTGGATATTAAAATAAGCAAATGTGCAAATGCATTGATTTACAACAAAAGAAATCATTTACCATAAGTAATAGACAGTGCTGTTTGATGATCAAGAGGGCTCTGATTGCAAAAGAAGCACACACACACACACACACACACACAGGCATCCATGCTGACACACAGTGAGTCGAACACCCCCACTGAGAAGTCACTGTCGGGTTCCTACAAATGTGCTCAGTGCTGAATTAATCAGAGTGCAATCAAGCGGCAGAAGCACCAAACATGTGGACCTTATTAGCTTTAATTCATAATCAAGGGTCAAAGAGACCAACTACTCATTAGGAGCTATTTTAAACACCAGACAGCAATGAATGCACGTCTTTACAGCTATTAAACTGCAAAAACATTCTTCCAAATTCTTACTTAAACACCACTGTAGGCAATTGAGTCAGTGGTGGTAGATTATTCTTTATTTTCTCTCAATCTGATCTGGTTTTATAGGCCACAAATGCAGGCTTATGTTTGCAGTCATACAGGATTATGTATAAACTAGGGCTGTCTATGTTAATGCATTAACATGCATGATTAATCTAGAAATTTTAGAAATTGTGTGTATATATATATACACTCACCTAAAGGATTATTAGGAACACCATACTAATACAGTGTTTGAACCCCTTTCGCCTTCAGAACTGCCTTAATTCTACGTGGCATTGATTCAACAAGGTGCTGAAAGCATTCTTTAGAAACATTGGCCCATATTGATAGGGTAGCATCTTGCAGTTGATGGAGATTTGTGGGATGCACATCCAGGGTACGAAGCTCCCGTTCCACCACATCCCAAAGATGCTCTATTGGGTTGAGATCTGGTGACTGTGGGGACCATTTTAGTACAGTGAACTCATTGTCATGTTCAAGAAACCAATTAGAAATTATTCGAGCTTTGTGACATGGTGCATTATCCTGCTGGAAGTAGCCATCAGAGGATGGGTACATGGTGGTCATAAAGGAATGGACATGGTCAGAAACAATGCTCAGGTAGGCCATGGCATTTAAACGATGCCCAATTGGCACCAAGGGGCCTAAAGTGTGCCAAGAAAAGATCCCACACACCATTACACCACCACCACCAGCCTGCACAGTGGTAACAAGGCATGATGGATCCATGTTCTCATTCTGTTTATGCCAAATTCTGACTCTACCATTTGAATGTCTCAACGGAAATCGAGACTCATCAGACCCAGCAACATTTTTCCAGTCTTCAACTGTGCAATTTTGGTGAGCTCGTGCAAATTGTAGCCTCTTTTTCTACAATTCTCTATTTGTAGTAGTGATGAGTGGTACCTGGTGAGGTCTTCTGCTGTTGTAGCCCATCCGCCTCAAGGTTGTGCGTGTTGTGGCTTCACAAATGCTTTGCTGCATACCTCGGTTGTAACGAGTGGTTATTTCAGTCAAAGTTGCTCTTCTATCAGCTTGAATCAGTCGGCCCATTCTCCTCTGACCTCTAGCATCAACAAGGCATTTTCGCCCACAGGACTGCCGCATACTGGATGTTTTTCCCCTTTTCACACCATTCTTTGTAAACCCTAGAAATGGTTACGCGTGAAAATCTCAGTAATTGAGTAGATTGTGAAATACTCAGACCGGCCCATCTGGCACCAACAACCATGCCACGCTCAGAATTGCTTAAATCACCTTTCTTTCCCATTCTGACATTCAGTTTGGAGTTCAGGAGATTGTCTTGACCAGGACCACACCCCTAAATGATTGGTTATATAATTGCATTAATGAGAAATTCAACAGGTGTTCCTAATAATCCTTTAGGTGAGTGAATATATATATACATTTTTTTTTTCGTGATAATGGCACGTTTAGCGATGACTGAGGAAACATCATGTGCTAAAAGCTTCTAGAGGGAAGTTGTGTGCCCGAACTACATTCAAGGGGAACTGTTTTTTTAAAAGAATACATTTGATGTAAGGTATGAGAGAGGTGGCTCAGACAGCTAAAGCCCCAACGCCAACGCCCCATACTACCCAACCATTGCATGCATGCAGTGCCGGCCTCATTTGAGAGATTTTAATTTAACATGCGTTGAATGTTAAGGTTTGAGATATGTTATAACCGCATAATGTTTCCTCAAACCAGTTTGTCATGCATTTCTTTTTTCCAATATTACACGATTATGATACAAGTAAATCTGAGTATTTTTTAAAATTGTGAGTAATCATGATTAATCATAGACTGTGATTAACTAGATACATTTTTTAATCGATTAACAGCACTAGTATTAATATAGATCAAGCTAACATTGCACATTTGCAATGCATTTGAAAAACAGATTATATTTGTAATGATATTTTTGTTGAAACCCTGAGGGTTAATCATATATGTAGGAAGCATAATATTTTTGTGAAACCTTTAGAGAGGCTGGATAGAGATCAATAAAACAGAAATTAATGTCAGAAATAATGACTATGTAGATGCACAGATAAAACTTACTGTGACTAGACTGAGAGGATTAAGGGGAATTTTTGTGTCTTTTAGGGGAAGTCCTCTCAGGTCCATGCTCACAACTGTCTGAAGAGGTGTGGTCTGTTTTGGAGGACTTTTGTCTGAAAATAAGAATAGTTGTCATTTCCAATAAATGTCATAAGCGTGCTGTCATATGACAGTCATGAATGTGCAGTTCAAGCTGAACACACTCGCGTACCCTCACGAGGCTCCTCTTCATCCCCGTCCTTCCAGTCATCCAGATCTTTGGGTGCGAATTGCATGAGGCTCTGTACGACATGAGTCCCCACCAGCGCCAGGCGTCCAAATGCCCGTTGTTCTATAACAAAGATGGTGAGTGGAGGATGAAGATATACCAGCTCTGGAAGCTCCTAGAACATACACATCACACACGTTCAGCTCCAACGCACCTGACATACATGTAATCATCACTGTAATAATCGTTATCAAGGTCCCTTATCAAGACCTACCACATCAAAATGCTTAACAATCTCACTGAAGTTGGGGTTCTGCTTGTAGTCTGTGATCTCTTCCGATTCAATCATCTGCCCTGCACACTCCATCCGAATTTGAGGCTTTTCCACTTCAAAGAGGTTCACACGTTTCAGGTCTCGCAGACCCCAGTACAGGACCTGCCATGTTATAAAAACCACACGGCTGTCTGTAGCCACTCAGAAGACAATGCAAGCAACGTAGAATCTTTACACTTTGTAATGAAAAATGTAGAATTTCTAAATCTAAATCATAATCGTTGTACCTCTATCCTGAATTTCCTTAAAACAGGCCGCACTCCTTCTGGGATAATGTAACACCTCTCTAATTCCATGTACTCCGGCTCCCTGGGCTCTACATCCAGTGGCAAGACTGGCTGCTCATGGAATATACACATTACATTTAAAGAGAGAAAAAATAAAAATGTGCCTCATCTGTGATAAGAGTCCAATGGAAAAGCATGTACATAAAAATAGCACTGCATGGCTTTAAATTTTAATATCTCTTCTGTCAACTCAATAACATGAAGAACAAAGTCTTGTAGCTTTGACTGTATGCACAGAATCTTATCTTCTCTATCATTAGCATCATGATGGACAAACCTCTCCGAAGCCAGAGTAATCCAACTCAATTAGCTCAAAGGCAGCCAGTAGCTCTCCAGCTTTGCTTTTCCCTTTGATGATGTCAAAAAACTTCAGCATGGGTTTCTTGTATGGCTCTTCCACAAATTTCAGCTCTGGTTCAGCGAATGCTCGACCTAGTGATACTGGACTGGCCTGTGTTAAAGTAATAACAGAACGGTTAAAATATATTAGGTTCATTGCACTTAAGTTGCAACTGCAACATACAGTATCAACCTACAGTGGAACCTCGGATTGCGAGTAACGTGGTTTACGAGTGTTCCGCAAACCGAGCAAAGATTTTTTATACATTTTTAATCGGAAAAAAGTATTATTTTACGAGCGCCGAGTATCATGTATCACGCATGCGACTCTTATTTTGACACCGAGCGGCAAGTGATCACAACTGAGCCAATGATTTTACTCTCTCTTGCGCTGCAGGAATTATGGGTAATCGTCTCCCCTGTGACGATTACCCAAAACAGTGTTTGCATTGTGTATGTTAGTTGTGAAACTTAAAAAGCGAGGTGTGGGAGGGAGAGGGAGTTTTACTGTTTAAGACGAGGCAAGGGGCTAATTCCACACCCACATACAAATACACAGCGCCTGCGGGCACAAAAGGAAACACTTAACTGTCTGGATTTATTTTTACTTTTTTTTAAATGTTAAGTGCAGGTTCATTTGTTTTATTTTTACTTTATATGTTGTATTAATTATTTTTATGTATTTATTTTTTGGGGCTGTAGAACGGATAATTTGAGTTTTCATTACTTCTTATGGCAAAATTACATTTGGTTTACGAGTATTTTGGAATACGAGCCCGCTTCCGGAACGAATTATGCTCGTAATCCAAGGTTCCACTGTAATTGCAAAATACATGGTGGGAGATGTTGCTTTTGAATTAACCCACTTTCAAGGGATCCAAAATATGGGAAGATGCAATTGAGTGCTGGACCTCTTTCTTTCTTTCTTTCTTTCTTTCTTTCTTTCTTTCTATCTTTCTTTCTATCTTTCTTTCTTTCTTTCTGAGAAAAGGGGTAAAATCAATCATTGCCATTATATGAAAAGAAAAGGAAAGAAAGAACCCAAGGCTTAGAAAATGCCAATGTAACACACCTCAGATTAGAGCCTACATGAAGCTTCACAGAGCCAAATCAGCATCTACTTCTGTCTGTCAGGAGCAAGGCAAATATTCACTGGACATTTGAAGATTGGATCACAATCAAGCAATTTTTTTTGCCTTATCTTTAATTGCAGGCTTTTCTAGTTCCTGACCGGAAGGTCCCAGGTTCAAACTCCAGCACCACTGTTGGGCCCTTGAGCAAGGCCCTTAACCCTCAACTGCTCAGTCAGATGTATCGTGAAATAAAAATGTAAGTCACTCTGGATAATAATCGTGTCTGCCAAATGCCATAAATGTAAATGTAATTGTTCAGTTGGATGTGAGCCTGTGTCCATAACCTTAGATTCTTGTTCTGTCCTGATTAGGTTTTGATGATTTGTGCATGCTGCGATGCTTTCCTGCTCATAGCTGGCAGCTTTTTCTCTGACTTCTCTTATCAACAAGGTGTTTCCACCCTTAAAACTGCCATTCTGTGTAGACTATTGTGTATGAAAATCCAGGAAATCAGCATTTACAGTATTGCAGTATTGATCTATGCATTTTCTGTACTGTTTTGTGCATGAGTGTGACAAGCTCACAAGTTTGTTATAATCGTAGAGATTGATGATAACCACAGGAGGGTCGTCCCTGAATTCATCTTTACTGCCTTCCATGAGGATTTGCTCATACATCAGCAACTCACACCAGGTTGGAGACAGAGTTTCCTCCAATATCTACAACAGCAATTCAAGCATATGTAATGGATGTTGTCAGGAATTAGGACATACTTAATTTCAAAAATAATGACATTGAAATGAGTTGTGCACTCTTTCAGAATATACGTATGAGAGGAGTAAACCATCTATAGCTAAGTGTTTGAGTTGTATGAAACCCACCTGTGTAACTTGACACTGGGTGGAGAACACAACCTTAGTAAAAGGATCTGAGAGACCATTATCATCTGCAGCGATGATTCCACGTGCTTGGTAAATGTGGGCACGGAGCTGGAAGTAACGACTGTCTGTAGACACCGCGCAAACACATGGCCGTAATTAGCATTACATTATGAAATAAGCTTTCAATATTTGAATACAAGTTATTTGTTTCTTTCTTTTTTTCATGCAAACATCTACAGTACTATCATAATTAATAAGCCATAATTAACATTTCTGTTTTTTTTTTTTTTGAGAAATATACAATTTAGAAAAGTATGTACGATTTGCTTGCAAAATGAGATAAAAACAATAAAAAGCTGCTTTAAAAAAAAGCAATAAGATTCACAAGCTGTTAGAAAAAAAGTGCATTGTTTCTTTGAGTCACAAAGGTGTTACAAATGACAATTTTTACGTCAAAACTGTGAATTTGGGATGATTTTGCGAAACCGTATAACTCCTCCTGCCACAGATTTGTCTCGATGGATAAATCAGGCTGCAATTGTGTTTGCAGCTATGTAAATAGTGCAGTTGTGTTTGTGCCTATATAGCACATGTCTCTTGGATTGCATGTTTCCTGTAGTGTATAATGTAGCATTATCTGTCTGTTTAATTTTCTTTGGTAAATATTACTTTCATAAATATTGAAGTGCGTCATCGTGCTCTCAAAGTCAGCAAAGCCAGTGCTAGTTTAAAGCTTCTAAAAGACAAAATATATAGTGAATTTCCCCCAAAAAATTGTGTTGTAAGTAAATATGTGTGACTTTGGACAATATTTTCATTTTCAAAGTTTTCATTTTGCTATAAAACTGTTTATATTATTATAACAATGTACTTACCTTCGACAGCCAGTTTAGTAGGGGGCATGTTTGGGGGTATTGGAGTCCCAAAAGTAGCTGCCTCATATACTGGCCTGAACTCAGAAGGCAGGCTTGTGACACAGTTTTTTGCATACTTGGTGATACCAAGCCACATGTAAACTTCCAATTTTGCAAAGATCTCACCCAGTGGTCCTCCAGGAGTCTAGAGATCAGTGTTAAAAAAAAAGAAAAGTTTTTAAGGAGAATTCAGTTGTTGCTGAGCTTCTTAAAGATTAAGCTATAAAAACAACTTTTGCAATGTTAAACTCTGGGTCTGATATTATGAGATTGTTGTATTCAAAACCAGACTAAGAAAAGAAATCTCGCAAATACAGTTCCTTTGATATTGGTACTGTAAAAGAATCACTGGAGTGACAAGCCCAAGCCACTCCCCCCACCAAATCATATACGTCACATCACATGTGGTCTACAAACTCATATCTTTGTAATTCTATGAGCTAAAAATGAACCAGCAAGAAACCTTCATGTAAAGTGACATAATCTTTCCACAGTTTTTGCCTTTCTCTTCCTCCACCAAAGAGAAAAGGATGGAGTGTGCTGGGATTCGGGCATATGCTATCCTCTTCCCTCCACTCATCATCCAGAGGAACACATCTGGCAGAGTGCTTTGGGGCTGAAGATACATAAAAACAGGACACATCAAAAGTTTAATGCGCACACAGCAAACCATGCAAATTATTGATATACTGTACACTATATTGCCAAAAGTATTCGCTCGCCTGCCTCCACATGCAAATGAACTTGCGTGACATCCAATTCTTAACTCAAAGGGTTTAATATGAAATGATGTTGGCCCTCCCTTTGCAGCTATATCAGCTTCAGTTCTTCAGGGAAGGCTTTCAACAAGGTTAAGGAGTTTTGGAACTGGTGTGGGGTGTGGCGGCTCCTTACTTCCAGTGAAAGGAACTCTTCATGCTTCAGCATAACTTCCCAACAGTGTTTGACTGATAGTACTTAGTTAGTAACCTAGGTACCCAGTGTAAGGATCTATGCAGTGATGGAAACTACAAAGCACTTTTGTAAGTTGCTCTGGATAAAAGCATCTGCCAAATGCATAACCGTAAATGTAAGTATACCAAGACATTTTGGACAATTTCATGCTACAAACTTTGTGTGATGGCCCCTTTCTGTTCCTACATGACTGCGCACCATGAGTGCACAAACAAGGTCATTGATGAGTGAGTTTGGTATGGAAGAACTGGACTGGCCGGTCCTGATCCCAACCCGATAGAACACATTTGGGATGAATGAGAGCAGAGAATGTGAGCCAGGCCTTCTCGTCCAACATCAGTGTCTGACCTCACAAATGCACTTCTGGAAGAATGGTCCAAAATTCTATAAACACACTCCTAAACCTTGTGGAAAGCCTTCCCAGAAGAGTTGAAGATGTTATAGCTGCAAAGGGTATTAAAGCCTATGGATTAAGAATTGGATATGACCCAAGTTCATATGCATGTGAGGGAATTTTTTGGCAATATAGTGCAGTTTCAAGAAGACATGCCACAATCACCTCTTTAACCAGGAAGTGTATTCTTTTTAGTATGCGCTGGACATCAGCGAGCTTCTCTCGAACTGTGCGTCGCGTCACCCTCCTCTGCACTCTCAGAGCTTGCTTGGCCAGAATGAGCTATAAAAAAGTAAGATTCTGTTCTGAAATCAGTGGTTAATAGTGAAACAATTTGAGTCCTACTGAGTAAAAATAAGCCTGATTCTGTAATGCAACTACAGCTTACTATGTTTCTCTTAATGAAGTTTGTACGGCACTTGTCGAGGTTGTTTGCCCGAGTCTGCCGTTTCCTCTCCAAGTTTGCACTATACTGTCTAGGAAAAAGGAACACAATATAGGGATCAAAAATGATGTTCTAATGAGTCAACAAAGATCCATTCAAAGTACAGTAGATACCTACTTGCAGCTGGAAAAAAACTCCAACATGAGTTCCACCAAGCGCTCTTTAGCATTACTTCTCGGTCTTTTCAAGAGCATCTCTACCTCGTCAAGTCCAATTTCCTAAAGAAAACACCAAAGCAACTTCATTGCCTTGCAGCAGTATTTTTTGAATCAGATAATGTAAAGAAAACTGGTATATAATAGTGAACATGCCAGTCTCTCAGCCATCTTCCACAGCCAGTTGCAGTTGTAGTACCGGAAGGTGTGGTCTTCAAAATAGTTCCACACATAGAGGCAGGGTTTCTCACGAAGCAGGGGAATACAGCGAAATGACCTGCAAAAGGAGAGCATTTTTTTGGTTTTGCGTTCCAGCAAGGACATGAAGTGTTGTCCGATGCAGTGTTGACAGCAAATACCACTTGTATCCATTTACCTTTCCTGCAGCCTTACTACTATGTTCAAACATTTTAGATAATACTTATCATTTTATTCCACTTTTTTTTACTGCCAGGGGTATAAGAGTCACCTGGGTATGATATAACATCATGAAAAAACTGACACACATTGGGACTACATTAAACAGTGTTGCACTTCTAGTCTTTTGCTCAGTTAACCTTTTGGTCTATTATGGATGAAAAAAAAACGGGTATCACAGCTGTATGTTACAGGAAATCCAGTTACCTTAGCAGATTAATCTGAAAACTGTTATGGTGAGGGTAAACCACACAACAACAAATCGAACCCGGACCCTGGGGGTTTAAGGCGACAGTCTTGCCACAAATGATCTTGACTGGTCGATTTTTTTTATTCTATTCTATTATTGTTTCTTTTTTAAATCATAACCATGAAAAAAAATGTATTATGACATTTTTGCAACTACAAAAAAATATGTATATTATTTGAATTTGGCAGTGGACTAATAGCTGTAAAAGCAGCCTTAAGGCTCAAAAGGTCAACTTGATTCTTCTATGCTGATAAACATACACTAACAGTCCGGGGTACCGTTCAGTACAAGGATCAATAAGCTAAACTAAACATTTTAGAGAATTGGTGACCTTTTACCTATTTATTACCAGCCCAGTGTAAGTTTTCTGTCCCCTTTTTGCAAAGTGTTTAGTTTCATTATTCTATGTTGAAGAAATTTTAGGAGCGATGATCTGTTACCCATCATATTCTGTGGGTTGTGATCTCCGGGGTACCGTAGCAGACTGGTCCCTGGAGCTCGGCACAGCCAGCTCTTGTCTCTCCAGCTCATCCTCGGGTTCTAACAGAGACTGTCTGTCTTCTGACACATCCTCCTGACCACTACCTTTCTCACGCTTTACTTCCACATCTGATGTTTTGCCATAGTTTCCTGGAGAAGTCGAAAAACAAACAGCCAAAACACAGTATTCATGCTATTATTTTTTTATGTTATACATATAATATAGAAAATGTGTGTGCAATATGGAAGTGACCAATCTTGTTTCCCTAAAAATTTTAAGTTGCTACCTTCAGCAGTTTTTTTTTTTTTTTTGGATTTTTCCCCGATTTTCTCCCTAATTTAGTCGTGTCCAATTCCTCCCCGTCACTAGAGGGCTCCCACATTAAGCCGGGATGGCCGAAGACTATCACGTGTTTCCTCCGAACCACGTGACGCCAGCCGTTGGGCGGCGTAACACACTCGGAGGACAGCGCTATCCACTCCCTCCGTTGAATCAGGGGCCAATTCACCCCTGTAGAGCCGTGATTAATGTAGGAGCACTATGTACCTCTCATCCCTCCCCTCTGAGAGAGCTCGGCCAATCAGCTCTCTCTAGACCTCCGGCTGCGAGAGGTTACAGCACCACCCGGGATTCGAACTAGCGATCTCCGGATGATAGGGCGAGCCCTTTAACCACTGCGCCACTCGGAGGCCCCCCTTCAGCAGTTTTGAAGATTTTATATGTGTCTCAAAAAAGGCAATTTTTCAGCATTATACTGTCTCACTTCAAACAAGAATAATTGAAACTGCAAATACTGGTACTAAAATTGGTGTAAGCTCCTAGAAGCATATGACCTGTAAAAATTGTTGCTTATATTGTTTTTTGGAAAACAACTTAAAAAGCAAAAATTCTGTAGTGTCCGTAACCATGTCCAAGTCATGTTGCAAAATATCTAAACAATTTTGCATTTTAGAATAACACACTTTTCCAGGTCATTTAATCTTTTATAAATTTTCATCTGAACGATAATTAAGATTTTAATTTTAAAAAGTTACATACATTACATAAAAGGGCATGAAATTGTATTTAACAAATGTGTGTCTTTTTATCAGATCCAAATATAAATGTGTATGCATATTAAAAAAATAAAATAAAAAAAAGGCATGGTATTAAAAGTATGATAAAAAAAAATGCCGTTATATATTTTCCTAACTAAAAATTCACTTCTTCACCTAGGTGAGCACCAATACCATGTTTTGGCTGAAAACATACAAGTAATCTTGCAGTACAGTATGTTTATGGATTTTTAGGTTTGTTTCGTATTGTGTTTTTTTGTGTTTTTTTTTTTTGTTAGTTTTTTTAGTTCAGACATTCAGTCATCATGTTTCTATACGCCATCTTTTTATCATTCAGTCATTCACTTATTTCAAGAACTAAATCATTCAAATATTTAATTCCTGTATTTAATTGACTACAACTCAAGGCTAAGAAGAAGGCTAAAAAGAGTAGCACCAAATTGAAATTAAATACATTTGGTACTGTATATTGATGCAAAGTGAGCTCTGACGAGACTAAAGAAAACACCTGAAGTACAGTAAATAACTGAAGAATTGTTTCATCAGATTAAATACAGAGGATATACAAGAATATGTTAATAAGAAGACCAGATTAAAGTTTGCCAAGATAGTGTTAAATAATGCCACTACAGTTACAGAAAATAATCCTATGGACAGATGAGACAAAATGTGACTCGTACCAGAATGATAGGAAGAAGAGTATTAACCATGTGTTAATAATGAAAATTTAAATTGCAATTACTTTTGGCCTCTTATAAAGGCCATATAAATATATACAACATAATAAAAATGTAGATTATTGAAAAGTACTAATAATGTCAAATTAAAGTGGAAAGTTTGCACTTTGAGGATATATTGATTATTTAATTTTATCTCCTAATATTGTAACATACTTTTAAAATAATATGAATTTGTCAATTTCAAAGATGTATATACAGTATTCTAAAATATTTAGATGTTTTGGCTTTAATTCATACCTATAGATAGCTCAAAGGTGACATATCTGGAGCCAACAGACGGATCGATCATGGTCACCTCAAAAAATGAAGCAAACAGCAAGAATTCCTCCTTTTCTCCTGTGAAGTTCTGCAAATTTAAGTTAAGTATTAGAACATCTCTTAAATAACAGGAAATATATAGACCTAGACTCACTGGCTACAGGAACAATTGTACACCTGCTCAACTGATCAACCTCTGCCCACTCAGATTCCTATTCTGAGATGCTTTTCTGCTCACCGTGATTGTAAGAAGTTTGAGTTATTATGGATCGTCAGATCAACTTCTCATTTTCCTCTGATCTCATTTATCAGTAAAATGGTTTTTGAACTATTCTGTATAAATGCTAAAGTTTAAAAACCGCCATGAGATGAGCAGTTTCCAAAAAACTTTTAAAAGCCTGTATGGCGTAAACAAACATGACTCAGTCAAAATCACTAAGGTTTTTTAAATTTATTTTTTTATCTAAAACTCCTTGCCTGTATCTGATGATTTTACGCATTCTCATGCTACCCCACAATTGGATGAATGAGCAGAGATACAGCTGTTTCTATTAAAGTGGCTGAAAGTAGAGAGAGAGCAAGCAACTGGTGGCCCACAGCCAGCCTTTTTGGCCCAGATTAAAGATTACAAATTAGGATGCATTTCAACAAAACAGCATTTCTATCGACAACAACAAAAAAGCACCACATTCACTTTCCTCCAATAGGAAAGCCACTCTTTGCACTCCCTTCTTGCTTGTGCATTCTCACACTCTTGTCAGTGCTGTTTTTCAGAGCAAAATGAGGAGCAGAGTACTTGAGAAGTAAAGGTATGGTTCCTGAATGAAATTTTCCAGCACTTGAACTGACTATGGTGGCATGGTGACTTAGTGGTTAGCACTGTCCCCTTGCACCTCCAGGGTCTGGCTTCTGTGTACATTGTACATTGTACCGTCTCCCCATACTTGGTTGGTTTCCTCCAGATAGATTAGGCTAATTGGCATTCACAAATTGCCCGTAGCGTGTGTGTGTGTGTGTGTGTGTGTGTGTGTTCTGCCCATCCAAGGTGTACCCCGTCTTGTACCCTAAAAATAGCTAGCCAGTGTTTAGAAACTGGACCAGGCCCAGACTGTTTTGTCCATTTTTTGCAACTGCTAGTCTGTTCACTCATTCTGTTCACTCACTCACACATTGTCTATACCACTTTATGCTGTAGACAGGGTTGCAGGCCTGGAGTCTTTCCCAGGAGACTTGTTTCGTACAACCTACAGAGAGTGGATGGGGTTGGGTCTCCATCCTGAACCGTTTACTCTAGGTGGTAAATTGTAAAAAGCTATAAATGCTTTACAATGCCTGACGTGTTTGCCAGTCGTATGTCGTATAAGGAATTCCTGCTGACAGAGTGAGGAGGGATTTGTGGTTAGCAGCAATGAATCAAGCCAACACAGATAAAAAGGAACAGATGTGGTATTTGAATAGAAGCCACTACTGGATTTGATTTATCACTTCATATCAAATAAAGACGTTAGTTCTTTTCTAGTGTTTATTAATAGTAATAATAGCTGAAATGAGTGCATTTCATTGGACCAGGTCTGTGATTCAGTCTGTGATATTGGCTTCTTCCACTGGACATAATCAAGTTCTGAGAACTCACATAGAGAAGCATTTTCAGTTCAACAAGGTAAGAACTGCAACATAGAACTGGTCTGGTCCAGCACACTTTCCAGCTGACAGTAGTGGATAGTTGGCCTATAGTACAACCCATTCCTAATGTGACTCCTGTCAGTGTCTTAGATAACACAAGAGCATGAAGCCATGGGATAAGCTGTCAAGATATAAAAGAGCACCATAATCACATCCAGGCAAGTAGTCTTGCTTATGATTATCATAATACAGATTATTTATTTTCTCTGGTATGCAAACAACTATGTCCCTCACAGCACCAATCTTGCTTGGGATGATCTCTAATGACTTATTGCTCCCAGCCGGTGACCTCTCCTGCATCACCAAGCCACCTGCAATTGTCAATGATGACCAGCCAGGCTCACTAAACATCCACCTTCTCCAGTCAAATTGTTCCTTTTAAGGAAAGAGAACTGTGTACCCATATCTGTGTACTGCCCTCTATGGTTTAGAGATCTACACTTGTGGAAAATGTAAGCGGTTGCCACCCTGTACCAGTACCTAAAGCATCTAATGGAAGGTAGTCTACAGGAACAGGTCACCACCACAAGATGGTCTGGGACCTGCAAGTGATCAAGAACAAGATGTCACCCCACTAACAACTCCAGGAAGCCACCACCATCTCATTCTTTGACATCTGTTGAGGTGCCCAAAGCCACCTGCTCAAACTAGTACTACATCCACATGTTTGAGTGTATAGCCATCCAGTACGGCAGACCAAGAGAGGACTGAGACAATGTATCTTAACCCCTGCCAGCTTACCCAAGACATATCCTGTTCCAACACAGTAGGCTTTAATAAGTATATGTATGTGCCTACTTACAAAGATTATCTTTCCGGAGAGAAGAATTTATAATGGACTCATGAGTGAATTTGCATTTAGCTCCAGGAGGTATTCAAAGCTTCTTTATTTTTCAACGCGTACTGGACAGAAGGAGCTGCCTAGCTTCCTCCTGCCTCCTATGAAATACTGGGTCCCAGCTCCAGGTCAAGATCATAGCCCCATCATAGTGGTGCTCAAGCCCGATGGAAGCCTTTGAAACTATTCAAAATCAATCAAAGTATTGAAATTCGAAAACTACCCCTTCTGGGGGTGGATGACCTTGGGTATCACTTAGAGCAAGCTTGGCTGATCTTTGCCCTGCACCTCAGAAAAGGGTACTGGCAGGTGGCACAAAACCAAAGAGGACATCTAGTCCAAGACAGCTTATACCACCACTAATGGTCACTTTCAGTACCATTACCTCCCAGTGCCTGAGAAGTTCCTGTCCTCCATCCCCACCACTAAGTCGTTTTGCCATATCTGAATGACATCATCAACACTTAATCCCACAAATGGACTGACCACCTATGCAACTTTAGGGAGATTGTGAGTTAACTCTAAATATCTGGGCTCACCATGATCTCGTGGAATTGTCAACTGGGGCTGACCAAGGCCTGAAACCAGAAACTGGGGTACCATATGGGAAGAAGACCCAGATATTTGAACTCAGAAAGTATCCACAACCAACCACGCAGAAAATATGTGCCTTATTTTGTGTTGGCAGGATACTACACACTAAAAAATGCTGGGTTATTTTTACTACCCAAACGCTGGGTTGCCTCTGTTGGGTAATTTTTCTGGGTTATTTACAGGGAATTGGGTACCTTTTGTTTAACCCAGCTTGCTGGGTTGGAGTTGGGTTAGCTAGTAACAGCTAACATCACAGACAAGACCGCCCCTCCCCCGAAGTTCACCGTGTATTCAGTGGCTGTGTCAGCTTTGTGTCTTTTTTTTTTTGGCTGCTGGTACGGGTGATTCCTCCTCATGCATTTAAGAGGAAACGTAAACGTTAAATATAAGGTCTGTATACACACTTTCACTCACCTATGACTGAATTTGTTCACTGTATGTAACATTTATTACTGTTACCGTGTTAAAGTTACACTTAAACTTTCAGCCTGAAAAGTTTTTTAGGTTGAAAGTTTTGTGAGGTAGAATAGTGTGCTAGTTTACCTGACAATGGCTGCTAGCTAGCCAAACCAAAGAACCCCACCTGTGTATGAAAGAAACTGCAAAAATGTCTGAGCTTTTTAGCTTTCTTTGTAGAATGCTTGCAGGGTGTATGAAGATGGTGAAGTGATGAATGAAAGCTAAACTGTTAACTGTAGTGCCAGCATGACGCTAGCATTTAGCTAGGTTGCTAGCGTTAGCAACCACATATAAAAAACTGAGGTGTTACAAAAGACTAATCTTCTTACAAATATGCATAATAGCCAACCCTCTCGAACTTTTACTTTCTTTAATTTCTTTTTTTCTACGGTTTCTCCAGCAGGCTGAAGTGTCAAGGCCGTACCCCTACATCCTGATGTTGGGAGATAATGACTAGCACTTCTCTCAGGCATTAGTTCTTCTAAGTAATAGTATCGTAATGATTTCGCTGTTAAACTTGTTTTGTATTATCTGATCTTGTGCTTTTGAAAAATAAATCTAAATATTTTTTCTATGATTTGTACAATTAATTGGGTGTTGTTTATTGCATATATGTATGGTTGGCAAACCTTAGTTTTTAAAAAAAATAATAGACCAGTATATCAAAGTAATTTAACTGTTTAAACTGTTTTACCCAGAGACATGTAAAACATAAAAATAATAATAACCTATTTGTGAGGTAGAATTAAAACAGCATTATAGTTTTAAATATGACCTAGCATTTGGATTGAATATTTTACCCATCTTGCTGGGTTAAATAAATAATCTATTTTGATGGGTTAAATTAAACCAGCATGTAGTTGATCCAATATTTATCCTGCAGCTGGGTTAAAAGCAACCCAAACTGGGTTGTTTTTAACCCAGCATTTTTTTAGGGTGTACTGTCAATTTCTAACGCTTGAATGTGTAGCTCTTGCCAAACCACAAAGTGTAATTTCAATCAATACACAACAAATATACAGCAGAACTGTTCATTTAAAAGGCATTCTGAATTACCGGACAGTTGTGTGGGTCTGAGAGTATTGTAAGTGATAAAGTGGGATTAAGTATTGTATAAGTGCTAAAATCTAATAATTATTTTGAATAAATATATTTATTTATGTTGGCTTTCATAAAAATGTAGTTGAAGGGTCCTGGTACAGAGATATAAGGTGTTTAAATGAGAAACATGTTTGACCTCAGGAAGAGGATGAATCTCCTCCACTTCAACAGTGACAGCTGCTGGAACCTCAGATGTGGCCTCGTCGCCCTCCTCAGAAATACCACCCTGACCCTGCATGCCTGAATAGTATGACGAGATAACACCAGTTTTAAAATGTTTCAAACTATCAAACAAGTTTAAAACAAATACAAGAAACGGAAATAAAAACAGATTGCACAAGCACTGCTTCCACAGAATAATTTGATTGAACACATCATAAATTGAACTCCTTCCATAATTATCATTTCTTCAACTGCTATTATATTCATTTGATACACATTATCCAATGATTTGTTCAGACAAGAAAACAAATACTTATTGTATTTGAAAAGAAATCAGTGTCACAGAGTATATTATGCTTTATATTTTCAAATCATTGAAAGTGACACTTGGGAAAGTAACAACTTGATTTATTACTGGAAAGTATACAGTCCCCCTCAATTTTTGAAAACTTAATTGTTAGAGAAATCCAATTCAAAATGGATTTCACTGATTTATTTTCTGGCCATTAAGTACACACAATACCCAGTAATTATTACACAATAACAGTTTTTTTCTTAATTAAATATATAAAAAAAAAAAAAACATTTATTTTGTACTTTGCAGTAATTACACTTTTGTGCTGTCTAGGTTAGCCTCTACAAGCTTTCCACACCTAGATTTGGGCAGTTTCTCCCATTCTCTCTGGCAGACCGTCTCAAGCTCAATCACACTGGATGGGCAGCATCCTTGAACTGTGCAGTTGTTCTATGGTCTTTTTTCCAAACCCACTCTGGCACTCATCATTATGCTGAGAGGTGAACCTTCAACCCTGTATGATGTTATAAAAAAACTCTCTAATAGGTTTTCCTCAACAATGTGTCTGTATTTGGCTGCATTTATTGTTCCCTGCAACATCATTTTCACCAGACACAGCACTTCACAGGCTCAATTCAAAAAGTATTTTGCTGCCAAGTGGCTTCTGTTTTATTTGATCATAAAAGCTTGATTAAGTGCATCATATAGCTGTTCTCATGGCAGGTCATCCCTTCTCTGCATTTCTTCCCTTCTCTGCATTTTGTTGCTGAGTACCTGTACTATGCAATGACAATAAAGTTCCTTCCTTCCATCAATCCATCCATCCATCCATCCATCCATCCATCCATCCAGGAGGAGACTTTCTGTTATTCTGAATCAGATCAGCCAGAATCCTGGTGGATACAAACTCGGTCTGTTTCACAATGATGAAGCCTATCTACTGGCTTCCTGGTACATTGCAACTTTTTGAAATAGTTTAACACTCTTGCCCAGAGCTATGTCTTGACACAATCTGTTTATAGATGAGATCCAAAAGAGATCCCTGGACTTCAGAGTTTGGACAAGCATTTTAATGGTGGGACCTTACACACACACTGGTACGTTCTTTGATTAACCATGTACAGTTAACTACAACTACAGGTGGACTCCATGGAACTTCTTGAAGCATCCACCAATGCTGTGTCTGAATATTTGTCAAGATTTGATATTTCAGTTAACAAAATGGCAAACATTTTTTCAAATCAAACATTTTCATTGTTTATAATCTATTGTCTGTAGATTAATGGTAAAAAATATATATAAAAAAAATTAGAAAGTAATTTAGACACAATTTAACATAACCGTATTTATGTTTACTTGTTTTTTATCCTCACCCTCGTTGTCTTTTGTCTTCTTTTCTTTGGACTTCTTGCTTTTCCGCTTTGAAGTAAGTCTGCTTAAACTGCTCTTCACATTGGCAAGGACTGTGCTCTCCACTGCAGCAGCACCAGGGGTCGAGTAAACCTCCACTGTCAGAGACAGCAGCACTCTGCCCCGGTAGAAGATGCCATCACTCAGGCCCTCATTCAGGTCACGGTGGATGTCACGCAGTGTGGAGTTTTGAGGTGACCCATACAAGTTTATCCATGATGGGCCAAAAGTTGGATTGAACCCTACAATATCGTAGTGGAGACAGGAGGTCAGGAAGGGAATGGAATGTAAGAAAGAAACGAGGCTGCACATCATGCGGTAAGATTTTACAAACACAGTAGCATGTTTCACAATCTTCTAACTTAAATCCTAGCATAAGCAATTTTATTCCATGAAAATGCAAATTTATAAGGAGATACCATGATGGCCTGAAAGACAATAAAATAAAGGAAAGAGTTGACTGAAAAGCTCAAAAAAGGGATAAAACAATAGAAGGCAGCAGAAATGGAAACGCAGCAATACAAAAGCAAAATTCTTATAATGTAGTGCAACATGGTCTTGAGAATAGTACCATTTCTGTTGGGGTTTGAAATTTGCTGGAGGTCAAGGAAGTGTGTGGCCACAGCTACCTCCCCGATGTTGGCATCATCCAGGACCTGGACTTTGATTCGGCGAGCAAGGGGAGGAAACTGCTCAATGAAGGAGATCTGCTCGTTCCACACTGGTGAATTGGTGTTGCTGTCCACTGATGTCTCTCCCTAAGAACAACAGATTACACTTAATCCAATCACCACTATCAATTCGAAAACCAGGGTAGGAAAAGTACTGGCAGCTAATATTGTTATAATTAAATGACACTTATTAGATTAAAAAAAAAAATATGGGTAATTTTTCCAAATTGTTTTATGTCATTAAAACACCTGTCTTGGTTGGAACTCTTAGTGGTGGTGTTTTCAACTAAACTCTTAGTGTTTCAACTATGTTATTAATTGTTGAGAATGCTGTTGGCCAATAAGGAAACATGGATAGCAAATATGCGCACCACAACCCATTTAACAAACAGACCTGTTTTTAGGGTGTGTATGTACGTTTGGAGAAAGCAATGGTACACAGATGTGCGTACAGTACGTGTGTATTATAAACTCAAAATAAAAACTGGTCTTAGGTAAGCTTCATAGTTAAGAGAACAATAGAAACTGCTTCTTACAGAAAGCATTTAAGCCATGACTATTGGTCTTTCGGCAAGTGCTATTGGCCAAAACACAGTACTGGTGCTGGTTTTATCTTTTTATTTTTTATGTTATACATATAATACAGAAAATGTGTGTGATAAAGAGACTACTTCTGAGGTTTATGCAAAGTAACCAATCTTGCTTCCCTAAAAGTTTCAAACTTCAGCCGTTTTGGAGAGATGATTTTATTTGTGCCTCAAAATAGCCATTTTTCAACGTTATACTGTCTCGCTCCAAACAATAATACTTTTAAATGCAAATTATTCATATTTCATCATGAGTATCGATACTAAAATTGGTGCAAGCGTCCAGAAGCGTTACATATGACCTGTAAAAGTTGTTGCTTAAATTAAAGCATATCAGTTTTTGGTAAAAACTTCAAAAGCAAAAAATCTGTGGTGTCCGTAACCATGTCAAATTCATATTGCAGTATCTTCACAATTTTGTATTATAGGATAATATACCTTTTCAGGTTCTTGTCTTTTCATGTGAAATCTAAATTGACCAAGTTTCATCTGAATGGCCATTTTGATCATTAAAAGATATGAATTCAAAAAAGTTACAGACACTACATAAAAGGGCATGAAATTGTATATAGCAAATGCGTTTCTTTTTATCTGATAAACATATAAATATGTATGCATATTTACAAAAAATGAAGCATGCCTCAAGAGAAGAGTAGCATTAAGTATTATAATAGAATGGTATTATATGATCCTATCTGAAAATTATTATTTATTTTATTTGACCTAAGTGAGACACTTTTTAGCACCAATACCATGTTTTGGCCATAAAGATCCAGCTCATAATAAAATACAGAGACAAAATGAAGGCACATAAACGTCACGTTGCACAGCTGACTTGGACTTCCCAAGTGTTCTGAAAACACGAGTCATAAATATTAAAAGTGTAACATAAAGGGAAGCACCTGCTGGCCCGCGAATGTGACCTGGACATAAGGGTCAATGAAGACTTTTTTATCGCCCATCATTTTGGAGAAGCTTCCTAGAAAACCAGCATTCATGCTGGGTAGGTCCTCAGCTCTGTAGATCTTCAGAAGGAACTTGGCCCATGGTCGTTCCACTGGCATCCTCTTAGGAAGCAGTAAGTTCCTATGGAAAAAAAAAAAAAAAAAAACCTTTTGTTATCCTCTGCATAAAGCAAGCAAAATCCAAAATAATATATAAGCAATTTTAGCTATGGCAGCGGAAGTGCTGTAAAAGTACTCAATGGTAGAGGAGGAAAAAACATCAGAGCACGTTTTAGCGCTCTCTCTCTTACTTCTCAATGTCATCATTTTGACTACTGGCAGGAGGCAGGCTAGCAATTGCCATAGGGTCCCCCTTCATCATAACACTCAGTGTGCACTTCACATAGCCCTTTATCCCTGAGCGTGTGTCCTTAGGGTCTGTGAGTGGAGCCCATTTCTGGTAGAAACGGTGGTCTGGGGGGGGGGAAAGGGACAGGGAGAAGAACTATGAACTACTTGATGACTAATAATTATAGTTAACATGCTTTTTCCTACAGAGTCCTCTAATTAGCATGCAAGTTGATGAGTTAATCACCCTCATTAAAGTAGACACCATACTGTTATCTCTGTACAATTGTCATCCATTTTAGGGGAATCAGGAAACAACAGACTGAGATAAGTGTTTATCATGATTCATTTATTTATTTTTACATTCAAAGGACACTATCAACATTTTAAGATATCGAGCTGGTATTTGTGAACAAGTCATCTAGAGTGAGTCAGTACCTGACTGCTGGTAAACTGTACTGATGTCTATCTTGAAAGAGCCAATGTGGGTCATCAAAAATGCAAGCATCCTTTTGTGAACAACCTGAAATCTCAAATGGGTGATTTACATCAGCATTGCTTTGAACTATTCCAAACGTAATTGATTCCAATGCATCTCTTTACAGTATAGCCAACTTACAGAAATCTGAATAACTTTATCAAAAAGCACATCTTGGGTCTCTTGAAACTCAAACAGGAAGTTCTGAAGGACAAAAAACAAACAAACAACATAAACAGTGATCTAAGGAAAAACCTTCCTATACCCAGACCTCACATTATTTTTTTTTTAAGTCATGTACCTCATTAAAGAATGGACAGTTGGTGGATTTCTGGGTGGCTGTATGTTTCTTCTCATCTCCTACAGTGATATAAACAGCTGGATTGATGTTTACACCTACCAACTTCTGAGCCTCTACCACATTGATATTCACCTGAAGAAAGATACCAGATTAACATGAAGATCGCAACAATCCACTACCTCCATATAGCAAAGCTTACAGTCAGTACAGTGTGCAATTCATTAATAACATTCACTTTAATGGAACAAACAGACCAATTTCTATAATTATTAATGAGCTCTTAAGGAACTTACCTGAAATGATTTGACTTTTGGGGTAACTGCAAGTTCATGCTTTGATAAAGGTACACATCGGCTATAAAATAAAATGTCAATATCCCACAAAACATGTATAGAGGTTATAAAACAAGGAGAGACCAAGCTCGGTATAATAAAATATATGACTTGTATAAGTTGTATTATAAACCTGAGGACAAAGATGGTATATTTGACCTCAAATAAGAACGTACTTTGATATTGATTTGATATTCAGGGGTGGATGTCTTATTGCCGAAAATTCTGTTAACTCTAATTAATGCAGTGAGTAGCTTCTTGTTTCTTCAACAACAATATTGAAATTACTTCTGCAAGTTTAATGGTTTAATACTGTTTTTTCAGGATTTAATAATACTGTATGTTGAAAAACATACAGTATTATTAAATCTTCTTTTTTTTTTTTTTTTAGTATTTGTATAAACAAACCTGCGGCTGTTATCACATATCACATCTAATGAAATCACAGAGGAACAAATATCAAACACATTATTATAGACTGTTAGGAAATACCTGTGGAGTGGGGTGAATGTCATATTGGTACAGTCCATGTCTGAAAAATCTAAATCGTCATCATAGTCGTCGTCATCATCGTAATCATCTCCGTCTTCATTGTCGGTCTTTACCAAACTGCGGCCAAGTGACCTGGCTTCTCTATCCAGCTGCTGTGGCCGCAGGTTTCTAAAAAAATTTATATATAAAGAGCAAATAAATTATATCTCTCTCTCTCTCTCTCTCTCTCTCTCTCTCTCTCTATATATATATATATATATATATATATATATATATATATATATACTACCAGTCACAAGTTTGAACACACCATCTAATTCCACTGTCTTTTCTACTTTTTATTTAATGTAAATGCAAATGAATGCTTTATTTATTTAATGTAAATCAATGCTGAAAGCATCCAAAATATTCACGAATCTCCTTTGACTAGTTGATCTTGAGATGTGTCTACTGCTTATGATGAGATGTGTCTGCTACTTACTGTACACTCCAAACTTGTGTCCAAACCTTTGACTGGTGCTGTATATACAGTATGAATGGCTATACATACCCAGGTTCAAGGAAGCCTGTGTTTCTAATCACAAGACCTGATCTATAAAGATAAAAGATTGAAAAATATACATATACATAAAAAACATAATGTAAACCAAACCAAATGTAAATATATTGCTTCAAATACATGAGAAAATATATTCTGACAGATATATTGGATAAAATCAGACGGATAGATGGATGGATGGATGGATGGATGGATGTGTGTCACTCACTCATCACTTTCCTCCACCTTAAGGAAGTCTTCACTGCTCCAGTCTCCAGCTGCACCTTGTACAGGATGGTACCTCACATCCAACTCCAAATATATCTGAAAGCAAAAATCAATTGAAACCCACTGTTGCGTGTTTTTTTAAGACACAAATTTATTTTTCATAAAATTGAAGACTTGAAGACTGCAATTGAAGACTCCAAGCACACCATTGTTTTCCTTGTGAAATCCCCAATAAGTTTGATGTGTCACATGACCCTCTTCCTATTGAAAAAAACAAAAGTTGGATCCAAGATGGCCGACTTCAAAATGGCCACCATGGTCACCACCCATCTTGAAAAGTTTGCCCCCTCACATATACTAATGTGCCACAAACAGGACGTTAATATCAGCAACCATTCCCATTTTATTAAGGTGTATCCATATAAATGGCCCACCCTGTATAATAGTCTCTGAAACTGATCCAGGTCGATGTAGACATCAGATGCAGTAGATTTCAGGACGGATCAGAAATGACAGCCATGCGTGGGCAAACAGAAAGGTAATAACTTTGCTTTGCCCTTAGGTAACTCACATCAGTCAAGCTGTAGTTGCTGTCTGTGAGAGGCTCCCTCAGGACCAGCCTACCTGCTGTCACCGCGTGCTGGAGACTGATCTCCAGCTTCCCCAGCAGCCTGCAAAAGAGTATGAACAAACACAAACACACACACGAACACATACACAGACAGTACAATGATTAACATCATAAAACATCATAGACAGATGAATTATATGATCTATTAAATGGCTGCTACAGCCACAATTATTATTATTGACCTGAGACCAAGTTTAAAAGACAGCATTATACAATTCACTCAAATGGATCTATATCTACAGACTGACCTGTTACTGAACATTTTACTGCAGTTGTACACACTGATGGAGAGTACTTCATTCTGCACCACTTTTCCATAATGTGGCCATCTGAAATGCTAGACAGTCACAGATAAATAAAGTAATAAAGTGAGGTGTAGGAGCAGCTGTTTTGACCTTAAATCATTCAGTTCTTTATTGCAGTGGTTAAACAAATGCGGGTCCATGGATCATAATCAAGGGATTTATAATCAGATCAGCTATTATATAATCTGATCAGCCATTACATTATGGCCACCTGCTTAATATTGAGTAGGTCCCACTCTTTGCCACCAATTGCTCTCTCTGACCCAGGCGTCTAGCTGTCACAATTTGGGCCCCTGTCACAGTAGCTAGAAATACAATATCTTGTCCCAATGGCACATGGAAGTGGGTGGGTACAGAGGTCAGCAAGGGATTTTTTTGTCCCTGAAGTTAGTTTGTTGGAAATAGGTAGAATGGGCAAACATAAGCATTTGAGTGACTTTGACAAGGGCTGAATGGGGTTGGCTAGATGACTGGCCAAAACTCCAAAACTGTAGGTCTTGTTTGATGTTCCCGGTCTGTAGTTTTGAAAACTGACCAAAAGTGGTGCAAGGAATTAAAACCTGATGCACATGGAGAGCGAAAGCTGCTTTCATGTACTCTGATCCAATAGAAGCGCTACTGCAGCTCAAATTGCTGAAAAGGTTCATGCTGGCCTCCATCGAAAGGTGTCAAAACACACTGATCATTGCTGTTTTGGTGCCACATGAAGGGACCTAGGTTTTCATAATGTTATGGTGTACGTTATAATATAATACATAATATGTTACATTAGTTACAGTTATAAGCCTAGCTAATGGATCAATTAAATCAAAGGGCAATTAAATAATAACAACTTAAGTCAACTGAAATGTTATCAAAAAAATTACAAATATTTCAGTGTTAAATTCTTGAATTAATAAGATAAAAATATGTTTGTTAACTTTTTCCAAACTTACATTGGTCTTGACAATAACTGTAAATGACAAGTTTACCTTAATGTTCTAATTATTATGCATTAGTGAATATACAGTATATACAGTGTGTGTGTGTGAATGAGCCTGTCAATGAGCTGCATGTTTTTTGTTTTGTTTTTTTAGCAGTGAATGATTATGTAATAATTATGTGGTAAAGCTGTTCCTCATCTGTAAAGGAAAGGAAATAAATCCATTTCCGGATGGTAACAGTAATTTTGCTTTGCGTCACGCCACATCACACAATCCCATCATTAGTTATTTTCATATTACATACAACTGCACACCCCATCTTGTTTGTAAATGCTTTGTGTCCTATGTGTGGAAGGTTCAGGAATAAAAAGGTTAAAATTAAAAGGCTGCAATAAAAATGTATGATGGTATCTTATACTATTTATTATTAAATTACATTATTATAAAATAATAAAGCGGTATAGACGATGAGTGAGTGAGTATTAACACGGATCACTGGACTGGGTCCTTGCCTTCATAAAGAATCCCAATACAAAACGAGTCGTCTGTTGTAATAGCTACCATTAGTTTGTTTGAAAAATACGTCATCCAACACTAAAAAAAGGTACTAAAAGGTTTGAAACGTACAGATTTTTCGGCACTCGTTAAATATCAACATTTGTTAATTTTTAACTCGGAAATATTGCACATTCATTCCAGAGTGCAACGTTGGCTGCCGGCCATTTATTGATATGAGCACACACTAACTAAAGGGTGCCTGGAGTGACTAAGCCCAGAGGGGAGCGGTTTGTGTAAGGAACAGATCCACACCTCTTCCCCGTCAAAAGCCAAACACTGGCACTTTTAAATCCACAGTACAAACAATAGAGAAATGCCTGCTGTCTTTTCGAAAAACTGTTTTTCAAATATTTCTTTAAAATAATTACCCAGCATTTGTGTCGAACAGTCCATAACAGACGTTTACTATATGCTGCTTTGATCAGAATTAGGAGTCATAAGAACCCAAAAGATTAAAGTAGAAATTAAAAAACAAAAACAAGATCAAACAAGATTTAAAAGATCAAGGAGCAGCTTTTAGTCTATGGCTACCTGAGGCAGGATGTAACTATAAATAAAAACATTTTAAATGAAAATTGCATCAAGTCCCTTTTTATATGAACATATAAAATAACAATGATTTCGCATATCACAAACAGGGTTTTCCTTACCTCATTAAAAATTGCTATATTTTCACACTGAAGAATCTTGGTTTTGTGAGTAAAATCTAGGTAATAAACAACATGATTTAATGATCATCTGGAATGTAAACAATAACAATAAGTATGTTTAAATAAAGAATTTTAAGTTAAAAAAAAAAAAAAAGTTTGGGAAAATAATACATGCCTAAAAGCCAATGTTTTTTATCAGAACTATTAATAAAATTCATATTTAGCATTTATGTTATCACTACATACTCTGAGGTGAAAGAATGAAATCGGACATGTTTAATAGGTGACTTTTCAGCTTCTTACCTCTAAAAGACAATTCCACTTTCCGGTCATATTTTCCAGGTAGGTTTGAAATTTTCCTCAGATGAACAGAAATAGACATGGTTTAATGAAGCAGATCGTCTTTCAACAGTCCCGAAACATCTCCTTCACCATCGTGTCTTACTTGTTGCTCGACATGTTGCTTCTATGTGTCTATTCTGTTTATTTAATGAAATATGAGAGCGCTCAGAAGAAGGTTTTGCTTTACTCTGATTGGTTTGGTTGGACTGCGGCCTGTAAAAAGCAGAGCTGCTCAGCGGAGTAACTGAACAGTGCGTAAGACTTTCAAGTCTCCTGAAAGAATTTGTCTCGACTCAGGTGTGTGGTTTTTAGATTGTTCCGTTTGCATATTGTAATGTGACGGGTAGGAAGTGCCAAAAGAGACGACGTAAGAATCAACAGATGAACGAGCATTTCTGGTATTGAGTAACTCGGAGAAGGCGGCATAGTGGCTAGCGCCTCCAGAGTCCGGGTTCGAATCCTGCCCCAGTGTGCATGGAGTTTGAATGTTCTCCCTGTTGCTTCGAGGGTTTTCTCCCACAGTCCAAAAACATGCAAATTAGTCTAACTGGTGTTCCCATAGTGCGTTTAGGCCCAGTTAAGGTTTGGCACCCTGTCCAGGGTGTACCCCGTCTCATGCTCCAAGTCTCCTGGGATAAAAGATAAAGTGCTATATACGATGAGCGAGTCAGCAAATTGAAAAAAAAAAAAAAAAAAGTTTTTTTAAACATACAAGTTATGTAGTGTATAAAAAAATGAAGCTTAAAAAAGGGACAAAGGCATTAAATTCCATTGAGCCGAGTTTATTTTATTTGTAAAAAATATATATATAGGCAAAAGGCACAGAGGTGAAAACTATGATCAAAAGGAACGCAGGTGAGAACCGCTGAGTGGCACTTTTCACACACAAAAATGACAGAAGCATTATTCGAAACGTACTCCCGAACACGATCATTAACCTTAAACATTCAAAGTACCCTCCAGAGAAGAAAGACAATCATAAGAATCTTTAAGCATTAAGGCATTTGTTAAAAACAAAGATCAGCACAGTTTGTATAAGTGTAAATACACTGTATGTAGAATCTTTGACACTTTGATAACGCATGTCAAGGTGCAAACACTTGCATATGTTAGCGGGTGGTGGTAATATACTGATAGACGTACATCATCACTTGCATTCACAATGGACAAGATACATGCATATTTGGTATTTCTACACATTTTGCTTTAGGGAGGCTAGACAAGATAGTTATTACACACACATCCTCCAGAACCTACAGTGATTGAGAAGTGCAACCAGTATTACTTCAGTGACAGAACGGAGGCTGATCCGTTATCATCCTGATCCATTAAATGAACTGAATCAAATGACCACCTGATCAAACAAACACAAGGATATAACGCTTAATATTTCCAATTTTCAGATTAAAAGGTTAAAGGGGTTGCTTACATAATGTAAAAGCAAATATATACATTACTATAAAGGAATAAATTTCGTAATTTTTAATTGGGCTCCGGGTTCTACTACATCGAAAAACGATTAGTGTGTATGATAATCATTTACCATAAACCTCATAAATGAACTAGAAAGTGCATGTAACTTTGAGCCAGCATACAAGATTCATCTTCATTCTAGTGCTATGAAAAATAATTCTTTTTGTGACAGTGATTTATAATGCCACAAACACACAGTGGTGTTAGGTTGGGTGGCTTAACACAAAGCCAAAATGTGTGTGTGTTTTTTTTTTTAAGTTTCATTAAAACATTCCTGTTCCCTTTAAAATGCATTTCTAGAGCAGAGCAGCATGTCGGATGGAACGCAAGAATTGCTTTTACGGTTTACAAATAACATCCTAGAAAAGGCAAAAGCTGCACATCCACAACTGCATTGATGATCGTTATCATTGCCTTAAAGCAGCAAATTAAGTTTCTAATTGAGCTGGAATGCTGAACATAACTGTGTTTGACATGAACTGAATAGTGAATAAGGGGCTAAATAATAACAATAAAGTGTATAACCCACAATATAAAAAAACAATACTGATGATTGCTTTACCATTTGGGGGAAAGTACGAATAGTGAAACAGCAGGAAAAGATTAGCAGAAACTATGGTTAATGAAGGCATGCATTATTTTAATTGCATAATATAAAAAGGTCTTCATGAATGTTCTTTTTGTCCCCTGAACTTGATGGTCCTCCTAATCCTTTATTTTCTAGGAGTCGGGGGGTTGACTGGGTTCAGATTCCGCATCTTGAAATAAGTCACCAGCTGGCCAGGCACTTCGGCAAGAACACTTTGGGCCAGAGCTTCTTTGGGAGCCTGAAGAGAAAAACAGCATTAAAAGAAAGAAAGAAAACTATATATCATGCATAATTAAAAACACATGCATCTGTTATTATGCATTACATCATTTCCTATTAACAAGCAATCAGCAGCTAAACGAAGAGACCTATGATATGATATATGACATACCTTAGCAAAGTCTTTAAGAGCCACAAACTGTACTATATCTCTTAGTACTTGTTCTCCGGTGGGAGATTTAAGGACACCTTTGTCCCCGTCGAGTACCTCCATGGCCTTAAAGTCTGCCTCACCAACACCCACAATAATGATGGACATGGGGAGCTTGGAGCTGTTGACTATGGCCTGCTTGGTCTGGTCCAGGTCCGTAATCTCTCCATCAGTTATGATCAACAGCACAAAATATTGCTGAGGGTGAGAGCAGGAAAAAACCGTCAGTGTGAGGACAGACTGAGGGTAACCTTTTAAATAATTGCTTGGTTAGATTCGGTTATTTGTTGTGTTACAAATGAAACTGAATAATCATCATTAAAACCAGTGGCAGTTTTCATGAACTCTAAAATCGGCTCATAAGAGAAGCTTACATCACCTCTCTTATTTTATTCATTTACCTTACAGATTACCATCAAAAAACTGTTTAAATATTGCAAAAGGGAGGAGCTTTCAAACCACCCTATTTTAGTTTAAGCACAATCCCGACATGCTCTACTAATCATTACAATATAGTAATTTTTTTAAATAATAATAATAATAATAATAATAATAATAATAGGTATGCCGAACAATGTAAATTTACTATGGCTGAATGATGAATTGCATAGAAATTAAAATCGCAATATAAACCTTTGTAATTATCCAAGTGCATAAAGGTACATTTAATTACAGGTAATGCATGCATAGTCAGTAAGTCACATGTTTTTTTCCCCCTTATTCCATGACCTTGGAATAAGAGACTCGCGCTGAAACATACAATCAAGGGCCTTATTCGTCAGTGCACTGGCTGTTTTAAACTAATTGCGTGTGTGGTTTTGGTATCCGGGAAAGGCTCATTTTTAATGTTTATATAAATAATTAATATGAAGCACTTGTAGGGATCAACAAGAAAATCTCGAAGAGACAAGAAAATCTGAGATGTTGTTCCATATTCCTGAGCAAAAGGTCATCGTGGCCATGTTGTGACTGACGGATTTCAAAAACTAATAAACAAGAGACCAGAAAAATTATTTATCTTCATACAGCTACCCCTAGTGCCATCATTTACTTTTAGTCTATATATATAAATAAGTTTAAGTACTAAGTCATGCATTTAAAAGTTCATGGTACATGGTACTAAATGGTGCATTTAATATTGTAGTTTAAACCTAAGTCGCAATACATGTCAAAATAAGCATAATGATGTGCCCAGAAAACAGTATTGGGATTTATTTAATTTTATGTTATACATATAGTACAGGAAATGTGTGTGCCAAAGAAGCTACTCAAGTTTATGCAACATGGAAGTGACCAACCGTGCTTCTCTAAAAACATAAACTTCAGCCGTTTTGTTGTGACGATTTTATGGGTGCCTTAAAATTCGCCATTTTACAGCGTTATACTGTCTCACTTCAAACAATAACAATTAAAAATGCTAATTATTCATATTTCTATATGAATATTGATACTAAAATTGGTGCAAGCTGGTGTAGGAAGGATATGACCTGTAAAAATTGTTGCTTAAAAAAACTAACAAATCTGTAGTGTCCGTAACCATGTCACATTATTGTTGCAATATCTTAACAATTCTGCATCTTAGAATAATACACTTTTCCAGTCATGTCAGACATGTCAGACTTACCCCTGCGTTTGGCTGCTGAGCTGCTGCCGCAGCGATACGAGCCACATGGTTGATGATGGGGGAAAAGTTGGTTGGGCCGTACAGACGCAGCTGTGGCAGAACACTGCGGTACGCCTGTATGATGCCTTCCACTCCTGCAGACAGACACAGGAATAAACCTGAGCGAACGGATATCACTTTTTATAGGTCAACCATGTCGAACGAGACTAATGACTCGTACGTACCTTTGCAGTAAGGATTACTGGGATTGAAATTTAGAGGAAACTCATGCGACACCTGTAAAGTTGAATCGTATTCAGTCATTTATGTTTAAACACACAAACGCTAGCGAGATAAGGAAAAATTCTCTAACCTCAAAATTTGGAGGCACCTGAGCACCAAACCCAAAAGCAGGAAACAATTTATCCCTAGAGAGAGAGCGAGAGAGAGAGAGAGAGAGAGTACAGTACAGAGAGTAAAGTACATTTAATGATCTGTACTGCCTTCAAATAATGCCAAAGCAAAAAAGAAAGTTAAAGCTCTGCTCTTACGCATCATAATCCTGGACCACAAGTCCCACAGACCAGATTGCACTGAGGTACTGGTTAATCCCATCAGGGCTCAGGTAGTGCAGAGAGTCTTTGGAACGAGGGTCTCCATTTGAGCCGGTGAAGTCGATACCCACCTATGACGAGCACAAGTCTGAGATTTTCCTACAGAACTGCACTATTGTCAGTAGGGCTAATCTAATCAGGAGGGCTTCATATGCATACATCATCTCCGAAAGTATTGAAACAACAACACCAACTCAACTGGTCTTGCTATACACTGAAGACCATTTTGGCTTGGAGATCTAAAGATCATTTGGAATAAAGATTTCCACAAAAATATCATCAAATGATCTAAAATCTAATTACTTCCACCCGTCAATAGGGCCGCAGTCTATCACGCATTTCCTCCGACACCAGCCACCGCCAACTGCGTCTTTTCGAACAGCTCACACACCATTGGGAGTGCCGTAACACACTCAGAGGACATCCGCTCCTTCCGCTTGTGGTAAATCTAGCCATCTCCGGATGATAGAGCGAGCATCACTGAGTTACCGAGTGGCGAGTTACCACTGCGCCACTCAGATCTTTTAACAGAGTAAAACTATCATTATTATTATTATTATTATTATTATTATTATTAAGAGAGAGAATGTTGATGGAAATCAATATTATCAGTATATCTGGTCACATAACCCTTATTTATTTGGACGGCACCCCTTGCATAAGCCTGGTTTACCAGGCTTATTTCCATTTTGGTTTGTTTTAGGGGACTGGAGTGTGTGTGAAGTGCATGCTCAATTGGCTTAAGGTCTGGTGATTGCCTTCCATTTTATTCCCCACTGATCAAGTCCTTTTTGTTGATAGTCAATGTCTTGTTGCACAATTAATTTTCTCCAAATAGAAAATTTCTCCAAAATTTCTCTGTAAAATAGCAGAACTGAATGTTCTTGGAAACGTCTTGAATCAAAAAAAAAAAAAAAAAAAACTTTAAAAATCTTTTTAAGAGATAATTTCCTTGACAGATTTTAAGCTGGTTTCCACTTATAGCGTTCTTATAAAGACTAACTCGTCTTCTGTATAACGATTAAGTACATTAAACAATTCTGGTGTTTATCAGAGATTTCGAACTCGCCTGGCAATAAAATACAGGCAGGCACTTTGTCCTTGACTTCGGGTAAGCACCACCATTAATGAGCTTCCCAAGTTTATTGGAAAACGTCGCAGCGGTAACCAGAACATTATTCAACAACCAGCCTCTTCATGCTTTTATTTCCTGTGGGGTGATCGCCCCCTCGACAGGCCTAGCCAATACCAATAGGGCCATTCAACCATTGCAATTTAAATCAGACTGATTCAATCAAAACTAACAAATAGTAAAGAGACACGATGTACCTCCAATTGTTGGATCCATGCACTGGCTCAAAGATGAATATAGAAATTTGATCATTCGTTTAGGCTATAATAATTCCGTCACCAATCTACTGAAATATAATTGTTATTTCATTTTATGCAGTTCACCTGGTAGTTCATCGGCTCGGAGCAATTTCTGCATCAATTTCTGTAGTTTATGTTTTTTTCTTCTTCTATTAACTGTTTAAATAATTCTACCACCTTCCAGAGTGTAGCTGGAAATTCAAGTTCGAATCAAATTCTAATCAAATCACCTCGCTCATCTTTAACGTCTTCAGTGTACAGCAACAACAAAAAAAAAAAAACCTACATTTTTCCAATACTTTCAGAGGAGACTATTGCAATTCCACCCCTGTATGTACTGTATAAATATATTATGTGGCATCAGTGAATTTCAGGACCTATGAGGTATAATAATGTTTATTTTAAAAACCAATCATACAACTTTTCTTTTTATTTAATTTCAATTACAGCTATATATTCAGCAAAAAAATCAAGTTCTTTGACTTTAAAAGCAGCGTGTGGTATTAAGAAGTGTATGGGGCGGTAACTTACTGTGATATTAATTTGGCAACCTCCCATCACATAGTCCAGGAACGTATACTGTGTCTCTATCTGCAGGCGATAGTGCATTATGACATAATATGTAAAGAAATATCAAAAGAAAGAAAACTTAAAAACAACATAAAAAGAATGTTTTAAAAATTATAATAATAATAATAATAATAATAACACTAATACAAGACCCGACTACATACACACCTTGCAGGATTTGAAACGGACAACGCCGGAATTCTTATAGCTTTTCTTCTTCTTCTTCTCGGGATGAATGCACTCAAACTCCACCTGCAAGAATTACCAGAAAGCTCTCATAACAAAAACACGTTGAAAGGTGCGAAACAGGAGAGTGTGAAATAAGCTGTTACTGAAGACGGTCTCACCGTAGATCCACTGTCTACTTTCAGAAGCTCAGCCACATTAGTTTGAAAAACGCCAATGAGATCATGTGAGCCATCGTTATCATGATCAGAGCAGTGGACCTAAGGGGAGCAAGTCAGAGACAAGACATTTAGACGGGCATGGTGCAGCTGCTCACCCCTTGGTCCTTAGCCTCCAGCAGGCTGGCTGCAGTGCAAGTGAACTCTCCTATTATGTCAGAGCTGGTGTCTTCATCCTTATCATAACAAGCCACCTAGCAGTGAGACATACAGGCACCGACTTATTAATGCATTTAATACAAGAACACTTTCTGGAGGCAAACGTGGCCCTGCTCTACTCTAGCTCGTACCCTAACAGGTTCCAGCTTAAGAAACATGTGTACACGTAAATGACACTATATGTATAAAAGCACCTAAAGTGAATTTAAGACATTTTGAATGACAAAAAAAAATCCCATTCCAAACATTTTCAAAAAAAGAATGAAAGCTGCAATAGAGAGGCATTTTTAAAATTCCTACCAGTTTACCACTCAAAAAATTATCACAAAATAACAGGTGCTTTTACAACATAGCATTATATAACAAAGTTTACACTTTAATGCAGATTTAAATATCGCCCCTAAGGTTTTAGAAAAGCTCTTTCAATTCTCTTAACTGCCATCTTCTCTTTGTGTTTGCAGCTATCGCTAGGATGCCCCCCTTGCAGTGTATCGCAACATGTTTTTTATACTTTTTTGGAACCCGATGTGCAAAACTGCTGTTATCGATTATGATTTAAAGAAAAACACAACTGCAACATAACAAGGTCAGAATAGCACGAATTGCACAGCTCCCCATGTACTCAGGACTTTTGGCACACTGACTTTTGAAGGTCGGTGCTCCATGTGACTGTGTGTGCTGCCATCTGTTGGCGTGTTGCGTTACAAAAGTAGTCTGGAAACTTCCTGATACCACCTCATACGCTATACGAGTAATAATTACTAAACATTCCTCTTTATATTTTAGTTCACATGAGGTACCGATGCAGGGTGTGTACTGGAACAATGCCTGCTGTTTGTCCTACCTTAATTGGCTTGTTCAGGTCTGCATTACAGAATGTATGTATGGAAACTGAGAATTTCTTCCAGGATGGGTTTAAATTGTTCTTAATGACCTGGAAAGAAAGAGAGATCATATTCAAAGCCAGAAACTCTTTGAGATAGAGGTTCCATAAAAGGAAGTGAATCTGCACCTCAGTCCTGTGAACCAACTGCCATGAGCCATCATCAGCCTGCTTGAAGAACTCCAGGAAAGGATCGGATTTGCCAAACAAATCCTACAAATATAGGAAAAAGAGAAACAATATATAAATTATTTTATATATAAAAGAAGCTAGTACTGAGAGATATGACTAATACTTTACCTTCTTGTCCAGGTTTCTGGCTTCTATTTCCATCACGATGGCTCGGTTGTCCTTCACTTCTTCTGCCACAACCTGCGAAATTGGAAAATCAGCAATCTGTATTTCAGCCTGAGGGAAAGGTTTCTGTACTGACATGGACAAGATTCCAGTTACACAAACTTGCAAGCTAGAAGATAAGGTGACACACACCATGATTATCAACATGGGCAAAACTTTGGAAATGAAGACCTGGTGTTGAGAATATTAGCTAGCAAGCTAAGTGGCTTGCCGTACCATTTAGCAAAGGTAGCCGAGCTAGCTAGTAGCCTGTTGTGCTACGGTAGCTTCAAGGTGGGACTAAACGAATTTGAAGTCAGATCACTTATTTGGGTATGCACTGTTACCCAGATTCAGTTCTTGGCTGGACATATGGCGAGCGAGCTTATACTGCTAACTGCTAGGCTATTCACAATTTACAGTAGGTAGGAATGCATAAACACACATTGCAAATAATTTTGAAGCATATTAAATTGTACAGCTACCGATGACACTCTGATGAAACCTTTTCGTAACAACTCTGTCCATAATGAGCCCCGCATGTTAGAAGTGAAAGTAAAGAAAAGTACTGCACAAATGTTCATAAGGAAAACTAACCAACAATGGAGTATTTTTGCCTTTGGATCGATATCAGTAGGCAAATGGTTTGATTTCTCTTGAAATGTAAAAGTGAAAACAAGCAAGCTACAAAAACTATCGTGCAAAGTCAAACAGATAAAGATTTCACACTGAAGCATGCAAATGCTAGGAGAATTACCAGCGTGTGCTTATGGAGTGCAAGGCCTGCAAAAAGTTAGCATTAAATATTTCAAACACTTCAAAATGATTTATTAATAAAATTATTTATCACATTAAAAAAAAAAAAAGCCAAAAGAAATAAGTTATACCGTTATTGTGCCTTTGCCTGCAGGTTTGCCTGGTTTAAGCTGAAGAGGATTGGTAATCTTCTTATTGGACACAACCTAAGACAAAAATAAGACATGCACATTGCAAACATTCCATCGACCACCCTTACAGATATTTCACAACATTTAACTAACAGTTAGGGATTTGCTTTGCCGCGGAAAAGCGAAACCAACTCAAAGCTTCACAGCATGCGCCACGTAAAACTGAGATACCTGGCCAAGGGTACACTCGAACCCTCCCAAGAAGTCGTCATCTTTCAGGTCGACAGATTTGTTGTCAATGTCGTAGATGCACAGCTTTAGTTTTTGCACCCTCTCGAAGTAGTAGTCGATGCACAGTCTTTTGGAAAACTCCGGGTCCTGGCAGTTCACCACCGTCTCTGTGCGGTCCACCTACAATCCACAAAAAGAATTAGAATTACCACTCCCTGACTAAACCCTGATTAAATCCCACAACCCAGATGACTCCATGATTCCAGAAAAGCACTGCATACCTCGGTCCATTTGTCGTCCCCCGCGCTCTGCAGCAGAACACACAGAGGGTCGGATTTTGAGCCGACATCTTTGTCAAGAAGGTTTTTGCAGGATATGGCGAGCTCAATCTTGGTCACATACTGGGTTGCCATCTACACACAAACACACACAAAAAGAAAGGTGGTAAACTTACTGCATGTGGAGACAAATTCAGAAGAACGAAAAAATGCATCTGCTGAAGAAAACGTAGGTGATCGGTAGCTATTAAAACTAGCACCGTGTGCCAACTCAATTAGTATTGCGATCCAGCAAGTATTACGATTTGAAGTGGGGTATAAAATTCATAAATTGCACTATTTAGATTAAAGCCTTAGTGGGTGGAGCTAAATGCTCCAAATTGCTAGAGGATTTAGAGACCTTGTGGGGCTTGAGATATGAAATTAATAAAGATATGATATAAAACACATAATGGCCAACTGAGGTCATCCGTCTTGCCCAGGTAGAGGGAGGAAGAATTTCTTAATAGTAGCACCTACTGTCTGGTCCCTAATAAAAAAATGGGAAGAATGCCTTCAGATACGATATGATTTCTTGCACAACTTTCAAAAGCACTGTAAAGTCAAGACAATCTTATCTGATGGAGTGTTTAACGTAATGCTCCTTTATAAATACTGTCCTTTGACTGTTTTATCTTTGCGTGGCAGTGCACAGGACAAGTCATGTGAAGGAACAGGTTTTTCTTCCATGAGCCATTCATTTTTTTTTCACAATGTGCGTGAAAAAAAAAACGTACCTGTACAGCTCAAAAATTGGAAAACTATAGTGCTATTTTGGGAGGGTGACTATTCTGTAGTCACGTTTTAAAGCACAGTGTAAAAGCTCCAAGTAAACAATAGATTAATCCCCAAATTATATATCCTAGGCGTGGCTGCAAGTTTTCCATTCCACCCAGACAGGATTTTCTTCTACCGGTATAGCTGGTCATGGCCTTCATTAACCCACCAGGTGTGGTTTCTGCTTAGCTGGGAAATGAGCTGCAGCACCGGCACTCGGATGTTAACATTAGGTAGATACACCATTGTACTCTCTCTACACCATGCAGGAAACACCATTTCCTATAGAGTGAGAAAGGCTTGATTTCTAACCGGAAGGTTGAGCCACAACTCCGCCAAGTTGAGCCTTTGAGCAAGGCCCATAACCCTGTCTACTCCTGGCTGACCCTGCGCTCTGATCCACACGTTCCTAACTGGGATATGGAAAATTACAATTTCGTGGATTAATAAAGTAAAAAAATAATTATATATATGATATAATATAAATATATATTTATTATTGTTGTTGTTCTACAATGTCCGGATCAGCACATTATTCTGATCACTATTAACCTGTCAAACTGCACCATGGTCACTGAACAGACAGATATACACACCCATGGAGAGGAAGTGTATTCTGATGTTTGGTCGACAGAGGGCGACAAAAACACAGGCTCCTAAACCGTACAATCGATGCGGTTTTCTTCATTCACATCCTTTAAACTTGAAGTGTGCCACTTAAACATCTACACTGCCTTCTACAAACACAACTTGCATCTTAAATAAAAGTCTCTGGGAGTGTGTACACTGGGTTAACACATGTGCTACATTTATAGATGCATCCCGATAGATAAAGGAACACTTTGCATTACGTAATTAAGAATTTGCTACATAAATATGACAAACAAAAAAATGTATTCAATGTATCCTTTGAAGTAAACATCACAGTGATGAGTGCTGCCAATGGCAGGTCTGGATATATTTTTCTCCCTCCATGTTAATACAGATTACTTTAAAAAAAAAATTTCTTTTACAACTTTTGTTGCGTGTGTGTGTATGTATGTGTGACTCACCGTGTGCCAAACCTCACTCACCCATAAACCTCAACAGCTCTGCCCTGACTTCCTTACCATACAAATCAGCAGTACTACCAGCTCAAAAAACAGTTTCCAACACACTGAATATTCACTCAAAACTATGAAATCGCATGCAACGGCAAGACTCAATCTATAAACATAACACCAAAGCACAACCATAAAGATAGGTGGTACTTCCGGATGAGCGTAAACACACGCTTTTAAATACACATACACACCAGTCATTCATACAGATCATTACAAACAAAATCAGCACACAAGATAGCAAGTCTGACCTTGATTACTCGCACGAAAACAACTTTCTCTCCGCAGCACCAAGCGCAGTCCAAGTGTTTCAGCAAGCAAGCTGCTGTGCGAAAACGAAGGTGTGGCACATTGCCCCGCGACACACACGCGTGACGCTATTGGTCGGCAAACGCAGCCTTCCTGTTGGACAATTCAGCTGTCAATCACGCCCGCGCGCTGCTACTGCAGCACTAGCACCAGCACACTCGAGCAGAGCAAAACATTCCACACAGGTTCATTCATATCTCTCCGACACACACACACACACACACACAGCTGTCTCCTGGTAACCTCCAGCGAATTTCACACAGAAAGCAAAAAATAATCATAATAATTAAATAATACCACGCAGAAGTCCAGCCTAAACCAGTTTGTGAGAGGTGAAGGAGCCAAACGTGAGTCATGTGGAACTGTATTCATGGTTTAATTAAAGAGCTTGCTGTATTAATACAACTATATAATAGGATTAAAGATGACCCAAGCACTATGACATTAGCTCAATGTTATCATACTGTGTGAAATGCCCTTTTGTTCTTCTAAGGATTTTTATTTTCCATTATCCAAGGCTTTTTAAGGGGCTTGCTCAAAAAAGTCATGAAAGTCAGCACATAGGTTGGAATGCGCTGCCATTAGGACACCTGAGCGACCAGGCCCCGGGCGTGGCACAGGGTATTTTGCTGCATAGCTGATACACACTTGCAAGTATACATGTGAAACCCGGTACACATTTAGATCTCATGCTTTCGCTGTGCATGTCATATGCTCTACTCAACAGGAAGTCAGTTATTTTGGGTTGTTTGCAAAACGCACCCACTGGAATTAGATTTTTACTCGTCCTAGAGGATTTATATGATCGCTACCAAACCGAGCCAATGTGATCGAGACACTGAGGTGCAAAATTCCAAAGGAATTTTTAATGCAAAGGAACGGTTTAAATAGACTCTATGGATATCTTAATTTTAGAATACAATATTTTATATTGCCCACTGTGTTTCTGGTGTGCCCAGGCAGCGATTACACAGGTGCTTGGACCCAATCATCATCGCTTGCAACTCATACACACAGTGCATTCAGAAAGTCTCTGCAGTTAGAGTAGTTCGTTGATGGGCTCTTGTTTTAATCTGTGCAATTAATTGCATTTTATATAAAGAAACTTTACCTGTGGCTTAGATGTTAGAAAGAAAAGGGCTACTTTGACAAGCCTATTTTAAATACTAAAGCCAATACGGCTACAAACTATGTACAGAGTAGACAAAGTATATTTTTCCCTTTTTCATCATTCTGATTTGGTGCCACTCCATAAACAGGAAGGGAAGTGATATTTGAGAAGTTGAAGCGTTAAACATCTGACAAGTTGAAAGTGCATTTGTAACAGAATTTACATGATGAAGTACACGTACAAGCAGCATTAGCCCTCTGTTCATCTCCACATAAAGTAAGCTTAAACTTTGGCCTAGATGTTAGAAAGACAAGGGCTGCTTTGACAAGCTCAATTTAAATCCAAGCTAAAGTGAATATTGCTACAAAGTAGACAAAGGATATTTTACCCTTTGATTATTCTCATTTGATGCCAAACCATAAACAGAAATGGAACTGGTATTTGAGAAGTTGAAAAATTTAAATTAAAAAGAGAGTTAAAGTTCAAATTAAAGTTAAGAGAACATTCATAATAGAATTTACAAATTTTACATGGTGAACTATAAGTATAAGCAAGATTAGCCCTCCATTAGTCTCCACACAAAATGAGCTTTAACTGTGGCTTTGATGTTTGAAAGACAATGGTTTACAAAGCTTATTTTAAAATCTAATGATGTCACTTTCATACGCAATACATTCTAGGAGTTTACACAGAATCGTGTAACTCAATCAATATATCAATCAAGCAAGTCCACCCAGTGTGGCAGGTCTGCAAGCTATAACCCCTTTTGATAAGAAATGGACAATTTGTGTTGAATTACCAGCATGTCTAAAGTAAGTTATACAATGCCATTTAGCAATCATGATGAGCAAAAAGAAAAGTATCCCAGAATGCACTACAACAGCAGAACTCCAGTTACGCAAGAACAAAAATCCAAAGCTATTATGGACACAGACTGGACAACTATATATTGTTAAAAAATAAAAAATAAAAAAACGATTATTTTTTTCAGATTATTTTTTCAAACCTTCAGATGTCCAGTTTTTATGTATTTTTGCCCATGATTGGATCAAATTCTTGTCCTTGGTTCACATGAGTGAAATAGCACCATGATTGTAAAACGCACAATATTTTTAGTATTCTACCATTTTTGGATAAATTTAGAAGAAGAAAAAAATAGTCCTGACATAGAAAAGGAGAAAATAGCAAAATGAACATCTTACTGGTTTTAAACAAAAGCTTTGATTTCCGTACAGCAGTGTGAAACCGCCATTCGTCAATCACAATAATGCCAAATAACAAAGCCATGTAATTGGTATTCATTAATTATCAGCATAATGTGTTTAAAATGTTGATTAAAGGTTTCCTATATTACTTGAACATTTTTTCTTACTACAACTGGTAGTCATGCAGTGTGATTCATGCTACATTTTAGGTGCATGGTAAATTTCACTGTTCCTGTAACATTTCTTTGTCCAGTCAGTACAACGAGTAAAAGGGAAAATTACATGTTTCCCATCATGTTACTTTAACCATATTTTAAGTGCTAAAGGACCAAGTGGCTTTTGATACTGTACAACAGTAGTGGACCTTAAACATTCATGGAATGAACTTGCAGTTCTAGGACAACAGCAGACATTAGAAAGTAGCTTTAGCAACAAGCTAGCCAGCTACCGTTACCGTAAATCTAACCCGGACTACCTTTTCAAAACAGTAGTTATGATTACTATAGTGAACATTACATATTTAACCTAGTATGGTGCCTGTGTATTGACTAATTTCAAGCCAATACTGCTACAAGCTATGTAGTAAGTAGAAAAAATGGTATTTTACACTGCTCAGTGCAAGTGATCATTCTGATTTGATGTCACTTCCTTAACAAGAAGGGAACTGATATATGAGAAGTTAAAGTATGAACATTCCAAGTTAAGAAGTCATTCACAAGTTGTATGTGGTGATGTACAAGTACAAGCAGCATTAGCCCTCTCTTCATCTCCACATAAAATAAGCTTTAGTCTATTAGTCTGTCCAGCTTTTTATACTTATCTGTACATTGTTTTCATTGCCTAAAGATATTGCAGAATTCCTCTATTATTACAAGTGTGCAAGCAATAACTTAACATGCCGCAATGATATTCAGCCTTAATTATTCATGGAAATAATGAAAATACTGCACCAAATGTGGCAGAATCGTTAAGCACGCCTTAAACATTTCATCAAAATCAATATCACCCGTGCTCTAAACATGTTTTAGCTTGATACTGGGTTTGTGCTCCAAGGTGGAGCCAATAGTCTACAGGTATTTAGTCTAATGCATAAATCATTTTTATTTTTACTATTTTATATATATAAATGAAAAAAAAAGTTTTAAAAAATCTGTCATGGTATGGAACAAGTTACATGATTAGACGCCTTAATTTAGCTATGACATTAACTCCAAAAGTGAGCTAAATGTTTCTTCTCACTCATCCTGTTTAAACATTTTATACAATATGGCTGCAAGCTAAAATAACCGTCAGACCACAGGGCCTCGTCTTCTATCTGCACATGGTTACATTAAGAGAGTTCTACTTGCAATCAAGTTCAGTTCCTTATCTGACCATAAAACACTAATAATTCAAGTCACGAGTTTTCTTCAGTTCAAATATAAATTTTCACAAAGTCTGCTGTTTGGGTTTTTTTTTTTCAGATGTTACTGTGGTATACTGAAATATAATTGAGCATTTCCTAAGTGTCAAAGGCTTTTATTGACAATTACATTAAGATCGTCAATTATAGTCGACCTTTCTTTAACAACAACCCCCCAAGGAGATGATTGGCATGCTGCCAATCAACTTCTATGCCACATTTTGACTGATGGCAGCCCATTCTTGCATAATCCATGCTTGGAACTTGTCAGAATTTGTGGGTTTTTGTTTGTACACCCATCTCTTAAGGATTAACAAGTTCTGAGTGGGATTACTGTCTGGGGAGTTTCCTGACCATGGACCCAAAATTTCAATATTGTCTTCCCCAAGCCACTTAGTTACCACAAGGTGCTCAATCATGCTGAAAAAAATAATTGTTCATCACCACACAACTGATACAGGTCAACACTGCAAATATAGACTTTTGGCATAAATTTGTCAATTTCGTTCATTCTCATCACGTGTGTTCATAAAATTGTGTAATCATCAGTTGAAGTCTTTGACACTTGGGAAAAGGGTTGTAATTATACTTCAGTATACAATAGTAACATATGACAAAAAATCTAAAGACTCAAGCAGCAGACTTGGTTAAAAAAAATTGTGTAATTCTCAAACCTTTTGGCCACAACTGTACACTAAGCCATTGAATGAGGGCAAATTGTGAAATATTGTGAATTGGTGTAAATTACCCTGCAATGCTCTGACTAAATCCTAGAAGCTAAAAACAATTACAATAAACAGTAAATGTATACAATATCAGTAAACACATCCTTATGTCTGGCTGATTAAACAGGAAACAATACTAAAATTCTGTATTTACAGCTAGGAAATCAAACATTAAAGATTAGAAATCCACACTTTAGGATTTTAGAATAAACCACTGCTGCTTGAAGAGCCTGAGATTGCTGTGCTTTGTGAACTTATAAGAAGGGCACTAAATGCAAGAATCAGGAATTAGTTGCATAACATTTAAAAGATTTAATGTCTTATTTCTAAGATTGTAGCACAGTTCCTAGGTAACAACCAGGACGACACCACATTTGATATTCAGATAGAATAACTGTTGCTGTAACCAAAAATAAAATCTTTGAAAGTCAGCTTTGTGAGTAGCTTTCATTTACTCAGTTACCCATCACTAATCCAAAAGAAGCACGAGCACAACAGCTGGAGTAAAAGAGCTGTCCTGCATAGCAAGGCTTTACCAAATTACATATCTTTTCACAATAAGGACAGTCACAGGATAGCCTCTCTTTACATTTTGGGTACAGCATTGCTACAAATTTCATCTTCAACTTCAGCTTAAATAAGAAGCACGAAAATGTCCACCAAATCTTAAAATCTATTTGTGACAGAAAATTATTTGAACCATTAAAGAAATTCAACAGATGAACATAAGCTTTCCAGTCAGGGATTACAAATCCACTGAAGACTGAACATGACAAAAATCCATTTCCAGGGTGGTAAGCAAGCCAAAGCAGGAGGGAATTCAAATAATAGATGTCAATCATCTTAAAGAAATAGAAAAACAGCCAACTGAGTAAATGACCATATCACATTTAGGCACAAAACTCACAGTAGATGGTAGATGTTGGAAATAAAGCTGGTGTATGTCCAGGTATGCAGTCATATCAAGACAATCAAACATTGCAGAGTTTCAAAGCCGTATTTAGACAAAACTTACCTGCAGCATCAAGAAAACTCAAGCAGATCTTAAGCACACTGGTCAAAAGGCAAATAGAAATACACCAACAGAAATCATTTTCACCTCAGTATAAAATCTGAATTAACAATAGCTGTGAATAATAAATCTTTAATAATGGATCTTTTTTTATGGGTGCAACTCTCTGGAAACATTAGCAGTACAGGAGGTGATCATGGACTGGTATATTTAGTCAGATGCTTCATGAAGAAGCAAAAAAGGTCTTTTCACCCAAAACAAACACCTACAGACCCACTCCAGGTGAATATGTGCTGTAGGTTTAGATCAACTTTTCTAAATATATAATATATATTAATTCAGATGGATATACCCATAACTAAGTCAGGAAAAAACTGTGGCTCTATAGCATGCAATCCACAGCATCATTGTCCACTGCCAAGAATACTACAAAACTAGAACAGATGCTGCTTGTTTACAAGTTTCAGCTAGTTTTGCACAAACATTATCAAAACTTATCAAATCCATCTTCCCAAAATATTACATTTATTTTAAAACATGATGCAAACCAGTTGAAATAAGAAATTAATTAAGAAATAAGTTGTTTTTCAAGAAACAACTTTTCATTTCAGAATAAGTCATTGCTTTTTGTAAAACAAACAAAAACAAAAAAAACTAGACTTACACAAAAAAGCGAAAATGTGCATTTCATACAACTTTAGGGGAACACGTGAAACATCCAAGTCAGCAGAGGAAAAACAATTTTTATTGTTTATTTGTTGAGTGAAAGAGGACAAGAAGAACAGGGGAAAAATACAATTCCTTGCAAATTCAAAAGTTCAGGAATGTCATTTTATTGACAAAATAGTCACTATGCTGGAAAAATATGTACAACGGCAAATAACACCAAAATAATTGTAAAGCTTGAGAAAGAAAGAAAAAAAGAAGGAAAAAAAAACACAGCAACACTGCTACCATATCTCACAGCAATAAAGTAAGGGGAATACACATACACATGATGGAGAGCAGTTAAAAAGAAGAGTGTAAAGCTTTCATTTACAAAACATTACATTGCCGCATTTATTAAACAATGCTGCTTATCCATTTACAGTGAATAAAGTCATCGCATTCATCATCTTGTGTTTCTCACAGGTAAAAATTATTCCTAATATACCTTGCACTCAAAGTGGAACATCAACTGACAAAACACTTCATGCATTTGCTGCCTAGAGTGAAAATATAACTAAATAGAAAGGTAAGTTCTTTTTAAGGGCATACACACCATCCATGGCAGAATTAGGTGTACCCCAGATCTGAAAAAGCATAAACCACAAAACGGCACATGTAGCTCAAAAGATCAAAAACTGGACTTGGGAAAAGAATATGAACAGAGAGGGAATCGGAGAAAGAGAAGAAATTGGCCAAAAAATGACATTGCAGCATAGCCATCAGTCAGCAATAAGGTATTCTTACACCTCTTGATGAATTCTACAAACCCTCAGCTCTCACATGACAGGATGCCACTCTCAAGCATTTAAGACAAAGACAGTAAAAATAAACCACCCCTTCAACAGTTAGCTTTTACAATCACACTTTAAAAGAGTCAACATAATTTTTTTTCTTAGATCTACCTTCGTGATTAATCTACCATCATCAGATAAGAGAAAGTTGTTACACCACTCTAAGCTCACTGCATGTCCATTTTGTCATGATTTCCTTCATCCCATAGTGATTTTTACTTTTCTTGCACCAATAGGCCTATCATTCAGGTCCATAACAGCAGACATTGCTTCATCATGGGAATCAAATGCAACCATTGCCTCCCCTGTAGGCAGCCCTTTCTCACTAAACTGAAGGCACACTGAGCCATGCAACACCTTATAACCATAGAAGAAATCTAATATTTCATCAACCGTGACAGTAAAAGGCATATTTTGAATTTTGACTATGGTGGGTCGTGGGTTGCCTGGACCACCAGTGGTTGATGGCCTTGGACTTTCAGAGGATGGCCCAAAGGCAGGCTGAGAGCTTGCAGAACGATTTTGGTTTCCACCACGATTTTGACCTGCACCTTTTCTTGAGGATCCATTATCAAATGATGGCATGCTTCTTAAGCTCTCAGGGGCACCAACAAAACCAGGAGGCGCACTGTTGCTACCAGGGCGGAAAACAGCGGGTTCCAGGACAGGCCCTGGTAAGTGCCCACCAACAATAGGTGGAGGAACAGGAAGAGAAACATCACCCAAAGCTGCACCTAATGGAGGCAGAGGTGGTGGGCCTGCTAAGCCATTACCTGGGGCAGCAAATGGGTTGACAAAAGGAGGGCCATTGCCAAGGTTACCTACAGCGCTTCGGAGAAAATTGAACTCCTCCCCAGTCATTCCTGGGAAAGCATGCTGTGCTTGAGCCTGGATTTGTGCCTGCACTTGGGCCTGAGCTTGGGCTTGGGCTTGTGCCTGGGCATGTGCATGTGCAAGGGAATTATTTTGAGCTTTTTGTCCCCGCTTTGACTGAGGGGGAGGGTTTCTCTCAACCTCCTTCATCTGCTCATACGTCACCAAGTGGACAAAAGCATCTCTGCCATTTAACTTTTGCCTGTGCAATCGTTCAGCTTTATGAGCATCTTCCTCGGATTTAAACTGCACCACAGCTTGTCCAAGGCCATTACCATTTCCATCAACTAGTACTTTGAGGCTGTCTTCAAACAACTGAATTCCGTCTAAAAACAGACGAACATCTTTCTTTGACACATTATAGGGAATATTTGTTATGTGAGCACAAGTTCGAGCACCCTTCCCACCCTCAGACGAGCTGCCTTTATGATCCCCCTGGGAGCCCTGCATTCTTTTGCGAATTGCATCAATCTTTTCAAACATGTTTTTCTTTGTGATTGGGTGCACTTGTATAAATCGACTTCCCATGTACTGCATGTGGCATCCAAGAGCAACTTTGTAGTCCATTTCATTTCTAAACTCAACAAAACCCTCCCCCGTTGCCCTCCCATTGGGCCCATATGCAATGTAAATGCTGTCTTCAACAATGTCCAGGTTTTTGAAAAACTCAAATATCTGTTTATTTTCTGCTTCATATGGGAGTCCTTTTAAATACACACAGAACTCTTGTTTATGAGGTGACCGTGACCTGGCACGATCTCGACCAGAAGGGGAAGCGGAGGTAACGCTTCCACGATGATGCCGACTCTGTTCTGAGTCGCTACCAATTTTAAGCTGGTCCACAACTGATCCCAAGGAATCTCTCCATTGTCTTTCTGAAGAAGGAGATATTTCAATATACCTTTGGCCTATCATGCCAGCATTTCGTTTAAGAGCTTCAAAGGAATCTTGGGGTGTAAAAAATTTAACCAAAGCCCTGCCACTGCTCCTGCCAAGACCATCTCGAAGTATTCGAATAGAGTCAATCGCTAATCCATGAAAAAAATCTCCAACTTCAATTTCAGATGTACTGTAAGGAAGACCATGAACTTGTATGTACAACTCGTCAGGGTTTATTAGTTGTGATTTTAAATGAGCCTGCAGACTAAGTGGATTTAAAGGATTTAGAGGGTTAAGAAACATTGCATTTGGGCTTCCAAGAGACAAAGGTGGTCCTGAGGCAGCAAGACTACCAGCAACAGGTCCAACTGGCGGGGGGACACCAGGATTAAAAGGAGGAAGTGCTGAGAGGTGTGGCATGTGAACCATGGGAGGAACTGGTGGCACTGATGTTAAAGGGTTTACAGTTGGTACTGGGGGTAATGTGGACACTGGTGGTGGTACTGGCATGGGTGGCATAGGAGGCAAGGTTGGCATTGTAGGCAAGGGGGGTATTGGAGGTGGTACAGTACTTAAGGAGGACATGGCAGTAGTCATGGTTGACCCCATGCTAAGATTTGGACTGCTGAAATTATTAAAGTTTGTAGGCATATTACCTACAGTTGTAGAGGGAAAGCTTGAAGCACTTTTGTTGCTTACAGACTCATTAACAGAGACAGCTGTGGTTGCTGTTGAAGTGGTATTACTAAAACCTTGTGCAGTGGTTGGCAAGCTACCCCTTTCAGTTCCTCCAGTAATATTGGGAGGCCCTGACCTATTACTATTTCCTGAAGCCCCATCTGCATTTCCAGTTTCGAAACGCCTGCGGCTCAACTCAATCATGTTTTGCATCTCGGTTTTGCTGCTAAGTAAGAGAGAGACTTTGGAACCTTTGATCGTTCCCCCTGTGCGCATCATTCCAAGCCTTGCATCTTCATCTGTTGCAAACACGATAAAAGCTTCACCATGGTCACCCCCTACAATATGCACGCCACCATCCGGGATTGTCAGACCGGAGAAGAAATGGCGAATGTCCATGGTGCCTGCCACAATGGGGAGGCCCTGCAAACGGATGACCACAGCCATGCTGAGGTGCTATAACGCACACCTGTAGATAAAAGAAGGCAACGACCATCAGGCTAGGGTGAAGGACAAAGCAGTTAGTAGGACAAAAGTCACACAAAGTAGCCTAAAAACCATAGAATGGAGAGGATGAAAGTTGGTTGTACATGAAGCAGTTGAGTAATCACAATGAAAACAGCAAAAACAAATGCAGTCATCTCTCCGTAAATAAAAACCAGTCAATGATTTCTTCTCAATGAGCTCACATCATTAAAATAATAAAATAATAACATGGCTAATGCCGAAAGGCTTCAGATTCTTCCACATGTGGGTCCCACAAGTACACCACTGTGTACAAAAAGCCAATTTCAACCAAGGACAGGTATAGATTGAAATTAATTTTGACCAGACTTTTTTAAAAGCTTGAATATTAATTATAGAAACATTATTTACCTAATTTACTATATAGAAACATCTAGAAATCTTAATCAACCTCGATCAACAATATCAGTTTGAAATTGTCGGTTGTTAAGCATAAATAAAAGCCAAGTTAGCTGCTCACAAATCATAAATATGGTCCACAATAGATAGCAGATAAGAGCTAAAACTATTTTATTTAAATGGAAATGAACAAGAATAGTGAAATTCTATAGCTTCGTAGCCATGTTTTAGAAAAAAGAATATCCAGCGAACAACTCAGGATTGGTATTTCTCACAATATAGCAGCATAACATTTTGATCACAAGCAACATTGTATTTTATGCAGATTAAATCTTAGTATGAATATAATTCACCATGTACAAGAAAAATCTTAAACGTGTCTAATGAACTAAAGGCTACGCAAGTTCTTACCTGTATAATTAGCGGTGGTTCGTTACTAGTTGAGGACGAAACCCAAGCCAATCTTGTCGTCAATCATTTAAAATCAACTCTCGACTGTAATAAGAGAATAAACGAAGGCAAAAACATCAATGCAAACAGCAAAGTAACCAACAGCGCCCAGTGTGCATGTTCTACTACACCATTCAGCAGCAACTATTTCAAGCTTTTTGGCATAACATAGTTGAAATCCAGGGTTCATTCATTTAGATCACCATTCACACCAGACGTCTGGCCAGCTGCAAAAGCCTTCGCCAGGTTTTAAAGTTAACATGATAATTAACTGAAAAAAAAATTGGCAGAAAATCATGCAGGAGAGCAAAACCAAGATTATCACTTTCAAACGGTTCGAACGAAGATTTTCAAAGATGAAGCAAATAAAAAAATAATAATAATACATTTAAATGAAAGACAAATTAATATAATAATTTCATGCATTTTCCCAGTCTTATTGAAATTTGATTCTAATGCATAAGAAAACCCATGTGTCCCTGTGTTACTTTGTACACAACACCAGCTGCAATAAACTTATACAAGTGTACAGATGGGATAAACTGGCTACCCTTTGCTCTACTAAAACTTTCAATCTCAAAATGTGAAGGCATCAAAAGGTGCAAAAGTATCAAAATCTACATAAAAAAGGCATCAAATTCTAAAAGCAGATGCGGCAAATTTAGGGGGAAAACACACACGCGCACACACCCCTCTTCCACATGCTTGGTCATTCCTATTTGTAAAATGTGTGTAAATTTGCCAGTGCATTTTGCCTCTGAAATGTTTGCTTTTGCTTCTCTAATGTCTACTGTAGTGTGGCTATTACGAGTTCAGACATTTGCAAGTTCCATAACAGAAATGAGTTCGCCCCTATACCGAGAGATCTCAAGTTCGATCCCCAGATGATGCTACAGCCATCTGTAGTCAGGTCCCTGGAGAGCCAAATGGCCGTGCTCTCTCAACCGTGGTGTGATCATGGGTGTCTGTGGTGACATTAGCCAATGATGGGTGTCTGTGGACTCTAACGAAAACTAACGCTGTTCTAAAAAGATGTGGTCGGCTGGAGCTACACGTCTTAAAGGAACCGGATGATGTTCTTTACCCTGCTTGGTTCTTAGCCCTGATGAGAGAGTGCCCTAACTGGTTTGTATCTGCAAAGAAGCAAAGTAGGGCTTTGACAAAATAGAGAGCTGCGACCACCAAGTTCTTTTAGCATCATATCCATAAATGTTTAATTCCTTTTATAGAAAGCAATTTGTGGTATTTGTTTAAAAATCCTATCAAATGTCTGTGACACGGATTCACACTTTTATATCATAGCAACACTACTCTCTCTCGACCGTCAAGTTTAATGCTTGTTATAGAGAATGATGCAAGTGTAAATAAACTCATCTGTGAGGATAAATCTAGGGAACTAAGAAAGCACCGATACTGGAGACTCCTTCCAAAAATAAAGCTAAATTAACTTTTCTCACTGGAAACTTCTCCCGAACCCTTTTAACACCAACATCTGGTGCACAAATGGTCATCTACGTCTTTACCACAAAAACAATAAACAAGCGAGGTGGATTATAGCCAGCGGTACCGTCAGAGCTGCTGTTTTAGAAACTTAATAAACAATAAAACACCATTATTACTTTTCGTTCAGCTACGTGGCTAACAAGGCAGCATACACACAGAATACTCTGCTCTGTCGCGGAGTCAAAAGACAAGAGAATATTTTTTTTTAAAATCCATCTGCAAAATTCCTTGAGCCACAAAAGGGAGTATTTATTAATAAGTAAATACATCATTGTAAATATGACAATATTTCAAGTACAGTTTGTATCTGCATCATTTGACCTGTGTACCATAGTTGGACACAACAAGAACAAGTCACAAAATCTCTGACAATCACACACAGACAGGAACGAGCAAGGAGTCAGCATGATAGGAAATCCCAGTCTGCTTATGGCAGAGCATGAGGGTCATAATACAAGACACGATATGACGTCACCAAAGGGAGAAGGGGATAAAAAACATTAAAAGAACTAACCGTTAAATAACCGTTGGAAGAAATTGAAGAAACAAGAACAAAGAAAATGTAACAAAAACTGCAACCAAGTATTTGATCAGACAAGTGTGTAAAAACTAGAAAGAGACAGGAATCCCAGACAAAGCCAGCACTGAGGAGCAGAGGATCAACCAAGCCAGAGACACACAAGATCAGAATCATGGGGGGGAAAACAAAGTACTCACACCTGTATGGAGGCGGAAAATAAGATCAATACACAGCCTGGTGTGCAGAAATTCGGATATTAGGACAAGGCTTTCGCGTGTAGAAATCACATGGCACACAGAGCTGACACACACCGACGATGACAAAATGGCGCAGCAGTCAGTCTACTGAAACAACAGCTAGCGCTACTAGCGCTCTTACCCAGCTACAGCTCATCAGCTCTCTCTGCGCAAACACAGTGCAACACACAACATCTACCAAACAGCAAATAAATGCAACGTCAAACTGCTTTCACCGAACATCATGCAAAAAAAAAAAAAAAAAACCTAGTTCTCTCATTTCTTCTCTCCCAGTCTGACCTACGCAAACCCCGGACATGTTTATGTGCAGTCTTGCAAATGGCGTCAACGCCGTGATCATCTACAGTGCAAAAAAAGTAATCTGTAATGGTTAGCTGTCCTCTGAACATCCTTACCGAAAATATCTGCTTTAAAACAGATTAGTTTGAGCTGCTTGGGATTTGGCACTAAAACCCGAGGTCTCCTCTGCGCGTGCACGCTCTCGCCGCCTGCACACTCATCTCTGTATGGGGAAAGCGCTCAGCGATGACGCGCGCGCGCGCGCACACTGACTACAAAGACCAACTAGCCGCCGGAGCGGTGGGCGTGCCCATGAAACCACGCCCCCTCGCTTAGCGCCCTCTATCGGTTTCGGTAAACAATGTATACTGTACCCTATATATATTTAATCCTCTTTTTTTCCCCAAGCACAATGGGAGGTCCATTCACACTAGTGGAAAAAATAATAATAATAATAATTATATATATAGCTCTCTCTCTCTCTCTCTCTCTCTCTCTCTCTATATATATATATATATATATATATATATATATATATATATATATATATATATATTTATATATATATATATATTGCTACGTATACACTTTATAAATTACAAATTTTACATAGTCTAGTTAATTTGTAAGTGTAATCATTTGAGTACCCGCTATACATATATTTATTTATCTGGGAAAAAGAATATATAAAAAGAATATATAATATATATTTCTTTTTTTGTATTCTTTATATTCTTTATATATTCTTTATATATTTTATCTGGGGGAAAAATACACTACTGCAAAACTTCTGGAATTTCATCAACCCGAAGATGGAGGGTCACAACTATCAAGCAAAGCTGAGCTATTTGCTTTTTTTGCATAAAGTTACCCTACAGCAATGTGAAAAACTGGTGGAGCATGCCAAAACGCATGAAAGCTGTAATTGCAGATCGGGGTAACATTTATGTACATTTAGACATTTGGCAGACACTCTTATCCAGAGCGACTTACAAAAAGTGCTTTAGTATTCCACCAAATACTGATTTCTTAATGTTATTTAACCAACGTATTAACACAATATGTTTACAGATTCTTTGCATTTCATTTTATTTGAGTTATTAAAGCTCTGCAAATACGGAATGATCTTGGGTTATTTTGATGTGTTGTGATGTATTGCTGACAATGAAATATTGTCAGCAATTCACAAAAAATAAAACAAAAATGTTCATCTCACCAATACATTAATAATAATAATAAATAATAATAATAATTTTAATTAGTTCCCAAATTACCCATAGTGTGTGTGTCTTCTTGTGTGCGTGTGCCCTACGATGGATTGGCACCCCATCCTGGGATAGGCTCCAGGCCCCACGAACCTGTATACAGGATAAAGCTGGTACTCAAATTATTACACTTACAGATTAACTAGACTATGTAAATTTTTTAATTTATTAAGTGTATATGTAGCAATATACATAACTTGGAGGATTATGTGGTTGATGAAGTTGTTATTATTGCCCATGGTTTTGAACTGAGGTGTTTAGAAACAGATTGAGGGTGTGGTGTTGAGATTTCCACAAAAACATAGTGTACATACAGTATACTGTATGTAATACTGGAAACTATATTGACAAATACAAATATAAATAAAATCCTCCCTAAAGTATGCAGGTTGGTGTGATTGCTACTCTGGGCGTATAACTACCTTTTGCTCAGTGTTCCCAGGACAGGCTGTGAACCACATGTGACGCTGGTTGAAAAATGTTTGCCAAACACTGATGAGACAGAAGTTGTCATTGTTGTTTTTAAACAACTGGTGCAAATTCGATCAAAACTTTGGTTTGTAGGAAGAGTTTGCATTATCAGCCTACATAAAATCAAGGATTCACATAATATCCCCTAAAAGTATACAGTGACATTCAACTTTAGGATCTCTTTCACAAACTGGCTCTAAAACATCTGTGTGTGTAGTGAATGCATCGGACATTCAGGAGCAAAAGTAAAATATCAGTGTTCTTGAATTATTCACCGTCCATCAGCAAATAAGTTGATAAACATGTTTAAAAAGAAGCCTAAAGACTTTCTCTTGAAAGATTATATATTTTCTAACTGGTCTAAACTAATATATTTTCTAACTGGTCAATTAAAGCTGCTTTTTAAATATATATTAAAATATATATTATATATACTGTATATACACACACCAACTTTTTTTTTTTTAATCTCTTTCTCTCTTTTGAGACTTATCACACATGCTGAACACCAATCTTCATGTTTTTGGACTGAGGGAAGGAACCAGAGAACCTGGAGGTAACACACCAAACATGCAAACTCCATTCACACAGACCCAAGGCAGGAATTGAATCCCAAACCTGGAGGTTTCAAGGCAACAGTGCTAACCACTAAGCCTCCTTTCAGTAGACACTGAGAGAAATATAATAGTAAATAAATTCTTCAATACAAAATGGCTGCATTGCAAATTAGGAAACGGAACCCCCCCCCCCACCCCACCCTAGTGGCGCAGACTTTTATTTTGTTGACCGGTTTCTGAACCGGAAGTAATTACAAAAGTTGCGTCTGCACGCGTTTTGGAAATCGCGTGCGTGCTTTTTGTTTCGACTTAAATGTCTCTTATAATAAATCGCATGTTAAATTATTAGCGCTTAACAAGTTGAATCGAGCGCGTGAGTACAGCATGGTCCGGGCGCGACGGTACGTAACACTACAGCTTTATAAGCTCGTTCTCAGTACAGCGTACATGATTATGGTATATCGATGAAGCTGGTGTAAAACTGTTAAGTGTTTTAATTTATTAGCAGCAGTTAAACACGCCATGCGCAGTTGTTTAGCTGTTTAGCCTGAGACCTTACTGTAAATATTGTTGTAAACTCTGTCAGACGAGGACCTGAAATGCTTTTCCCCCCCCGTTTTCTTTCTCTTTTTGGCGATTCTGTTACAGTCATGTGTCTATCCTTTTCAACCAGGGATAGTTGAAAACCTGGCTTCCTATTTGTGTACGTGTATGAGATCTTTTGCAGAAACTGGCTTTAAAACAACATCAAAACATCATGGGATATTTCACTTTATAGATTGTCACAGTAACAGACAGATGTTGCTCCAGAGTGTACTGTACATTGCATAGCAAATGTAAAACCTTCCAAGTAACTAATGTCAAAATATAATGTAATCTTACAGTGTTTTTCTTATCGGCTGATACAGACCAAACATAGTCCTCAAAATTTATATTACACTACATATATATATATATATATATATATATATATATCTTTATTTTAAAAAAGTACAAAGAAATTTCTGTTATTACCCGGTGCAGGTCAGGCCAAGACAGGAAAAAAAGGAAAAAAAGTGATAAAGAAGTAAAAAGGGGTGATACAGTGTCTTCTCTTTGTGCTGTTTATCATTAAAGATATACTGAGATAGAATGCTGAGATATACTGCGCAATTGCAAGTTCACTTTGCAAATAAACAACAAGGAAACACACTATTGGTCTCGCTCCTTTTCATTTGTAAATCCCCTTTTTCTTTTTGTTTGCCGACTTGCACCTAATCCACAAAATCAGAGTGTTTTTGTTCAATAAACAGATTTCGTAAGTAGGTGAATTAGATGAACATGTAAAAATCAGGTTTGAGCATAAAAATATATTGCGTGTGACCTTTTCCACGTTCCATCATCCTTATTTATTGTTGTTTTGCCTCCCCATTAGGGTCGTGAGAAAGCCCAGAGCAAACAAGGCACAAGAGTATGACGGTGACGATCCTGCCTGCTATGAAAATGAGGAAATCCCGGATAAGGTGAAAGTCTTATAGTTGCATCTATATAAGTGGTTTTCAGCCCTGGTCCTGGAACTGATAGCCCCTTTTCTATACATAGAGTAGGGCAAACACTAGAATGTGCAGGGCAGGGGGTCGCAGGGGGACGTTGTAGATTGTCTGCTCTCTGCCAAAACACAGTATTGGTGCTGATTTATTTTATTTGTTATTTTTTTATGTTATACATATAATACAGAAAATGTGTTTGCCAAATAAGCTACTTCTAGTTTATGCAACATGGATGTGACCAGTCTTGCTTCCCTAAAAATTTCAAGTTTTGGAGAGATGATTTTATATGTACCCCAAATATGGGCATTTTGCAGCGTTATACTGCCTCGCTTCAAACAATAGTAATTTAAAAAGCACATTATTCATATTTCTTTGAGTACTGGTCCTAAAATTGGTGCAGGCTTCCAGAAGCAAATGACTTCTGTAGAAATTGTTGCTTAAATTAATGTATTCTGTGCAAAATGATGGATTGTTTTTTCCAACAAAAAAAAAAATCTGTAGTGTCTGTAACCATGTCAAAGTTGTGTTATGATATCTTAATGATTTTAGAATAATACACTTTCACAGGTCTATATCTTTTCATGTAAAATCTACATTGGCCACGTTTCATCTAAATGATATTTAAGGTCATTAAAAGATTTGAATGCTTTCATGAAAGTTGCAGACACTACATGAAAGGGCATGAAATTATATTTAGCAAATGTGTTTCTGATAAAAATATAAATTTGTATGCATATTTACAAAAAATGAAGCATGGGTCAGGAGATAAGAAGAGTTATGAAAAATACAAATAAAATGGTGTTATTATAAAGCTGGGACACTTTTTAGCACCAGTACCATTTTTTGGGCCGTCTGTGTATAGTATGAATCATTAAGATTTAACTCGTCTCAACAATCCTTTGTTTTTCTCATCAGAGATCGTCCAAGAGTGTGCAGGATCAAGTAGAAAAATTCCACAGCACAAAAATCTCAGTAAGTTGCTGTTTGCACAAACGTGTTGCTCTTTCACTGTCTAAAATGTGACTGTTAATGAGTGTGTGTGTGTTTGTCCCCGCCCCCCACAGAATCTTTTGGCACAAGGTGTGCAGCTGGACAGTGAACAACAGGATGAGGCAGATGAGGTGATGACCAATAATGATCACAGTGAACCTGTTGAGTGATATTTTAAGATGTGTAGCAGTGTATGGTGAATATTTGTGTTCAGGAAGAGGTGATGCCTCTGAGACTTGAGGATTCAGACGATGAAGAGGAAGACGAGAGTAGCAGCAATGAAGAGCAAGACGAGACCGATATGGAGAGTGACCTGGAAGGGAAACGTGACGATGGTAAGTCATGATTGTTGTAGGATTTAATCTTGTTTACACTCACTATAATTGTGTATCATTTTCCATCAGGCACCTAATACTTTTTTTCTGTTTCAATCCAATAGATCTGCCGAATGACATGGCCTGGGGGAGCAAGAAGAGAATGTATTATGACTCTGATTATACCACTAAAAGTATGTGTTTGACTGTACTTGGAGAAATGCTCAATGTTGCACAGACATTGTCTTACAAGGTTTTGGTTTTGTAAGTTTTTAGAGCAGGATTTTAAAACACAAATTATTGATTTGTTTGTAGAAGGGAAGCCATTGGAGGAGGTAGAAGCAGAGGATAAGGAGGAAGAAGAGGAAGCAAAGAACATCCAAAAACGACTAGCGGCCAACCTGAGTGAAGAAGACTACGACCTGAACCTGTTTCAGGTACCTCTCAGTTCCAGCCTTAATTTGATCTGTGTGAGGATGTACCACCCATTTCCTGTACCATTTTTATGACCTGGCACATGGGGTTCAGACTTGATTTAGGTTTGGACACAGATTTGGTGTCATCAAGAGCAGGATGGGTTCCTGTGGAGGATATTTCCTCTCATTGTCAACCTAACTGATGTGATCGTCATCTGTGACTGGGAGACCAAGAATGCAGAGCTGGCCTTTCTTTGTACATGCCAGGCAAAGCTACACTAACCACTCATGTGGAGATGTGATAAGTTTGGAAAGATCTGTTGGCTTTATGTGTCTCAGAGGCATCCATCCATGCATCCATCTTCAACCGCTTGTTGAAGGAGGTAGCAGGAACCCCAAACTTCCCTTTCCCCAGCCACGTCAGCTAAATCTGCCTGGGGGATCCCGAGGTGCTCCCAGGCTAGTTTGGAGATATAATCTCTCCACCTAGTCCTCGGTCATAATCTGCCCTGTGGCCTCCTCCCAGCTGGATGTGCCAAGAACACCTTCCTACGGCAGGCGTCCTGGTGACATCCTTGCTAGATGTCTGAACCACCTCAACTGACTCCTTTCCACGTAAAGGAGCAGCTGTTCTACTCTGAGTTTCTCATGAATGACTGAGCTCATCATCCTACTAGTCTCAGAGGCAGCACTTTTATCCTCCCTAACTGGTATATGCTGTTTGATATGGGAGAGTTAACTTACTTTGTCAAGTGCTAAATGACCAATTATGACCAAAACGTGAGAAGAGGTAAGAAATATAGTTCATGTGGATTGGTGCCGAAACCCCATAGTTCTCAGAGATTCTGTGGTAAAGTGTTTGTTCAGTAGGGGAAGGAGATGCTTGGAGACCATTGTGATGTGTCTAGGGAGGGGCAGCACATTGTCCAGGAAACTGGATGAGAAAGAGGCATGCTGAAGATATGCTTTGCTGTCCATGTTTTCCTCTATAGATTCCATATTTTTAAGTTGAAAATGTTTTATTTCATTGGAAGTCATTTAAAAACGGCATCAGTTTGCTAGGAACAATGGAACAAGCCTATGTGGTATGATGAGTCCAGATTAACCCTATTCCAGAGTGATGAGGGTGTCAGGATAAGAATGGAAGTGCATGTAGTGATGCACATACGTGTAGTACACATCAATCAGCTATAACAGTGAAACCAACTTGGCATGGCTCCTCAGGGACACTGGGGGTTTGCTGTTTGTCCAGCGCATCCCATGGGTGCTCAATCGTTAGGTGTTTGAAGTCCTGGTCGAAGGATTCTTTGCCTGCTGTGCCCCGTGCATGGTGTGCTGTGGTGATCTGGTGCCTGGATTTTTTTTTTTTTTCAGTTTTCAGTGAGTTGAGTTGCATTGGCTTTTCTGTTGGATCAAACTGTACGGGTTGGCCTTTGGTCCCCATGGGTATGGGTGAATCTTGGCTGTCCGTGAACCTGTCACCAGTTTGATATAGTTGCGATCAATGTTAGACAGTTCAACTGTCGCTGGTGTTAATGTTATGGCTGATTGATGTATGTCATGTCAACAAGAAACAGGAAAACGTAAAGGCATTTGTCCTGAAGAAAACATTCTTTCATTTATGAAGCCAAGACACAGGAGACCTGTATAAATGTTAACTAATTGTATCCTAATAGAAAACTTACTCATTTTAAGACTTAGACTTGATTTTTCTTATCAAATAAAAGCATGACCGCCACTGTCTTTTATGATTGAAAAACACTTAATTGTCTTACTATCAATGCAGAAGTTAAACGGGGATAAGTGTTGGCGCCCACCCTGTTCCCGCTTTTCATAGGGGTCTTGATGGCAGTATCTTTAATCTTCTGAACCACACCATCATCGAACTGCTCATGTTCAGGGCTCGGCTTGCAGAGAACATTTGAAGCTTTCTCTATTGCATACAGCAGGCTGGGACTCGCCCTCATCACGACCAAAATAATGTTCCAGCATGAGCGATGATCTCCATCTCCTACCGATCCCATTCCATCAGTCCAAATCAATGGCAAGGCACTTAATGTAGTCAGCAGTTTCAACCATCTCGGCAGCAATTTTTCCAGCAACGTCTCTCTGGATTCGGAAATTAAGAACCGCATCAGTTCTGTTTGCCACAGCATACAATAAACTCACCAATCTGGTCTTCAGGAACAAAGACATTAAAACTACCATGAAGACCTTTATGTATAATGGCACAGTCATCCTATGCGTATCTGGTCTATGAGACATGGGAAAATGTCAAAAGGTAGGTCAGGCAGCTGGAGGTGTACCATCAGTTGTGTCTGAGACATATGGTGCACATCAAGTGAAAGGAATGGGTTACTTCTACAGAAATGCTCAAAAGATCTTTTTCTTTTATTCTGGAAGCAATCATACTTATTCTAAAACAGCCGTACTTACTCAACGCTTGTACAGTATGTGGTTCCAGAGCAGCAAAGAAACAACAAAAAGATTAGGTGGAGCACTCTCATAAGAAGTGTGGAATCAATCCACAGGGTTGATTGGGACAGCTTGGCTACAGACAAATAGACATGAGGGCGCACTGTTTGTGTTGGCTGAACAAGCCTTATATCGAAAGTACAGAAAGCACTGAAGTACAGAAAAGGCCGCAAGGCAGTCGAACTACGCTTACCTTTAAACCGCCATACTCGTTCATAAGTGGCTACGATGACAATTTAGGGATAAATTGATGTAGCTATAAATGTAGCTATAAAAGTAAAATTTTTACATTTTTGATGTAGCTGGAATTTATTTCTTTTAAAGCTTCTTTGCAACAATGTTCATAATGCAACAAGCTATACAAATGAAATTTTGAACGTTTTTAAACCCACTTATTAATCTTAGAAATACTATAGAAACAATACTACTGTCATAGCTGTGCTGTTATAGGAAATTTAATTAGTGTATATAAATTAGGGCTGTCTATTATCACTTCTTTTTTTTTTTTAGGCAAATGAATCCTATGACCAGGTTTGACCATAGTGGCTTCCCATAATCACAGCGCGGTTACCCTGCTGTGTGTGATAATGGCACATTTAAAGCGGATAATGAGATCACTGAAGAAACATCGTCAGGTGTGCTGAATGTCAAGTTTCATTATAAAAAGCTTCTAGATGGAAGTTTGGATACAATCAAAGTTGTGTGCTCGAGCTTCCTTCAAGGGAACCAATGTTTCCAATAATACATTAGATGTAAGATGTGGGAGTGGTGGCTCAGGTGGCTAAGGCTCGAATCCGAGGATCCGGGTTTCCAGCCCCGCTATCGTTGGGTTGCCACATCCCATACTACCCAGCTAAAATAAAATGTATATAAAATAAAATAAATGTTTTATTATTTCTGGTCTTTTAGGAGTTTGCAATAGAAGAAGAACCTGCGAAGACCGAAAAGACAACAGAGAAGGAGCAGAGGATCGTTAAAGACTTAAACACGCTGTCGCAGAAAGAGAAGCTGAAACTGCTGAAGAAGGAGAGTCCAGAGCTCCTGGAGCTTATTCACGATTTCAAGGCTAAGGTATTGTTTTAGAACAGTTATGTTCATTTTAATCACGTTATCATGCCTTGCTGTAATTTTATTTTATGCAAAGCATCACGGATGATTAAAGGCCTCTTTATTTCTTCTATTCTGCTGCGTTTAGCTCACAGAACTGCGAGATGAGATACAGCCCATTGTGCAGATGGTGAAAGATGGAAAGATTGCTCCAGGAGAGGTGAGCTCGGGTCTCGTTTAGAAAGTGATGAGATGGTCAGCTGAGTTTGTGATTTAATTCCGCATGTAAAGCATGTAAAATGCAAGCAGCCTCAGCCTAGCCACAGTTCACCTAAATGTTATGTAAATAATGTCTTCATTATTAATATAAATGAAAACATTTTCTGGCCATAAAACAGTCACATCCTTAACTCTTAAGATTTGTGTGAAAATGATTCCTCATGCTTCCAGAACCACTCTTTCGCAATATGAGTACCATCACGGAAGAAAAACTCCATTAAATACATTCAGGTCATCAGCTGACTTCATTTTATTGCCAAATTACGTTGCTAAGTCTAGATCTGACCAACTGAAGCAACCCCAAAAAATAATACCGCTGCCTCCAGAGACCCGCAGAATGTACACTATACACTCGATGTGATTCCCAAAACAAGTGGTGTCCTCATGTCTACGCAGCTGTTTAGTCCCAATCCCACGCACTTCTCATCACCTTTTGTGTGTTTGGGATGCTCTTAATTTGACTTAAACATAAACATAGCTATATAATAATAATATAATATGAGAATTATATATATATAATTTTTTTTTTTCATTTTTGTGATGCAACGTCATCAAGCGTTAAAGTAATCTGGATTCTTTTTTTTTCCCAACCATATTTTTCAGATGATGTTGATGGTTCTGCACTATCCCTCTAGGTTTTAACAATGTGTTAGACAGTTCTTCACCAAATTCCAGCGATTTTAATTCCTCTTTATTTTTTCTTCGCTTGATGCAGTGTTAATCTGTTTGAAATCTGTAAATGCTGATAATACGTTCTAGCCACCCAAAAACGTATTCCAAATATTACCAATTTCCAGCACTTTAGCCATATTTGTGCTTATAAAAACAATCAAAAACATTCAGAAAAGACATGTAAATGAAGTAAAATATGAAATAAATAGACACTACACCTCACTTAACCTTAATTTATGATCGTTCAGGGCACCGGCTGCTTTAAGAAAAGAAAAAAAATGTCTTGCACAAAATGCAAAAAAAAAAAAAAATCTCCACTGAGGCCAACAAGTTTTGATGGGCAACCAGATGTCCGCACAACCAGAACCACAAACGGTTTGGTTGCTTGTATGCCGAAAATGCTTCGCAAGCCGAGGCTAATTTCTTCCAAACTTTTAGTTCTTCAGGTATAAATCCACAAGGCGGGGAGTTTGTATGCTGGGGTACCACTGTACTATATGGATCTCAATTGCTGTAATATCTCTCTTTGTTCTTTTATTCTTTCTTAGGGGACACAATACCTCATGACCAAGCAGCAACTTTATCTAAAGTAAATATAACATTTGTAAAAAAGCTTATGACATTTCTAAGAATATACCAAGTTTTTTTTTTTTTCCACAAACTCATATTTTGCTATTTTCCCCAGCTATTGTACAAACATTAGTTTTTACCTGGTTTTAAAAGCCAAAAGAATTCCAGCACATAACCATCCAGTCATTGAGAGATTAGTGACGTACAGAAATGTAAGTACAGATGCTATTTATCTGATATTAAATTTTTTTTTTTGTCAAGTACCATAAAAATAATACATGCTTGTTTATTTCCTTGTATAGTTAATTAATGAACTAGGAGCTGTTGATGCCAGACTCTCCCCTCAACTGCGCCAGCTGCTGTCTGAAAGACAGGAAGAGAGACCGGCTAAAAAATCTCAGAGCAGCAAAAAGGATGAGGATGAGGCAAGCGTTTTCGCTCTTTATATAGGATCAGTAGCGACAAAACGGCTTATAAACGGCTGCTTGAGCTTCTTATGTCTTCGTAGATATCCAAGGTGGCAGATATGCAAGAGGCTGAAGAGTCCGATTCGGATGAAGAGGCGGCGCTGCTCTTCTATAAAAGGGTCGAGGAGAGACTGAAACTGAAGAGAAAGAACAAGAGGCAGTCAAAGGACGGGTGAGAGATCCAGACTGTGTGTGATAGAAAGACTAAACAGGGTCAAAGACCTCCCTGACGGATACACTGGGACTGTAATTGTGTGCAGGTTGATGATGGAGCATGAAGAGGTGGAGGAAGAAGCAGAGATGGATGGAGAGGCTAAGAGGGGCATTACCTACCAGGTACAGTGAAATTAGTTGTGGGTCTTGTTCTGAACATTCAGTTATTTCAGATGACTCATGAGAAGTTAAATACTGATTCAGACTATATAAGTACATTAAAAATAAGAATATTATTCACAATAATGAGTGATGGCATTATTGTCTTGGCTTTGCACATCTATCTACAAGAGAAAACTTTTGAAAATAGTTTTGTGCAGCCTGTACTTTTAGTATGCTAATTAGGCCCATCCTCCCTTCCATGGCACTGAGATCACGTGACCTGAGACCTCATTATAATTTTCTTCAAAACAACACTCAATGCAGACACAGAGCTAACTTGCAAAATTTGACAAGCAAAATATTCACTTGTTTGTTTTTCCGACATCTTGCTTGATTTGACACCTTGTCACGTGACTGTTGCATTTGCTAATGAATGCTCATTAATATTCATTAGCATCTGCCAAAGATGGGTGTGTACACAGGATCAGCCTAGTCTGTGTTAAATTATTTCAGTGTGTACACAACACATTGTATTTGCTATGTATGGTCTGTGTCAGTCTTTAAAAAATGTTGAAAATGTTTAATAAATTTTATTAGGGGATTTGTATTTTTATGTTTTTTTATGCTGAACCTTGGCCTTATTTTGAAGCTTACTTTACTGCCGTAAAACCGCTAAATCTGGTTAACGGTGAATGAACTGTAGGGTGTAGAATAAGTTTTGGGTGCTGTTATATAATATGTGGGCGGCATGGTGGCTTAGCAGTTAGCACTGTCGCCTTGCACCTCCAAGTTCGAGGGTTCGATTATCGCCTCGGGTCTGTGTGCATGGAGTTTGCATGTTCTTCGCGTGCTTGGTGGCTTTCCTCCCACAGTTCAAATACATGCAGGTTAGGGTAACTTGCATCCCCAAATTGCCCGTAGTGTGTGAATGAGCATGTACTGCGATGGATTGGCACCCCGTCCAGGGTGTACCCCGCTTTGTCTCCTGGGTTAGCTTCCAGTCCTCCCTTGACCTTGAGCGGTATAGATGATGAGCGAGCATATAATAAACAAACAAAAAAAATGCAAATTGGGTGATTTCAGTAGAAGTTTTAATACTTCTTCAATGCCACATTGAAGATGAACGTAGGCATGTTTGGGCCATCTCCCTCCTTATTGTGTACTGCATGCTATTAACAGTAAATGTTTTTGATTTCAAATATTTAATCACTTTTTTTTTTTTTTGCAAAGATGGCCAAGAACAAAGGACTCACTCCGAAGAGGAAGAAAATCGACCGCAATCCCAGAGTCAAACACAGAGAGAAATTCAGACGTGCCAAGATTCGCAGGAAGGGTCAGGTACGAGTTAAAAAAATGTATTAAAAAAAACACAAAACCTCACCGTCTAACATGATTCGTGTTTTATTCTGCAAATGGGCTCATCTGTAACCTGCGCGTCTGTTTTAGGTTCTTGAGGTCCGGCGTGAGGAGACGAGATACGGCGGCGAGTTATCTGGAATTCGTGCTGGAATTAAAAAGGGCGTCAAGCTCAAGTGATCGATCCAACGATACAAAGCAATTAAAAAGTCAAGACTGTTCAGTTTGGTTAAAATCAGATGTTTATTGGCAACTCTTTCACTATGATGTACACAAGCATGAAATAAAAAAAATCAATTCTCTGGGTTGATCATGCAGCATTATCGTGATTATTGTTCCAACTTACTGACTTCAGTACTGATTATATTCTCTTCGTCTGCTGATTTCTGACAAAAAAGTAAAACGGATTATTTGAGGAAAAGAATAAACTTTTTACTACCACACACTTCTAGTATAATCCTCCACATTAGTAAAGCGTTATTAATTGCTGCAGAAGATCAGTAGCTTGGGGATGAGTGCATGGGGAATATACAGTACATGCTTAGGAATATTTTTCAACAGCATTTAAATTTAAAAGCATGTATGAACCAGTCTGCACTTTGACATGAGCTAGAACCTGCATTTGGACCTGTAGGTGAAACTGTTTTAAATGAATGAAAAGATGTTTGATGTGAAAATGTTTGAAATGAAGAAGGAGGAGTTACGGCATGGCCAACACACTTCTAATCTAATCTTTTTGGTTTATGAACCGGGTGTGCGCGTGTGACACATTCTTGACAATCTTCTCTTCAATTTCAACATCCCTCTGAGCTTCCTCATCTGTAAGGACCAGTTCTTCCTGTGAGTCTTTAGTCACGATGACGACGTAACCGTGCCGTGTGTCCAGGACGTTGGCCACGACCACCTGATGGTTGTAGGTGTTCAAGGCGGAACGTGCTCGCTCCAAGAGGATGGACGGATCCGTCTCCAGCTTGAACGAAATGACGAAAGCTTTCGGGGCCCAGTCCTTCACCAACGGTTTAAGGATTTTCGGGACCATTTTCATGCTTATCTGAAAGACCACAATGTCTGGTTAGAGGTTAGGATGCAATAACCGAACACTTTTATTAATGTGATTCTGTACCTGTAGCGGTCCGTTGGACGATTGGATTTTGTGCTCTGGCATTTCAGAAGCTGGGATATAGAAGTCAGAAACCGCTGCAGCCAAATAAAACATGGCTTTGGAACCTGAAATGTGGAAATACAATTTATTTTAACCTTACACTTTTCAAAAAAGAAAAACATACCTGTTGCTGGGCAAAACCATGCAGATACACACCAAGAAATTCACTTCATGTTCATGTCAAACATCAGAATGAAGACCAACATCTCTGTACTTTCAGTATGGATGTTTGTACCAGATGGACTGGTTTAAGTATTTCCTAAAATTCTGATCTCCTGGGATTTTCATTCACAATAGCCTCAAGAGTTTAAACAGGATGTTACAAAACCATTGAGTGATCAACGGTTCAGTGGGTTCAGTGCGTTCTTCATAAAAGACGTCAAAGACAAATGGCCAGATTTTCAATTACTCTACATCTGTAGTGAGCAAAAAAAGCACTTCATACACATGTCACTTCAAACCTTTAGGTGGATGGGTTGTAATAACAGCAGACCATGTTGGGTTCTACTCCTGTCAGCCAAGGACATAAATCTAAAGTTATCACTGGAATGTACTCACTCAGACTGGACAGCTGAAAAGTAAAAGAAAAAGAAAACATGCTGTTTGTTCAGTAGTTTCCTGTCCAGCTTATATAAGCCTGAGGCCATGAGGGCCTCAGAATCTTGTTCTTGGCTGACAGGAGCAGGACCCAATGGAGTCTTCTGCTTGTGTAACCTATTCACCTCAAGGTCTGACATATGGTGCACGTTGAGAGGCTTTTCTGCTTTGAATAATTATATCATTTCTGTCAGCTCATGACCAGTCTGGTCATTCTCCTTGGATGTCTCGCATCAACAAGCTGTTTCAGCCTGCAGACATTCCACACAAACACACACACACACACAGGATTTTTATATATCACAACATTCTGTGTAATCTCACGAGACTGTTGTGTGTGAAAATCCCCTGAGATTAGCAGTTTCAGAAAAATTCAGATCAGCCCATCTGGCACCAACAACCATCCCACATTTTATTTATTTATTTTGTTATGTGAAAATTAACGAACGCTCTTGACCAAGGAAGAGATTTTGGGTCCAATGAAAACCTTACTATACACGGGCACCCAACCTTGACAAAGGCAACTTTTTTAACATTTCAAGGCCCCCTCATCACTCAGAGGAATCATCTATACATCATCTATACCCACCTTCGCCTAATGGCACCCTTGCTCTTGATCTGCATCTGTATGATTTTATGCACTGTGCTGGTGCCACATGATTGGCTGCTCGGTTAACTGCGTGAACTGCATGTGTACAGGTGCTCCTTTAAATACATAAAAGATGCACCGCAATGAATAGTAGACCCTCTTTCCCAAGACTGTATATAGAGTGAACATTCATTCGTTGATTCATCTTTTATACTGCTTATAGGGTTGCAGGGGGTCTGGAGCCTATCCCAGGAGACTTTGGGTATGAGGATGGGTAAACCCTGGACGGGGTGCCAATCCATCACAGACCGCATACACACTGGAACACCAGTTACCCTAATCTGCATGTCTGACTTTTAGGTTTGTTGTTTAGTGGTTAGCACTATAGCCTTGCACCTTCAGGGTCCGGGATCGATAACCGCTTCGGGGTCTGTGCGAAATGTGCAACCCTGTGCGCATGTTCTTCCCATGCTTAGTGGGTTCCCTCCAGGTAGTCCGGTTTCCTCCTACAATCCAAAGACATGCAGATTAAGCTAACTGGCATTCCCCGTAATGAATGTTGACCAGTCATGAACATGGGAATAAATACAATGGTCACCACTGATCCCTAGTTGGACTACAAAGGTTCCCAGATGGATGGATGGATGGATGGATTGCATGTCTGGACTGTCGGAGGAAACCCACCAAGCATGGGGAGAACATGCACACCTGAGGTAGAAATCAACACCTTGACACTGGAAGTGAGGGGCCACGGTGCTTATGCACTAGTTGGGGCAGTTTTAAAGTAGAAATGTTGTCTTTCGTCTGCTTGTGTTAAGGGGTCACACAGCGGACTATGCAAGCTATTACCAGGTATACCAACCAGGTTTTACGCCGGATTCAGTGCTCGGGACTGGCACTGCATCCAGATGGCTGGGCTTTGATCACAGGATGGAATCCGAACCAATCTTACCACTGAGCCACCGATGCCCTCTAGTTAGAGTGTAAATCCTCTTACCTATCGAACTGAGAGCCTGTGCTGCAGCTTTGAGCAGGTGCAGGTACTCGGATAAGGTGCTGAACTCCACTGGAAGGAGTAACCCTGCGGATTTCACTGCCTGGTACCGCTTCAGCACCTTGCTTATGTTTGGCAGCTTAGTGTGATCCACTGTGACCAGACTGTTGCTCGGGTCTAACGCCAGGCAGTCCATCAGGTTGACCCCGGTGTAGAGGCGAGTGTAGGGGTACAGAGAGCGGTGTCTGTGCAGGAAGATCACTGCATACCCCTGGGAGAGGAAGTACTCGGCTGAGGAGGCGCCACGCCGGCCGCTGCTGAAGTTATCCAGGAAGCGCACCGTCCTGGACTCGAGGGGAACCTTGGTGCCTCCTGACGTGATCAGCACCACCGTGCGGCCCGCGGCTCCGTGCTGCTCCGCAAACGCCGCCATCGCGCTCCTGATCTCCTCCACATGCGCAGGGACGGCGAACTCCTCGCTCAGGCATCCTGCTGCCGGTGCTGATGCGGGGTCACAGCTCGCCATAATGTGTGTGTATATATATATATACACCTGCTGTGTGGAGAGAATCTGTACACTTTTTTAAAAATATATATATATATTTATGTACTTACTAGAGGTACACGTAACAAGCACGCGCATCCGAGATTGCTCTCGCAAATGATACACAGTATTGAAAGTACTTTATGTTGAATGATCTTACTTTGCGTGACGCACCGACACAACGTCAACTGTTCAACTTTTGATTCAACGGTGACTTTTGTTTACAAGGTGACTCGACTTCCGGGTTGGATCACGCACGCCTGTCCTGATTGGTGCATCGCGAGAGGAGACGCGCTTTCAAAATAAAAGTGCGGGAAATGACTCATGCGATTTTGCAACCAGGATTAAACGAAACATGCTAAGAACGAATGCGTGTGGAAAGTAACATAATTGTATTTTTCACAAAGTAACAAACGTGTATAAAATTTATTTCTTTATTTGTCTTTGACACGTGCTCAAATCCCAAACCTTTTTTTTTTAATTTTATTTAGTCTTTAGGAAAACCAGAGTAAGGAATTGAAGAATAGGGGGCAGTGTTGTTCCAGTAAAAAGTTCCAAAATGTCCACACGCCTGTTGCAGACACTGCTGCAGACAAACTGCATGTAATTCTGTGCCATCGGCCCACATCTCACACTGGCTTACTTTATTAGGAGCACCCTAGTAATACTGCGTCCATCCATCCATCTACGAACCTCTGTAGACCAAGTAGGGACTGTGTAAAAATGTATTCCCATTTTTACAACCTCACACGTTACACCTTACACCAATTTGTCTAATCTGCATGTCCTATGGGAGAACATGCCAACTCCATGCGCACAGACGCCGAGGCGGGAAGCAAACCTGGATCTTGGACGTGCAAGTGGACATGGCTAACCACTAAGCCAGCATACTGCAAAATACTGGGTCAGGATCACACTTTTGGTCCCTCATGTCCATGTCATTGGTTCCACAAAACATTCCTTCACAAAATATTTTTACAACCATGGTAGAACGTTCAGTCAACATTCACTCACTATGGAGCAATTTGAGAAACCCAGTTAGCCTAATCTGCATGTTTTTGGACTGTGGTAGGAAACCGGACTACCAGGAGAAAACTCACCAAGGACAGGGAGAACATGCAAACTCCATGCACACAGACCCCGAGGTGAGAATCGACCCCTCACCCATGAAGGTGCCAGGCAACAGTGCTAACCACTAAGAAAAAGTGTCACATGATACTGGTTCAGAACCACACTTCACAGTTCATGTCCATAAAAAATTCCTTGGAAAAAATCCACGTCTGCCCATAGGCAGCATGGTTGGCAGTGGTTAGCACTATGGCCTCAAACCTTCAGCGTATGAGGGTATGATTTCGACTTTGGGTCTTTCTGTCTGTATGTGGAGTTCAAATTTTTATTTGTCACACACAGTATGATATGCATAGAAATGCTTATACGACTGTTCATGACATAATTAAGAAAGACATGATAGTATAAAAAGAGACAAAGATTGTCCTGCAATAGGGAAAAATTTAACTTTTTTTTTTTTTGGGATGAATGTACACATGTACAACTTACAATAAACATATAATTACAATAGAAATATATACAAATGTATAAATTACACAGGATGTGTAGAATGTGCAATATAAAGGGGTATAAAGGGATAAAGACATGGCGTGTGGGTATTACAGCCACAATATGGGTTGAACATGAGGTATGGAATGAAGTGATGAAGTGTGTGTGTTGTGTGTCAGCAACAGTGTTATTGTCCATGTTTTAACATGCAAGTTAGCCTTTGTTTTGTGTAAATGAGAATAACATATGTGCAACAGAATTTGCATGCTCGCCTTGTGCTTGGTGGATTTCCTTGGGTTAATCCAGTTTCCTTCCACCGTCCAAAGACATGCAGATCTGAGACATGCTAATGGGCATTTTCAAATTGCCCGTAGCGTATGATTGCGTGTGTGCCTGTGTAAGGTGTATCCTGCCTTGTGCCCGAAATCTCCTGGGATAGACTCCAAGCCCCCATGACTCGCATATAGGATAAGTGGTACATAGAATGAGTGAGTGCTGCACATTTTGTGACTTTAAGAACTTGAGATTCATTAGCCCAGGAAACATTTATTTCCTGTCCGCCTGAAGCAGAGGCCAGTCTGAGTGTAACCTCAGATTTCTTTTCTTGGCTGTGAAGAGTGAAATCTGATACGGCCTTTTGCTGTTGTAGCCTATCTACCTTAAGATTCAGTGTTTTCTTGTTCAGTTGTTGTTGTTTTTTGCTCACCGTCGTGTTAGAGTAGTTATTTAAGACACTGCATCCTTCCTGTCATTTCAAAATAATCTTGCCTTTTTCCCTCTGACCTTTTTCATCAACAAGATAGACATAAGACTGCTGTTGACAGAATGCTTTTTTTCTTTTGGTACCAGCCTGTGTAAACCCTCAAGACTATTGTGTATGAAAATGCCAGATGATAAGCAATTGCTGGTTTCTTTGTGCTGCTACACAATTGCATAAGCATGTGTACAAGTGTTCCTATTAAAGTGGCATGATTGCATAGAATTTTACACAAACATACTGTATATATATATGTGGCACTGTGGCTTAGTGATTATCACTGTTGCCTAGGTTGGGAGCTAGACTGTCACCTCCAACATGTGTGTGTGTGTGTGTGTGTGTGTGTGTGTGTGTGTGTGTGTGTGTGTGTGTGTGCGCGCATGTTCTCTCTGTGCTTTTGTGGCTTTCCTCCAGGTACTCCGGTTCAAAGACATGTGTTGGATGACTGGCATTTCAAAATTGTTCGTAGTGTGTGATTGGATGTGTAAGTGTGTGTGCGGTTGTAGATTGCAAGAGGTTGGAGTCTTACAGAAATGTTTCTTCTCCCTACAGAAATGGCTGCTGGAATGTACTGTAGTCATAGGTCACTGCAGCCAACCATCAATCAATGATGACAGTGGAAAAAAAATAAAATAATTTGATTTATATCTTACCTGACAGTAGTGATACCTGTTTTGGTCTTTTGCTGTTGTAGACCACAACAACAACACCAATAATAATAATATACATTATTATTATTATTATTATTATTATTATTATTATTCTTTTACAGATGGGTATAGGTGGCATTTTGGATCTATACAATTACTTACTGATGTAGCTTGGTCCATCAGCCTTAATTTACTCTATACATTATAAAGTACAGTTCACGCTCTAGGACCCTCAGCAGATCCTCAGCATGCAGTGTGTGTTGCACTGGTGCTAGTGTACCAGATGCAGTGCTACTGCTGGTGTTTTAACAAACTGCTAGTGATTTCCAAAGGCTCGAGCTGGAATCTGCATCCAATAGCAAACTAATATACTGACATATTACAAAGGTTAGCAGGTCTTATGGTGATCTCTTATGCTTGGTAAAGCCTTCATAACGGCTCTAATCTGAGGTGGTGTTCATTGGTGATTTTTCCGGGTGATAACTCTTAATGAACATCTCATTAGCAGCAGAGGTACGTTTTGTTTTTTTCCATCCTGGTTTGGGCTTCATGAGAGCAGTTTCATCATGGTGCTTGATGGATTTTGCAAATGCACTTGACAGTAATGTTCTTGCAAGAACTACAGTATCCCAGAACAGCTGACCTGACGTGTCTTAAAATAACAACTGACAATTATTGTTGTTGCTTAATTACACAATGGTATATGTGCTATTTCATAGTTTAGAAAAAATCTAATATTGTTCTAGAATGTAGAAAATAAATCCAAACTTCTGTCCAAACTTTTCACTGGTACTGTACCTAAATTGTGTATTTAATTCAGTGGATAAACAGCAAAAACCTATATGTTTAAATAAAACCTATATAAATAAAACAGACCTATATGTATAGTTTTAAATATATATTTTTTTATTCTTGACCTTTCCACAGACAGAACACATTAGGAACTGTGTCATGACAAAAAAAAATCTCACTGAATATTATAGTTTGAACTATTCATTCATTTATCATCCATACTGCTTATCCTCTACAGGGTCACAGGAAACCTAGGGCTTATCCCAGGAAACTTTGGGTACAAAGTGGGATACACCCTGGATGGGGTGCCAATTCGTCACAGGGAACACATGCACTCCAGGAACTGTGGAAGGAAACCCACCAAACAGAGGAAAAACATGCAAACTCCATGCACACAGGCAGGAATCCAATCCTCGACCCTAGAGGTGCGGGGCCATAATGCTAACCACCACGCCATCTTTGCAGTCACTCAGACAGCCAGTTTGAGTCACTCACTCACTCACTCATTGTCTATACCACTTTATCATGCAAACTGGGTCGCAGGTGGGCCTGGATCTTATCCCAGCGGATTTAGGCCGCGAGGTGGGGGACATCCTGGACGGGGCGCCAATCCATTGCTGGGCACACACATATACATACTCTCAAATGCTCATTCACACACTATGGGCAATTTGTGAACACTAATTAGCTTAATCTGAATGTCTTTGGACTGTGGGAGGAAACTGGGGTACCTGGAAAAAAACACACCGTGCATGTGGAGAATACAGTATGCACCCAGACGGGAATCGAACCCTTGGCCTTGGATGTGCGAGGCCAGTATGTCCCCATGCCACCCAGTTTGAATTACTCACTTGCATGGCCTATACCACTTTATCCTGTATACAGGCTCATGAGGGGCCCTGGAGCCTATCCCAGGAGACTTAGTGCACAAGGCAGGGTACACCCTGGATGGTGTGCCAATCCATTGCAGGGCACAAACACATACACACAGTCACTCACAGATTATGGGCAATTTGGAAACGCCAATTAGTCTAATCAGAATGTCTTTGGACTACAGGAGGAAACCCACCAAGCACGGGGAGAACATGCAAACTTCACGAACACAGACCTGAGGCGGGAATTGAACCCTCGCCCCTGGACGCGCGAAGACGACAGTGCCACCCAGTTTGAATTAAATTCACATATCCAGTAAAATTCAAAAAGAGCTATATGAATCATAGAATATAATAAATGTCTCTTTGATAATAATGTGCTGTGATACATACCAGAGATCTAATGCACACAGAGCAATGTCTTTTATATACTATAGCACAAAAAATGTCACATGAAAAATACCTTGCCATTCTCAATTGAGCATTACAGTATTTCTGTTCAAGGTCGCGTTATTTAAGTCGTTTTTTTACGCTTAGTCAGTGTGGAACTAACTTCCTGGCGGAGTGCTACACTCCTCAGTCGTGCGCTCTGCGGCTCGGAAAGTAGTGCGAGATTTGTGTGTGTGTATGTATGTGTATGAGAGAGAGCATGAGCGCGAGTGAGCGAGCGCGGAGCAAGCGCGAAGTGCCCGGATGTTAGCTGTCCAGAGAAAGACGAACGGGAAAAGACACGGGAGAGGCGGAGAGGGGAGACGCGGACAAACCGGCAGAGGGACAGCCAGTCTGTAAACCTGCGATAACCTTACACAACCCAGACACTTTCCTTTTTTAACCAAGAGAGAGAGGACGGTTTATCTTTTTTTTTTTTGGCTGAAAAGGAAGGGGAGGGGACGGTTAACTTTGCCTAACCTGGACTGCTTTGCTCAACAGGACACCCGCCTGTGAAATCAAACCCGGGTAAGTGCGAGCTAGCTAGCGTGTTAGCGGGTTAGCTACCGCGGGTTCACGTTGAAGTGAGGCCCGTGAAATGGACGACTTTGACTTGGGGGCGTGTTACAGCGAGGCTGTGGGGATTCACTGAGCACACACACACGCACACAGACAGGCCTGCTCTCCCCTCACACGCGTCATGGTGTGGATTAGGGGCAGACAGACAGACAGCTGCGCAGAAAGAACTTGGGTATGGAACTAGCTAGTTAGCAACAAACCAGATGCCACTAACTAGCGCGCGCTAACGCTAAAGTCCAGGCTGCTAACTTTCCTAAGGTGGAGAGAGAGAGCTGTTGACTCGCCACCCCACAAACTTGTGCTCTCTTGCTAAGCTGTCAAGTGTGCCATCTTGTGAATGTAGCAGAAATGTTATATCCGGTCGCACAGCAGAGTGTGGCTGTCGTTAGGCACAAGGTTATCAGTAACTATTTGGAGAACGTTATAACCTTTCCTAGCTGCAGCAGCATTAACTCTGTCACGAAGCAGTGGCCTGACTTCACTTAGTAAATGATGATGATGATGGCGTACTAACCTAGCCACATGGCTAACCATGCATGACCTACTCAATCCTACATGTTTCCCAAACCCTCACACTAGTCATGCTGTAATGACAATTCTGTCACATTGCTGTTTTTTTTTGGTCGTGATTTTTGATGCTTCAAACCATTTCAACCAGTAAGCATCTGTTGAATGCCTGCTTTTTTTTTTTTTTTTTTTAACTAACTTTTCTCCTTTATTTTTCTATTTTAATCCATGCTTCACTGAGTCATCTCCATCACTTGTACTGTTTCTTCTCGCTTGCGTATCTGTAAATGTGTGTAAATAGATTATAATAATTATTATTATCATTATTATTATTAGGGTTATAATCTGCTATAAAATGCCCGCCATCTGTCAGTGAAGGGATTTCCCCAAACTTGTGTAGGGAAAATACTCACACTATCGCGAAGGTGATATGAAGCAGTGAAGGGAGCTTGCTATCTGTTAAAAAAAAAAAAAACTCACTCAAGCTTTCAGTACACTTTTATTTCTTCACCGGAATCCAGCGGTTTATCTATCTGTCAGGAATAGATTTTTAAAATTAATAAAAGTAATACATTTTTTAAATTATACATGAGTCCGGATCGTTCCATCGGCGAGACATGACTCGATGTTCGAGTTGACATTGTTTGTTTGAAGCCCGTTTAATTTTTGTTCAAGCTGACAGCTATAAGAAATTGTGATTCACTGAATTAATAGTAGGTTGTGATTTACACCCAAAAACAAACCCTCCACTGTGAGAACTTCTGGTGTAATGAACTATAGTAGTATTTCTTTTTAATGGTCCAGAAACAATTAAACATGTCAAACAAATTATAAAAAAACCTAATACATTACTAGTGATGTGTGTTAAGGAAGCTGTTATTTGTACTGATCTACTGATATGGATGATTAATTGTAGTTAACAGCGCTGTATGGATATCAAAGAGCATGCTAGGCAATTGGATATACATTGCACCATGACACATTAATTAGAAATATTTTTTTTAAAAGTATTTAAAGTTTTTAAATATCCCGTTTGATTATAATCTGCATTATTGCGCTTGCAATATCATTATAATTATAAGATGATGAGATGAGCAGTCATGAGTGAGAAAGCCTGGAAATTTCAGACCTGTTTGCCACTTATGTTGTAGATGCACTGAAAACAGAAAATGATTGAACCATGGTGTACTTGTCTAAACATGCCTGGTAGTTTGTAGATTGAAATAGCTGTCTTCTATTGGGATAAGGGTGCATTAGTAGATGAGTATAAGGTATTCACACCCTCTCTGCTAACACCTGGCTTTAGCATGCATCCTGGGTGATCGGACCGCAAGCGGACGGTCGCGAAGCTTTGGCTTTTGCGAAAGTGCTCCCGGTGGCCTGTTGAAGAAATCTGTGATTGTATGTCGTCTTTGCCGGAGAAAGGTGCACATTTTATGTTCGCTTTTAAGCTGCTTTTATGGTTAGCCACATATGTTACACGAACCATATCTCGTACCGCTACAGGCTGTTATAAAAGTTTAATTGTGTGCTGTCTGTATTGATCGTCAGGCAGAATTGTCCCACAAATCATATCCTATACCTGTACAAGCGTTTTACAGTAATTGTGTGGTTTGCTAACAAAACGCTTTAAGAATGAGAGACTAGACAGCGAATGAAATCTGCTTTCTACTCTGCTGTCGCATTAGCATTGTCTTTTTTTTTTCATCAGCTTAGTGGCAGAGAGTGATACCTTTCAGCAGAATTTCCTCACAGTCTCACAATGATGTGATCTTTCTATATGCGTCCCAGACCACCTCCAAATTTGGTGCAAGAGATCACAGTGCACTTTTGAGACGTATCTGATGGGAGTTGCATCTGTAGATGGCAATGATGGCTAATGAGCTAATCATCTGTGCTGCTTGGTGTGAGCAGGGCTGCTAAGGCCGTGTTCATTGTAAGGATTTGGCTATGGATGCGAGTACATTTGACCCCGAAGACGGGTACATTCAAACGGCATGATAACCGTTTCATACTTTGAATCAGATGTGAAAACAAATAACACAGAAGTTAGACGCATGTTCAGAATGTGATGTCACCAACTGTCTCCTGTCTCCTCATATGCATGCAGAATGCTTCAGTCTTTCTTATTCTCTGAGCTGATAAGAGAGGCTGGAGAGAGGGTTGTTCTTGACGTTGTGTGCAAAATAGCAATAATAGTAGGCAAAGGGCGAAGGTCGACTCTGTTTTACTCCTCTTTGTGTTTATTGGTGAATCATAGACTGACCAGGTGCACACTGCCACCTACTGTGCACATATGCAAGCGTTCTTGGGTATGGAACAACATTAATAATGTGAAAGCTGACCAATGGGGGGAGATTTGAGGAGAGGAGCAGCCATACCTGGGCATGGTACGAATCTCTATTACTTAGTTTGAGAACAGGCCAAGTTACTCAAGTAGTTTACTCATTTTGGTATTGGCATCGATGAGAACCGAAAAGTATGAACTAAAAAGGCGTTTATGCATCCCCATGACCGAAGCATGTGTCAGTGAATTAAATGAATTTACTTTCTGTTTCTGTCATATTGAGAAATAAGGTGGTATTTCTGGCAAATGAAAGGGTGTTTGAGCTGAATGAGACCTATAGCGATAAAGAAGTAGTGCTCCTTGAGCATCATCCAGTTGAGCCTCCTCTATAAGCTATACTGTTAAATGGTTCAGAGTGGGAGCTGTAAGGCATAAGGTAATCATTACATGTCAGGATGTGAGGCGGGCTTTGTTGCAGCATCGCGTACAGTCTGATTTCCCTTATGCCCAAAGGGTTCACAGTGGGTATCCTGCCTCTTAGCCTAAACATACCACGAAACTGCTGGCATTTTGCATTCCTCCCACTCCATCTTCACTAAACGATGCCATAGGCTAGACACCAGATGGGATGGTTTCATATAGCTAGATTTGTCTATTGCTCCTACCCTTGATGCTTCGTCATCATGTTTTTGGCGAGCTGTGCATATTGTTTGTAATGAGGTTTTTTTAAATTTTTTTTTAGATTTTATGCAGTGGTCTATAGTTTCAGAACAAATTTGCCCCCCCCCCCCCCAAAAAAAAAAAAAAAAACTCCTTAACATTTTATTTTAAGTTGAATAGTGAGATTTTTTTTCTTTTTTACTTTTTGAACGTTAAGCCTTATACTCCCTTGGGCACCTGTGTGTATCTATCTATCTATCTATCTATCTATCTTTGTGTGTGTGTGTAATATATATTTGTGTGTGTCTGTATATATGTACAGAGTCAAAAAGCCAAAATATTTTCTTTCCGGAAAAGAAAAACTTGTATAAATATTTAAATGCTAAATTTTATATTTGATTAATATAATGTACTCAATACTATTTTTTCTATTTTTCGTTTGTTGTTTTTTTGTCTTTGAGTCTGTATATAGAGAAAATTCCATTTTTATTGTCAGTTATTTGAATGGCTGTCTGTAAGAGAGATTTATGAGACCCCTGTTGGTAAATGGCTTTTAAACTAGCTGAAAATACTGCACTCTCTCCTTGAATCTCACCCGTCAGGTCTCCACACGAGTGTGGTTTTGAACCGATAGTAATCTTCCCGTGTACAGATTTCTGTGGTTTGTTTGAGCTTTGTTTGTAATTCATACTGTATAAAACATGTTTGACATTAACTAATTAGTCATGGTTGCTTTTTAATATAAATAGGAGGTTTTGTGATACACATTACTGGGTTGTCATTTACAAAGTAAGACTTGGATGATTTATTATCCCAGTCAATGTTTTCATGATTGAGAATTTCACCAGATTTGCAGTTACAGTTCTTAAGTAAAATAAGACGTGATACACAGTCTGGGGTTTCACTCTATGGGGGCAACAGTATATTTATTATACAGTATATAGCAAATACTGAAATGCAAGTATTTGTACTCAAACTCGATGTGACAGAAAGTGATATTGTGTGAGATAAAAGGAAGAATTCACTATTTTTATCCAAAGCTTATTGAAGAACTTTTCATTAGTAATGAAACCTTGTCATTAGTAGCATGGCTGACCTCATTATAGCAGAGTCTGTGATTCGATATTGAAATTAACTAGTTAAACTAGTGCTGCACAATTAATTGCAAAAAATTAAATTGCAGAATTGTATTTAACTGTTCAATTATTTAATAGCAAAGTATTGCAAAGATTTATTTCGGTAAAAGTTTTCAAGAATTTTGATATGATGAATACATTTTGGCAAATATTCTGTTGATGTGATCATTTGTCCAATTATTTGCTTTTAGCCTTAAGTTTTTTTAAAATAGTTAAATATCACAATTGCAATATGTCAAAAATAATCGCATCTAAATTTATAAATAATTTTTCCCCCAATCAAATCATGCTCCTCTTATGTAAACATAATGAAATGAGGAGACGTCATTAGAGAGCCCGGTGTTTGGTTGCATTTCAGATGGTTCTTGAAGCCGCATGACTTTAAATGAATCACAGCCTTTGTGGATGCTTAATGGAAGGCCTTATTATTTTCCTTAGAATCTTGATTTCCATTTATCATTCTTATCACAGTAATTTTTAAAAAAGTATTGTCTTGTATATGTATCAATACATTACAGTTTCACAGTGTTGTAGTGTTGTAACACTTTCCTATTGATTTTAAATACTTAATGGCAGGTTTGTGCTGAAGTTGCATTTAGTTGTACAGGTGCTGCAGTCTGCTGCCTTCTGCAACCCCTCCTCAGCCTTAGGTTTCCCTCCTGTTGCCACTCGGACATACGTGTCCCTCACTGCGCTGTTGGGGAAGTCCTTCAGCTCCATTCCCTCACCTTGCCTTCTTCAGCCTTTAACCTAGGATCATGGATTTCAGGGAGGGTAGCAGTAAGGCCATCCATCCATATATGACTACTGTGGAGAAGCACCGTGGAAGCCTAGGGATTTCCAGATGAAAAAGTTGGCTTTATTTAGCATCCATCCTTTTTAGCTCTAAATTCTCAGCAAAAGTAACAGCTATTTTGTGTATATATATATATATATATATATATATATATATATATATATATATATATATATATATATATAATCTTAAAAGTGTGCCATGAACAAAAAGTTTCTTTTTAGAACTGCTAAGAAAGCAGTAAATATAACAGCTTGGTTAATATTTAGGCATTTCTGTTCATCTTTTGATAGCAGCTAGTAAGGCACTTGTGTGATTAGCTTTGGAAGGAAGCACATTCAATATCCTGTCTGGCACTAGACCTTCTGTACCTCCATCGGTTAGCTGCTGGATCACCAGCTGAGGGGAACATCCCCTGGTAGCAGGGCATTTCTTTGACAGGAAGACATCCCAATCCTTGCAGATAACTTTCTTCTTCAGGGGCTGCTTGCGCCCCATACCCTTCCTGTTTTCTCATCCAGATGCTTGCTTTCTCTTCCTCTTCCGGATTCTGATTCTTATTTTCCTGGTGTGACCTGGTTCCTCGGAACGTCCAAGTCCATGAGGAGGTGTGGTAGCGTCTCTATCTCCCACCTTCATCGGGTAGATCTTCATTATTCTCCATCCACCTTCCCTCCACTTGACAACCAGGTCTGTGTATTTAGCCTTGAATTGATGGATCGAATGCTGCTCACTTCTTAGTAGTACCTGGAGGTTCTCCCTGACTGTGAAAGGTGGATATTTGTTGGCTCTCTACGCTCTTTGTTTGCCTCCAAGCTTTCTTTTTTCCACCACCTCTGCCAGCCTCCTGGGCACTTGGTCTTGCTGCCAACCAGACAGAATGTGTTGGAGGGAGGCGTTGGTAGTCTCGTCAAGGTCACGGGCCGACTCTGTTCTGAGCCACTGATGTAGGTTGTACGGAGAGGGTACGGTGTTGCCCTGATGACGAGAGAGCTAAATGGAGCTCTCTTTCCGACTCTTTCCGACGTTGTTCAGTTCTCCTGCTGCAAAGATAACAGCTATTTATTATGAAACTCAATATTTCATAATGTTAAAAGTGTACCATGAGCATGAAGTGTCCTTTCAGTGATACAAAAAAGGCAGAAGATTTAATAGCTGGGTTATTTGGTCGTTTCTGTTCATCTGCTGATAGCAACTAATAAGTCACTTGTGGGATTGAAAAATCAGTTTTGCAAGGAAACGTATTCAACATGTCAGCATGCTTATTTATGTCGTGCTTTTAAAAGTGGTCGATGTTGCAGAGTAGCTTTACAGAATCCAAAAATTATGGAAATGAGTTTGAAAAGTTTGAGGATTGTTCCTGATGAGCGAGCAGAGGGCGGCGGTGGCAAGGAAAAACTCCCTGAGATGGCAAGAGGAAGAAACCTTGACTCAACAGGGAATCCATCCTTACTTGTGTGATCTCGAACAGCAGGGGTTGATCTGCAGTCAGACCCAGTGTTGGGCGGAAGGAAGTTCAATATAACTGGAGAAATGTTTAAGGTAATATGAAGTCCTCTTTCACTGGTGGAAGCTCAGGTACTGAACTGTTTGTGGAAATTTCAGTCCTGAACTTTTGAGAGACTGCAGTCACAAGTCTGCATCAGCCGAGAGCAAGACCATCTTCAGGGACAAGTGGGAATGTCACCAGTAACCACACGAATCCCAGAGAGACCACACAGGGCCAGCCTCTGCAGCGAGCCAGAGGCTTCCAATATGACAAGAACTATAATACTCTACGTCCAGATCTGCACCTTTACCCAAGACAAATCTATTCACAAAAGACTTTGCTAAATAAATAGGTTTTCAGCCTAGACCTAAAACACTAAGCCTGTGTCTGAGTCTCGAACATTAACTGGAAGACTTCCTTAGCTTTGGGACTTTTTAAGAAAAAGCTTTACCCCCTGCTGAAGCCTACACTCTTTGACTAAAGTAGGTGTGGAGGATCATAAAACACTAGCAGTTTCCTTAGGTAATGTGGCGCGAGACCATTTAGTGCTTTATATGTCAAGAGTAGTATTTTTAAATATAGGGGTGATGTTCTCATATCGCCAAGACAGGATTAAGCGTAAGGATGTTAATTAGCATCCAGTGTCTACTGTCTTTTACACATTCCACAACTTTATTAATCTAGTGTCTTTCATCTGAGACATTGGCTTTGCTGAGGCATATAATTGTGCGTCATCAGCATAACAGTGGAAATTGATACCATGCTTATGAATTATTTCCCCAGAGGAAACATTTAGAGAGAAATGGCAGCGGGCCTAAAACCTAACCCTGTGGAACACCAAAATTCATTTACAGTACAGGTAGAATAGTCACCATCTAAAAAAAAAAAAAGAAATGATGATTCAAATAAGACCTGAGCCATGAGAGGGCTGTTCCCTTAATTATTAAATTTTCTAATCTATCAATACTATGACCTGTGGAGTTGAAAGCTGCACTAAGGTCAAGTAACACAAGCAAGGAGACTCATCCCTGATCAGAGGCCAGTAAGTGGTCATTTACCACTTTAACCATACACTGTCTCTGTGTTATAATGAGGCTTAAATGCTGACTGGTACCTTTCATGAATGTTGTTTCTATGTATATATGAGCATAACCTCGGGGCTACAACCTTTTCCAGCACATTGGAGATTAATTGGAGATTTGATATTGGTCTACATAGATGACAGAGGACAATGTTAGGTTTCTTAATTAAGGGTTTAATAACTAGTTTAAGTTTAAACTAGCTAGTTGAAAAGATTTAGGAATGTTGCCACTGCTCAATGAAGTTACCTATTTTTAAAAGCAGTTTCATTATTTTTGGCTTTTATATGTTAGAGAACACGTGTAGTACGAGGTCTAGTATACAAGTTTATGATTTTGTGAAGAGATTAGTGAAAATAGTTCAGTCTCACGAAGGACGGTAAAATATTCTAATTGTTCATCTGATATAATTAGCTTATCACCTGCATGTTTTTAAAGTCTGAATTCTTTGTCTGATATTTTCAATTTGGTTATATTTCAAGTCCTGTAAATCTGTGGTGGTCTCATTCCTAGTTAATTTTGCTACAGTATTAAGAAATAAAATTGATATTATTTTCATTTTCTCCTGTAAGAGTGGAGAGACCTTGATCTTGTAGCACTAAGAGCTTTATATATACAGTTCAAGACGCTCTCCTCCCATGCTATTTGAAATACCACCAATTTAGTTTGATGCTATTTATGTTCTAGTTCTCGAGCGGTCTGTTTTAAGGTGAATGTGATCAATATACCAGGGAGAATTGTTTTTTTTTTTCTCTCTCTATATATAATTATTTTTCTTTTTACTAGAGCTACATTATCTAAGGTATAATGTAATGTCAACTCTTAACAGCCAGACAAGGATCCATTCATGGCTGATAACTCTGAGAGATTAATGATGATAAAGCTCTGTGTGGTAGTTGATGTGGCAATGCGGCACTGTATGTACTTTATTACCAAGACAGACTTTACATAAGATGAGATGACTTCAGACTGTTGAAATGTCACTATGTATTTTTTATATTTAATCTGAAGTTTAGTATTAAATCTAAAGTATGACCAGGCTTTTGAGTGCGTCCTGTTATGCTCTGAAATTCAGACTACGGCTCTGGGTGTCTGTAAATTAATAAGAATTAGCAGAATAGACTGAGCAGGCTCATTATTTATGGCTACGTTTATGTTGCTATAGAGAAATTCAGATACATTGAGTTTGTGTTCATGTTTTTGTATGATGGTCAGATTATCTTTATGAATGACTGACACCTCCTCCTCTATCAGTTAGCCGAGGCTGATGCATGTAGCTGTATTCAAGAGGACTAGCTTAATTTAATGCTACACACACATTCGATTTCTGTTAAATACAGTACATCAAACTGCTAATCAGCGATGGTTTCATTAACAATAAGCTCTCTTCATCTGCGGTGCGCAGACTTCCCCTACAGGAATAACGCCGCTTCCGTGCTCACCAACCCTCTCTAAAGTGTGGATGCTCTCCTGTTAATGCTACAATCTTCTCAATCAGCGTGTTAACTGATAAACACCCTATCACAAATGGTTACTACTAACGACGGAGGAAGAATGACTAAACTTCCTGCACTCCACACACTGAATGAGCTCAATGTTAGCCTGTGATGAGTATTTAACATACCTCAGTCAGCGTTTTGTTGCTAATAGTTACTCCAGATGTATCCGCCATGAACGGATTCCTCTCGATGGTTTTTAGAAAAATCTGGGGGGAAAAATCAAAAGTGTGAGATTCAATCAGATGAAACAATGGCGCAAAATTTACGATTTCTTGATAGGAATGGCGAAAAAGCAGCGTTGATTAAATGTCGATACGAGTGAGAAACAAATGAGAAAACATGAGTATGTGAGGAACAGTGAGTGTAAATATAACTTGCTTGTTTAAAAGCTGGCTCAAAATACCTGTTTGTTTGAAGTAATGTGTTTAACCAAAATAAATCTCTGAAGGTTTTGTTGTGATCCTAAGCTAATTTTTTAAGTCAGTAACAGTGCACAGATCAAAATGATGACTGATGCACATACTGCACACTGGTACTGGAAGTTGTACTTGCTTATGTAGTATATAGATGTAATGTGTTTAAAAAAAAAAAAAAAAAACACCTCACTTTACAGCATGTAGTTGATGTAGATCTTGACTGAGGCCATACTCCAAACACTGGAACCAGCGAAGGTGCTAAAACAAGTTTGTTGTAGTATCTCTCTCGCTCACGCTCACTTTGCATTTAATTAAAACTATCCGACATTCTATTGAATCTTTTCGTTTTTTTCTATGTTACCTATCGATGATATTTTAATACTCAGGGTTAATTCATTTAGTCACATGACTGTTTGTTGACCGCATTATATATCCAGAATAAAATATTTGCAGCCCAAGACAAATCTGTCTCATTCCTTTTTACCCCAGGTGGGGTTTCGGTTAATCTTAAAATCCCTTCTGACATGGTTTCTCTTTTCTTTCCTTTGTAGACTCATAGTGCAGGAGGTCACATGGTAGCGCCTCTGTGGTCATTAGTCACAACAGGTAAAAGGGATTAGCGCTGCTATAGCGAGTGCAAAGGCTGTAGAATCAATGATGAAATATTTTTGGCATGATATTAAATTCCTCTAGAAATAAGGTAGTGCCAAGAAAAGTACTTGTCGGTGCACTGTAAGTAATAGCTAGCTTCACACGTGAGTTCTAACCCCCTTCTAGTCACTTCTACTTTCAGCAGTGAAAAGTCCCACTGTTGTTCGTTCTGCTTTGCTATCTTAGATGTTCAAGCGAATGAATATTTATTTCTTGTGTGCTGTAATTCTCTTATTCATTTGTGATCATTAACCAAACCTGTATTTTTTAATTTTTTATGATATACAGTGTGTGTGTGTGTGTGTGTATATATGTGTGTATATATGTGTGTATATATGTGTGTGTGTGTGTGTGTATGTGTGTATATATATATATATATATATATATATATATATATATATATATACACACACACACACACACGTGTGTATGTATGTATATTTTTTTAATATGATGCCCATTTTTTTCTCATTCGCCCACCAGTAAATTCACGGTTATTGCTTTTCTGCCCACTGAGTATCACACACAGGCACGCACACACAGACACACACAAAGATTGACTGACAGGCGTACAGTGATGCATCCCTGTGCTGCTGGTTAACACGTAGGGGTGGAGGGAGAAATCAATTTGGTTACAAAACACTGACCCTGACCATGGCAATCTAAAAAGGATCAGCTTGATAGGAAATCTATACTTTAATAAATAAATAAATAAATAAACAAACAAACAGCTTTGACGTAATAAAGATGGTCCTGTCACCAGTAGGCTAATACCGGGCTAACAATAAAAATGGTCAACAACCTCTAAGTGAACGTACTGTGTACCTTATACTATGTGGCACAACAGTAATAACAGCTTAAATACAGTGTTAGCAAGGTTTGCTTGTTTTTAAAGCAAAAAGTGGAACAAAAATGACATTGTATTACAATATAGCTGCAGTAAAAAAAAAAAACTTGACATATTGTGTATATTTTAAACTGGCAGGTTTCTGCTCTTTTCACCATTTATTATTAAGGCTTTGGGCAGTCAAAGAGACATGACCATATATTTTATTTTATTTATTTATTTATTTGCTAAGTAGGGTTGTTGCAAGCTCCCAGTCTCTAGGCAAGTTATGTATTTGTATAATCTGACGGCTGACTTTTTTTTTTTTCCTTAATTAAAAAAACATTAACTCCATCTTATAGTGACAAATACTAAGCTAATTGTTTTTTCTTTTTTAAATTATATTAGCAATTTCATTAATTTTCCCTATCAGCTTGTGAGTTTTCAAATATTTGACTAAAACCGTGACTTTCCAAGTCTTGTCAGGGGCATCCCTAATAAACAGTTGGCTAATCAGAAGCCTAGACAAAATGTCATCAAGGGTTCCGCCATGTAGAAGTCTGACCCGGTCTCGTCCGAAACCGCTGTCGCTGTCTGCGGGGTCTGTGTCTGAGTTTTGTATGTAGGAGCAGTGATCTTCGTGGTACACTTAATCACCTCTGTTAATTAGCGTATATGTGCGCGTGTATGTGCACTCATGTAAAAAGTCCCGTAAGCAACATTAACGCAGTCACTACTTTACGCAAGTGCACCATTACACAAAATATCCTCGTAAACATAGCTAATGCTAACCTTCGCTCCGAGTTTTCCAAGACCTTAAACAGCATTTGCACGTGGAGGAAAGGCCAAAAAGCTCCTGTTTTTAAAAATGCCCAGCTAAGTGTGGACATGGCCTTAGAAATTCTATATTTTTAGACTGGGAAATCATAAATTGTCAACTTGGAACAGCTCTACTTTAGAGCATTTATATATTTATCAGGAATGTCAAAATAATTTATTAAATTGTACAACAAGAAAAAGAGAGAGAGGAGTAGCTCGCTCTTCATTAGCAATGCTGTGCATCACTGGAATGCAGATAAGCTATGAAGATATTCATCTCTCGGAAATGGTTTTCTGGTTCCAGTCCGAATCATGTTTTTGCGGTCTTATTGTGAGCCCTCTTTGTGTATTCAAGCCTCTGTGTCAAAGATCACAGGCGATAATCACACTGATGTGGATTTCATTAAATCTCGGAGTATTTACTGTAACTGCAGTTCTTTGCTTCTTTAACTGCAAAAAACTGTTTTTTTTTTTTTCTTTGCTTTGTGTTTTATTTTGCAACTATTCATAAACGACGATTTAAAATATTGTTTTTGTAATGATTAAAAATAAATTTTTCCCCAGGTGATGTAAGTGAAACCAAACCGGCGAGGTTTCTTCAGGCGAATTCCCTCAAGCCTTCAGGCAGCTTTTATTATTAATGATATTCAGAAGCCAAAATTTTTAGTTTTGCTCAGCTGGGTGCTTTAATCTATTTTTGCTGTAAATTAATGAATTTTTAAAGAGCCCCTCGCCAGATATTGATGAATGTTGGAATGCAGCATCGGTTTAGAGAATTTCACTGTTCTCCCCTCGGGAAGGGAGTACGCATCCACTGAAGCACTATACTTTCATTTTTTATTAATGCTGAAATACATTGCCATAACTCCATCAGTTTTTCAGTATACTAAAAACTTTGTCTGATTTTGGACTATACCGGAGCTTCTCAAACTTTATCTTGACCTGGTGTTAATATTGAACCTTTTTTCTACTCCATCACTGCTTTTCTGATTATACTGCTTCTCTAATCCATCGTGTTAAAGGTTGCTGCTTCATACGTAGGTTGCAGTGGAGTACCGTCAGTTTCACAGTTTTATTAAATGATTATGAAGTTAGACATAAAGGTAGCACTTCCTCTGTAGCTCTTTATGAGATAGCTGGGATTAAATATAAATGCCAAGGGATGTACACTCATGTTGGTAATTCTTGGAACAGCTAGTGTGGAGATTATGGCCTGCAAGAATACAGAGGTTGGTTTAATAAATTCCTTGATTATATCAGATTTTAAATTGGTTTGCTTTAGATTTAGATCGGGTAATCGTGGAGGCCAGGTCATCTGATGCAGCACTCCATCACTCTCCTTCCTGGACAAATAGCTCCTCCATAACATTAGAGGTGAGTTCAGGGTCACTGTCTTGTTGGAAAACCAGATGGGATGGCATGTCGCTGCAAAGTTGCTGTGGTATCCACTGTTGGTTAAGTCACCAACAGTGTCACCAGCAAAGCCACCATCACACCAGACATACCCTCCACGCTTCACAGTGTGAATCGAAAATCCAGGAACCGTTTGTTCACCCTCTCAAAAAACTCAGAAATTTGGGCACATCGGACCAAAGGACAGTTTTCCACTGATCCTAACGTCCGTTCCCTGTGTTTCTTTGCCTGAGCTTGTTATTCTTTGGTTTCTTTACCACAATTTGACCATGAAGGCCTGACTCGTGCCGTCTTCTACAGTAGATTTTAAAATAAGTTTGAGCCGATTGAACTCTGAGAAGCTTTTATGTGGGCTCTAATCTGAGCCCAAATTGTGCTATAAATCGGCGGTTTCTGAGGCTGATTGTTCTAATAAACTTATCCTCTGCAGCACAGGTAGCTCTCTGTCTTCTTTTCCCGGTTTTGGCGGGAAGTTCTTGGGAATTTTTGCGCTTGACTGACTTAAATGTTTTTAAATTAATGATGGATTCTCTTTACTAAACTGAGTGTTTATTGCCATAACATTGATTTGTACAGTATAGTAGCACTAACATCGCTATTGACTCTGTACCCACCCCTCGTCTGCACAAGACAACTGACCTTCCAAAGCACATTAAAGCCATGTCCACACGTAGCCGGGTATTTTTAAAAACTGAGATTTTTCTCTGCGGTTTTCGCCTTTCATCCACACTCAAACGCAGTTTTGGTCGTTGAAAACGGAGCTTTTGGGAAAACTCCGTCCAAAGTGAAGATTTTCAAAACTTTGTTGTAACGTCACCTTGTGCCGATGATGTCATAAAAAATCTACTGTAGAAGACGGCACGAGTCAGGCCTTCATGGTCAAATTGTCTATGTGCTAGTCTTCTTGATTTGACCTCAGCTTTATGAGGATATTTTGTGCAATGGTGGACGTACATACCGTAAACTAGAGACTTTGTGAAGGTTGTGTGCTGGACTTTTTACATGCGTGTACATATACACACATTGTTAATGAACAGAGGTGTCTGAATGTACTACTAAGCTCACTGCTGCTACATACAGTACAGAACTTGGACGACACAGACCCCGTAGGCAGCGACGGTGGTTTCGGACGAGACTTGACGAGACTTCTACAAAGCTCAACAGGTGATAATGTTTTGTCTAGGCTTCTGATTGGCCTCCTGTTGAGTAAGGAGGCTCCTAACAGCATTTAACAGGGCGTTTTGCGTTTTTTCATGTGGACAAAGATATTTTTAAACCGTAGGTCGTGTGGAAAGACTTATTTTTAAAAACGAAAAAGAAAAATCTCCTTTGTTAAAAATACCCGGCTACATGTGATCACAAATTAACTCTTGACAAGGCACACCTATGGATTGAACACCATTCCATGTGATTACCTCATGAACCTGATGAGAGAATGCCATGAGTGTGGCAAGCGGTCCTCAAAGCTAAATGTAGCTACTATGGACAATCTAAAATAACGCACACATTACATAATTCCTATTTTGGAATACTTTAAATCTCATCACAGATATGTGCGGTTATGTTACTTATGCCATACCGGTCATATTGCCTGCTAAATATTGTATAAAATACATTCCAGTTATACAACATCATGTTTTGATTTTATTAACACTTAAACTAGGTCTAGGTTCAGCTAGATTGCATTACATATCTAGCTATACATTCTCACTGTGATGTCTTAATATGTAAATTATTTTAACTGTTCCCTCTTTAAAAAGGAAAGAAAGAAACAAACAAAAAAAGCCTTCCCCCTTAAACCAGTCTGATGTGTTTACCCACCCAGTTATGCCCCTCCCACCTGAAACTGTCTTTAGTGTGCAGCATTATGTTCAGACAGTAGGACTAACACTAATGAGGCGTTCGCATTCTGGAACTAAATCTCAATATTTTATGCCATGGCATTTTTATTTACATGTCATAGCTTACAGTTGCACAACATGTTTTAAAAGTGTTTTTCTTTTAAGGACTCAAAGATAAACAGCATCAACATCAGTTTGAATATTCAGATAATCAATACATCATGCCTTGAGGCAGAGTTACTCTCCCGACCGAGTTTTAAAAGCAGAAAAGATAATGCGTTTGGTCCACACGGACAAGTTTTTATATATTATATTAACATTTGCTTGTTGTCTTAATCCTGCTTAGAGTTGCATGAGGCTGAGAAAATTTTATGCATTTTCAATACAGCCTGGTTGTGTAAGGTTTTTATTCTGTAACATTGAATATTTTCGACACTTTTGATTTAAAATGTGGCAGCAGTAACGTGACGTGTTTTGCCTTCAGGCGATTTGAAATGTGTGGGTGAGACGTGTACAGTGGCTCCAGCAGCAGGTGCGAGCAAAGTGCAAACACACAGTTTACGTCCTCACCTTGAGGGGGGGAGGCGAGACCAACTCAAAGAGCAAGATTTGGTCCTGTTTTGCTAATCTTGCTGAGGAGGACATGCAGCATACTAAAAATAAAAATTGCAACAGGTGTTATAATCCTGTATATTCAAACAGAATGCAAAAGCTGTCAGGGTTAAAATCATCCCATTCAGTTTGACAGTTTTAAGTAACGTTTTTCTTTGTTGCTATAACAGATCAGTCATCAAATTTTACTCATTTTGAAGTGGTATGAAAAGTGTTAAACATGCAAAACAGCATAGTTATCGGGATTCTGTTTAATAGTGCTGAGCTGTATCCCTAAATGAATATGGGTGAAAAGAAAAATGCTTTCTTGCATGACCTTTGAAGTTCTACGTAAACTATTCTGAATTGAGAAAGTAAAAAAAACAACAACTACAAACCAACACAATATAGGTCTAGGATATATTTTTAGCTGCAGTCTAGACCAGTGGCAGGGATGGCTCGGTGGTTAAGGTGACTGTTAATCAGGAGGTCCCCGGTTCAAATATGATTGTCTTGGCAACCCGACCCCGTAAGTCACTGCCACAGAAACGACGGATATATCTCAAGGCTGGGGGGGTGTATCCGTTGCCCGATGTGCTGGATGGCACATAGACGGACCCTTTCACCTTTCACTTCACAGTGCAGACCGATAAAGCGAGACGTAAATATATAGGCAAGCATTGGCTTGTTTCGTGAAGCTAACTGTTGGAGTTATGGACAAACTCAGACCTGACACCGTGCACAGTTTATTAATTGAAGGGAGTCAAGACAAGTGCGAGCCAAAAAAGAGCATTTTGAGGATACAGTGAGCATCAAAAACCGCACAGCACATTTTCCACCTGGAATCGAAGGGGGGGGGAAACCATTTCTGCTCTTCCTTCTCAGTGGAGATTACACAAGCAAGTGTGCAAAGCTTCAGCATAAATTCAGAAAAGCAGAGCGAAAGGACAACGTCGGTTGCTGTTCACATCACAAATGATGCGTTTCTTATTGCTGCACACGTTTTCGAAATTGCAGTCAATCACAGGGGCACAAAGAATCGCACCTCTAATGATGAACGTTTTGTGCATGTTCCAGGGAGAAGTTGTGGTATTAACACAAAAGCACAGCAACAACAAAAACGATTAGTCACAGTTCTAACACATGAGTTCAGAACATGCTATTTATGAATAACAATCAGGTGTGTTTCCCATTTTGCATATTAAGTTTTTTTTTTTTTTTTTAGCCCATGCTAAAAACAAAAAATATTTATTTATTTATTTATTTTTTGGTCTATGCGTCTTTTTGGTAATAACAACCACAATATGCAGCTAAAAGTAAAAATTTCGGTCTAAACCCCTAATCCTTCTGAAGTCGTACGTAATGTGGTTTTGCGTGCGCCGCCACTCTTTCATTACCGCATTACCACTTTAATTACTGCATAATGCATTTTTACCACAAACTTTCCCAGAATGCTCTTGGGGGATACACCGTAACGCATCGTCACTGATCTTGCTTTGACAAGTGGAATTTTTTTATTTTTATTTTTTGCTCCACCTCTCGCAGTCAGTGGGTGAAAATATTTGAAGTTGGCTGACAGAATCAAAGCAGTTGTGGGAGGAGTGGTTTTCCACTTTAGGTTTTTAGGTTCTTTATAGAAATGTGTTAGTTTCGGTTTTAAACTGCTCATTTTCCAGTATTGTAATACTTCTCTGATCAGTTGTGCCATTTTGTTCCCTGGTTTTATTTACTCGGTTTTGTAAGATCCCAGCTGTCTGATAAAAAAGAAAGAAAAAAGGCAAAATAATATGCCTTGTAGTATGTTCTGTCAGCTAGAGATGCATGCTTCTATCAAGTAGAGACTTGCTAGCTGTGTGCAGGATTTTGCTCAGTTTAAAAAGGGATAATTAGGATTTCTTAATGCAATTTAATATCAATTGAATTACGTTAACTTACTGAGCGCTCAAGTGAAAATACAGCTCTAAAGAGATGCAGTATAAACTGACTAACCGTGGTGGGTTTTATCATCATTATGCTGTGCACCGCAATTTTGTCAAGTCTCCTCTGCGCTTATTGAAGTTAAACCTCTGATTACTAAACTTAATCACTCAGAGCTGAATGAATTAATAATGCAGAATAGGCTTAAATGGTTTTTTTGTGAAAAGGCGGTAATATGTAATGGGGGAAATATGTGGGGAAAGAAATTGGTTTTTAAAATGTAGTCAGTGTCTTGTCTGAAGTAGGTGACGTAGTAATGCACAAGCTTTTGTATAAAGTTTTGTATATTTGAGGATAACTTCTGTGTTGAGTGTTTATTAGAAATGTGCAGTTTAATAACTAACCCACAATACAACAAAATATGATAAAACTGTGTACTGGGGTTTCACAATCATGTGCGTCAGAATAGTTTTTTGTAAAAAAAAAAAAAAAAAAAAGCATTTTATCATTTTTTTTTTCTTTTTGGGAACATTTTTCACATCTTTTCTCCCTAATTTAGTCGTATCCAATTGATCCCCATCACTAGGGGACTCATTAAGGCTATTACTACCACCAGTCAGGGACTTTCCTCCGAACCACGTGACGACGTCTTTTCGAATTGCTTGCTCACACACTGTTGGGTCGGTGTGACACACTCTAAGGACAGCGCTAGCCGCTCTTTCCACGTGTGTGAGCTCACAGGCGCCCATGATTAGTGGTAAGGCAGTGATTAATGCGAGAGCTATAAGTGCCTCCCGTCTCACTCCCCTGCTGAGAGAGAGAGAGCTCGGCCAATCAGCTCTCTCGTGGGCGAGGGAGGCTACAGCATCACCCGGGAATCGAACTTGCGATCTCTGGATGATAGGGCGAGCTCGTTACTACTCTGGACGCCTGGCAGAAACAAAGTTTAAAAATCCCCACCATTTTCTCTGGTTTCTTATTTTAGAGCCAACTAATAAATCTCCCAGTAATCTCTGGACTTTATAGCTCTACGTTCTGTGGATTTTCAGTGAACTCTCTGTGGTGTTTGGTAGATAAATGTGGTTGCGCCTGATGGATCGTACAGTGAGGGTGTGGGAATAAACATACTGGTCTTGGGATTTTTGTAAGATATCTTGTTAAAAGAGCATTTATTTGCTTTATAGAGCATGTTGCAAAATTCAACATAAAATGCAAAATTTAGATCGTTTGCATTATTCAAATAAAGTCGAAGATGCATTGCTTACGATGCGTTAGGGGAAAAGTATGTGCGAAACGTTGCATCCTGCAGAAATTGTCTTGGTGGCGTTGGCCGTGCTCTGTGTATCTACATGCATGTATGTAAATCTGTGTGTATCTCATTATATTGTTTGTACTTAAACAATTTTTTTGTTCGTACTCCACATGACCCACTTGTAGAACATGCGCTCATAAGACGACCAAACGCAAATCAAATTGATACTTTTTTTTTTTTGCATGAAGTATAACCTGCTCAGTCTAGCTGTACGTCTTTAAGCCTAGATGCTCTGTGACTAGTGTCTCCTACACACTTGCATTTCACAACGCGTCTGAGGAACTTCTTGCTTCTTTTATTACTTGGTAAATTCTTTTAAACTTTTCTTTTTGTAGCCTTTTCTGTGAGCGTGATTCAGAAAACCCCAGAATGCAGCCAAGAATGCTCTATGCAGAACTGAAGGAGCAGATCACTTAAAAAAAAAAAAAAAAAAAAGTCCAAATGAGTGATGAGTACGGTTTTACCCCCAGCAGGTTGGCTCTGTTTTTTTTTTCTGTCTTGCTTCACCACTCCACCCCACTCTATAGATCTCTCTCACTCTCTGTCTCGCTCTCTTTTTTTTTTTTCTTTTTTTTTTTCATTTGTTGCCTTATAGTGCTGCATTCATGGGCTGTGCTTCATTTAACAATCACTCTGTGGAGGTTTCTGATGAATGCTGCATGCTAATCAAATGAGTCATATTTCCTTTGGACTGAGCCCTGCCGCCTGCGTGCCGAATGGCAGGGGGGGGAGGGGCTGACTCATCCCGCCCTGATCCTGCTACCGCCGCTGCTGCTGCGAAGAGTTGGTCACTTCAAGTGGCCCATGATGGTATTAAGAAAGCATTACTGCGTCAGTAATGGCTCGGGAGATGTGTTGACCAGTGGTGCTTTAGGACGGCAGATGCCTCTGTGTCTAATGTGCGGCCGGACCGGCTGAGTCATACGTCGTAAAAAATAGACGGGTCGGAATCCCAGCCGCTGCAGTTAACGCTACCAGAGACTGACTGCTCTGTTAGATGGCGAGGTCAGATCGCCGCGCGACGATTTATCTGCACAGATCGAATAAACCCTTAAATGCACGTGAACATGTCTTTTTTTTTTTTTTTTTTTTCTAAATACATTTGCTAAATACTACTCGTCACAGTATTAAATTATTTTTTACTCCCTTAACATTTTGGATGTGAACAATCAAACAAACTAAAATAAATGAAATATTTCCCCTTCCTTGTTGTGCTTTAGTTAGTTAGACCTCTTGCCTTTCTGTTACCTGCTTTATTTGGTTTCTTGCCAGCACGAGTGAGTCACAGGAGACTCTGTGACCTACTTTTTTTTCTTAAGTCTTTTAACAGTGCCAGAGAGCTTTATTTCAAGAATGATGGAGCAAATAAATAAGAGTCTAGGATACCAGCGTCGCTCATCACCTCACAATTTAATTTTTTTTATTATATTGTTTAAATGAAATCACGTAAAATCAAATATATATGTGTATGTATATATATTCAGCCATGTCTGCAATCAGTAATGTGTGGAACAGTGGAAACACTATAACAAAAAATCGTTTTTTGTTAACTTGCTGTTTCTGGATATATCCTGCCTTATTTGGTTTTCTAGCTGTATTGCACATTTATGGTCAATCTTTTTGACCATATCAGAAAATATTTTCTTTTGATACTTGACGTTGGCATGGCGACGAGGTTGCAAAACATGTTGATAGGACGATCATCGATTCATAATCGGCGGTTGATATCCGTGGATTTCCTCTGCATTTCAATCGATTTTAATTGCAAGAATTTACAAAAAAAAAACATGCCCTGTTGTTTGGTGGTTGGTTGTTTTATATTTTTTTTTCTTCCTTTTTTTTTCCCCTGCACAAGAGCAACTGATGTGCAATGAAAATGCATATGCGTATAATGCTGATAGCTTCACGCTTGTGTGAAATAGTGGATGATGCATCTGAAGGTGACCTGCAGAAAATAAATAGGGCGTACTTTGTTCTTCGGAGGGAAAAAGAAAAAACACTACAAAGGAAAATCTTACCGTGATATGCGAAATCTGTCACAAGGAAGAAAAAAATGTTTTCCTGGTTTGAAAGTTTTTGTGTTTGTTATAGATGCTTATGCGAGTAATCCTAGTTGATGTATGTATGTGTAATGTACTCTGGGTGTTGTGTGTTGATTTTCAGGAAACACAACAAGTGCAGGAAGCGTTGTACTGTGCGGTTAAACTGATGATTAATTGGTGATTATCTATTATAGAATGGTTCCCAATCCCATCACTAGTTCAGCATTTATTCTGTGTTTATTTCCCATTGTCTGTGCAGAATTTCTAGTAGGAACCCTAGTTGGAAAATATTGTGCAGTAAGAGTAAAAAGTTTGCTTTGGCTGTCTTATTTTGGCTGAAATAAGCTTTTTGCTATTATTCTCATACTGTGGCAGATCGGACCTCATGCAGCAACATTCTCTTAAATTTCTATTAGGAGAAGAAAAAAGAAAATTCTATTGGAGTTTTGTGTTAATTTTAGGAGAAGAAGAAGAAAAAAAATAAGAGAAGCGAGTGCCAGATGCACCAAACGTTCTTATCCGTCCCAATCTGCTCTTACCCAGGTGAGCCGAATGATGAATCCCACTTGATCTTACATTGGAGGTGCGCGGGATTACCAAAGGATTAGCATTTAATTAGCATAGGTAACACCCACTAAGCACCATATAAAGGCAGGTGCATGTTGTGCTGTGTGCAAAATCAGGCAGAAGGATTGAAGAAATGCCACTGGAAAAAAAGTAAGTTGTGCAGCAGTATTGAAATCAAAGTGCTTTTACATCAACCGTGATTTTTCCAGAGCATGAGCATCGCTGTTTGTTGCTACCAAGTCAAAACCGCAGCAACGGCGAAAGATCTGTGGTGTTGCGGACACGGCGCCAGTCGAGGGATGCATGGTTAAATGACCCATGGAGCGACGGGACAGCCTCCGTCACCTATATCAGAGTGTTATAAAGTTGACTGGATAGTGTTTTTTTTTCTTTCATAATGATGTGTTCAAGTGCTCGGGGCAATCTGAATCGACTCGGCATCCGTTCATCCATCTCATCAAATCGGTGTGTAAACCCTGTAGGACCAAAGCATCTAACAGCAATCCGTAAGCCACTCAGACACAGAGCGTGAGTGCAAGAATCCGGGAATTTTAAGTTAGTTTGGATTGGTTGACCAGTAGTATCGCTTTAGTCCAGGGATTACATGAGCAACTCTAAGATGTATAACAATAATAATAAGTTTCATTATATGACTCGTTTTTGTTTTTTGTTACTGTTTCTCCATTTTTAAACTGTTTCCATGCAAACATTTTGTGAAGCCCCCCTACAAAAGAAAACAAAAATAAGAAAACATTAGTGATTCCCAGAAATTAATGGGAACAAACCAAAGCAGAGAAAGTCATAGATAGGATCACAAAATAATTATTGTATCCTAGACTTGCCTGAGGCCAAAGGTCTGATCAATGTGAAGACATGTTGGGGAGCAGTTATCTTTTATTTAATTTAGCCTGGTTAAGATGATGTAGACGTTGATATTGAAAAGGAATATTTTATATATTCTTATGTTATTCAATATGCATTTTAAATAATCCATTAATTGAGCAATCAAAATCAAACCAGTTTATTCGAAGAAGATTATCTGTAAATAATTGTTGTTAGTTGCAGAATCGTCTCAACTAAGTGAATGCCCAGTGCGAGCACAATCTTCAGATATTTGTAGGAAGCATGAAATCTGTAGCGTGTTCACGCGAGAGACTAAACTACGCTGGAGGACTAACAGCTTACAGCCGAGGTGTTTGTAGTCTTTCACCTAAGTGGAGTCAAATTAAAACTGAATGTGTCTCCTTGCTCATTTTTTGTTTTCTTCCCTTACACCCGGCGATGTGTTACTCTAATGACGGGTCGTGAGCAGACCAGTTCACTGGCAAGACTTGCTCCAGGATGTGTTGGATTTTAGGCTGTTTTAAAACACTTTTTCATATCGTCCCTTTCCTGCCTTGGTTCACCCTTTCTCTCTCTCTCTCTCTCTCTCTCTCTCTCTCTCATTATCATGCAAAAAAGAAAGTTACCCATTAAAGCCAGGGTGCAGTAGGGGGTAGTGGACTGTTTTCATGGACACTTTAATAGCTGTTAATCCCTGTGGCAGCTCTGTAGCCGTTTTTATTACACAGCGCATTATTTATTTATTTATTTTTTACTTTTAAACACACAGCCATTTTACAGACAACTTAATTTTACTTTATTGTCTTGCCAGTTTAATTGCGACCATGGCGTTATTTGATTCTGCTTGGTACATCATTAATTACTGTTTGTTGCTTTAATGCCTTGTAACTTTTCTCATACAAAAATGGTTTCCGTTAAGGAAGCCCAGTTTCTCTGCTTGTGTTTCCCAGTATGGACGCATGAACATGATCCTAGCCAGAGCCGGGATTGTCATAATATGTATGCTACACAAGATAGCCTTGTACTGTAGTCCAGTTCAGGTTGAGACTAGCATCATTATGCTCTTTGTAGTTCATGATCTTGATGTTGGTAAAATCACGACTATTCATAAGATTTCGCCGCTGCCACGCAGTCTAGGGGTGTTTTGTTGAATTATTTGTGCAAGCTTGCCATATAACTCGTGAATTTCCTCTTTTCATTGATAAAATACCTGAGGTTACTCTAGATTTTTTAAAATCTTATTTTATTAAAAAAAATAGTTTTGCACTCACTAATTAAATAGCATGTTAAAGCACCTTTTCAAACCTCGTTATGAACCCATTGGTGGGGGCTGTAATTTACTGCAGATAAGATTGCCTCGTTTCGTCATCTAACTACTTTAAAAAAATTTTAGGAGTCTGAGCTTTCGTCTCTTAGCATTATTAGTACCGAAAGCAAAAAGAAACTACGCTGGGACAAACTGTTCAAAAGGAAACTTGTCATGCACCAGTTTTTTCAAATCAAGTGACAACCACGAAATCTGAATGAACCGACCTGCGATATTTGTGAAGAAAGAAAAAAAGTAAAAGGAAAAAGTTTAAAAGGTTTCTCTGCTGGGTTGCTGGACATTTTCTCCGCAATGGGTTGAGCTGTCCTGCCATAAAAATGCTGCAAGTCTAAGTGTGACCCTAACAACACTCAACTGTGGTAAAATTTAGGGTAATTTTTTTTTTTTTTGTGTGTGTCTGTCTTCATACTTGCCCTCTCTGTTCCTGGTATTGAATTGATATTTAACTTCAGTCTGCAGAAGTGATCAGCTGAATAAATTGTCAACAAATGGAGTTGGAAATTGTTCATTCTATTTAATTGTGTAGGAAAAAACTAATCACGGACGCAAAACTATTTTCATGTAACATTCCAACCTTCTGGCTTTAAGAAACACTTAAAAAGAAAATAACAAAGAGAAAACTGTAGTAAAAAAAAAAAAAATGGAAATTACAAAATTCTAAGGAAAGCATTATGGAATCAACTTTTACTTTGCAGTTTTTTGTAAAACAAATATCTGCAACAGGTTACATCTGCTAATTTGTCTGAAAATTAAAAGTGCTTGGACACCTTGGTGAGCCATTGCCCCAAGCTTATTCACATGAATCATGTTTCCAACATGAGAGACATCATTTGAAATAAAGAAGAGGAATATAAAACTTCTTCAAGAAGATAAATCAAATGGTATGTTGCATAAGATGTAGGTTGTTTAAACCAGTCAGCTGTGTCTAAAATCTGTACCAAGTACAAATTAAATGGGACGGTTGTAAAAGGGAAACGTACTTGTAGACCATGGAAGATGTCTAAGAGTCAAGATGGATAGAAAACTTGAAGCAACATACCTTGAAAACAGAATTGTGTAACAAAACACATGAACAAATGGTCGGAAACTGGAGTTATTGTCTGTGATCGGAATGTAAGACATCGCCTAAAGGAAATTTAATTTACATACAGGAAAAAAACAAACAAACGAAAACCATCAGTAACAGGAAAAAAAACAAGGTTACAGTGGGCTAAAGAAAAGCAATCATGGACTGTGGATGACTGGATGAAAGTGATATTCAGTGATGAATCACTAATCTGCACTGGCTAGGGTGATGATGCTGGATCTTTGTTTTGGAGCCGTTCCAATGAAATGTATGAAGACGACTGCCTGAAGAAAACATGCAAATCATCTATACATATAACAAGACTGTGTAGTTGGCCTGTCTGTACATTGGAAGATATTTGTAAAAAAAAAAAAAAAATTTGGGGGGGATGTAAGATGAGTAAAAGAACATATCCAAAAGAATTTTTTTTTTAATTTATTTTTGTCTGTTTGTTTGTGCAGACATCACGTAAAAACTACCAAACAAATTTTAATGGAGTTTTGTTTCATCGCAAAAATTAGTTTTCATTCAGTCAGCCCACTGGAAGAGAAGACATGCTACTTTGAAATTTTAATGCAGAACGCCTTTATCATAAAATCAATTTTGAAAAAAATAATTACTTTGTCCCAAATTTCAACAGATGGTGCTTTGGCTCATTACAATTTTCAGAACGAGCTTATGAGTGGAGAATTAAATTCCACGCGGACGAAGTTGTGGACACATCTAGTTGATGATATGGGGTTGGGGGGGGGGGGGGGGGGTTGGTGAAGCTAGGGAGCATAAAGATTGGACTTTGGAGCAAAGTGCTCTGAGTCCAAATTGATTCCAGAGAGATGGGTACATGAGGGTAAGGAGGGTAGTGCTTGAAGTGATGAGCTCATGCAGAATGTCCACTGTACAACCTCTTGTGTTATGATCTGGGGTTGCCTAAGTTGGTCAGGTCTAGACTCGGTAGCGTTATCTGGCAATAAAATCAAGTAAGCTGACGACCTGAAGGATAAAAATTGTCATTGTAGTGATACGATATTTGTATTCTGAATGTACACTAAATGTGGAGGTCATCTTATCATGCATCATATACTGAAGGATCTAAATGTTGAAATGTAGTGAGGAAAAAAAAACTCTATAACAGACTTTTAACCTGTTAGAGTTTCAGCCACCTCTGCTCCAGCCACATTGTTTCTGACTAGTTCAGTGTATGTAGACCAGCTGATGCAGTGAAGTAATGTTAGCTAGCTAGATAATTAATTTCTGGTCTTTCCTCAAGATGTCCAACAAACGGCAATAAAATACAGAGCTGCACTGACCTCTGCTTTCGGCTATTTCACTTTTCATAAGGCAAAGAGACCAGAGGCCTAATTTCTTGTTTGTTATTGGCTTAGAATTTCACAAAATTGTGACATTTTTCAAGCATCTTTGTCATTTTGCTGGTGGTTTATTTTAATTTGTTGTGTGTTCTGTGTGTTTGTTCTGACTTTATCTAAAAGAGCAGAAAAGTTTACTGTAAATGTTGGCAGCCCTGCTCTGTGATGTCTTTATTGCCTCCCACTTGCACCTGGACGTTCTCAGACTCCTGTGATGTCAGGTTGGATAGCTGCCTGACGTGCCTTACTCCCGTGTTTTTGCTGGCAAGTCTGCTGGCAAGCGATGGAAAGCCATTAGTAGAGTTTGTTGTCCTTGGTCACAGCAGCACAGTGAGTTACTGATGTGCAATACAGAATCAAATGGTTATACTCTGATCAGCCATAACATTAAAACCACGAACAGGTGAATAACGTTGTTGAATAAATGAATAGCGTTGATTATCTTGTTACTGTGGTATCTGTCAAGAGGTAGGATATCAGATCAGAAACACGTTGACAAGGACCAAAGTGTGACTGGGTCCGAGCATCTTAATTAGGATCGGTTTAGTGGGACGTTTGCGTTCCCCTGCATCCCCCTGCGTCCCCGTGCGCCTCCCCCTGCGTCCCCGTGCGCCTCCCCCTGCGTCCCCGTGCGCCTCCCCCTGCGCCCCCCTGCCCGTGTTTCCCCGTCCCCCTGTGCGTCTTCGCTTCTCCCCATCTGTGCATTCTTCTCCCCGTCTCCGTGTCTCCCCATCTCCGTGTCTGTCTTTGCGTCTCCGCGTCCGTCTGTCTGTGCGCCTTTGCGTCTCCGCGTCCGTCTGTCTGTGCGCCTTTGCGTCTCCGCGTCCGTCTGTATGTAGGTGCATGTTGTATTGTCTGGGGGAAAAAAACAGTCGGATAAGTCAGTCTGTTTTGTTGCAAATTTGATAGTTTGAGAAAATACAATTGAAGGGCATGAAAAAAGGGGAAAAAAATTCTTCAAAAAATGAGGCACAAATACATCATATATTAGCCTCATGTCTTTGGTGTCTGCATGTTATATGGTACACGCTAATGTACAATATATAATTGCCGCGTTATCCAGAATGTTTCAGGTTCACAGCACTTGGTTTCTGTTGTTTTAATTGTAGAAAATAAAATCTGAATTGGCTTGTGTAGAACCACATGGTGCATGGCGAATATGAAAATTTTTCTATGGTTTCCTTTTTTTTTTTTTTGGATTTTCCCTGATTTTCTTTTAGTCGTGTCCAATTCCTCCCCGTCACTAGGGGGCTCCCACATTAAGGCTACTACTACCACTCAGCTGGGAGGGCCGAAGACTATCACGTGTTTCCTCCGAACCATGTGACGCCAGCCGAACTGCTCGCTTGCGCACCGTTGGGGGCGGCGTAACACACTCGGAGGACAGCGCTATCTGCGAGCTCACAGACGCCCCTGACTGGCTGTAGAGCCGTGATTAATGTGGGAGCACTATGTACCTCTCATCCCTCCCCTCTGAGAGAGCACGGCCAATCAGCTCTTTCTAGACCTCCGGCTGCGAGAGGTTACAGCACCACCCGGGATTCGAACTAGCGATCTCCGGATGATAGGGCAAGCGCTTTTACCACTACGCCACTCGGAGGCCCTTAAGGTTTCCTTTTTGACAATGTCCACTGTTACATTCTCTATAGAGACCAAATTGAAGTGACTGCTCATATTTTATAATGGATTGAAACAGAGATGTCTTCCATGATGTGTTTTTAGATTACTGTCACTTGTTGTTCTCCTTTTGAAGTGCTACAAGCTTGGACAGTGATCAGGACTAATATAAGGCTCCTGCTGGATGATAATGGTAGGTCAGCAGTTTGCACCAGCAATCCTCTGTTCTGAATGAGTCATGCTGCCTGCCACATGATGTGTGACTTCTGCCAAGTGACTCATCCTAAAGAAGAGCATTTCATAAAGCGATGCTTAGAATGCTGAGAGAGAACCAGGAGATGGATACATTTCTACATTTGGGTTTTTTTGGGTTCTTTTTTTTTTTTTTTTTTTTTTTAATCTAAAAGGTCATTTGACACATTTTAATTGAATGTGTCCAGTGGAGACGTCCGTACTGGTCAAGAATAACAACGGTTTTTCTTCAGCAAGTTACAGTTTCAGTGTTTGCAGATACTGAACAGGAATATAACTCCGCTTAGATTTAATTAGAAAATAATCCCAGAAAAAAAGCCTTCTTTCACAATAGGGTATCTCTATAATATATATGTTAAAGTATGTAAGTAAGTAAGTACCGCTCAAAAGTTTGGGATCACTCGCAAATTTCTTTCACTCTCAAATTTCTTTTTGTTTAATGATTTATTTTCTGCATTCTACAACAATACTGGGGATTTCAAATCTATGAAGTAGAACATATGGAAATAGATAATTATGTAACAACAACAGTCAGTTGTTATTTTAAGACCTGGAATAGTTCTTGCAAGAACTGTATTGTCAAGTGCATTTGCAAAACCCATCAAGCACCATGATGAAACTGGTCCTCATGAAGACCTTCCCAGGAAAGTATGACAAAAACTTACCTCTGCTGCAGAGGAGAAGTTCATTTAGCGTCCCCAGCCTCAGAAATCGCCAATTAACACACAGCACTTCAGATTAAAGCCGTTATGGCATTAAGGCCTTACGGATCATGAGTAGCAGATCAAACCATGGGAACGACCATGGAGTTAGGAAGTGATCCCAAACTTGAGTGGTAGTGTATGTAAAAAAAAAAAATATATATATATATATATATATATATAGTGTGTGTATGTACACATATATACTGTAATCTCAGAATTCGGGGGGGAAAAAAAAAATTTTTTTACTGGTGGCTTTAATCTTCTTACATAACTAGGAACATTGATACGCCTGGACTTAGGGCTGGGCGATATGCCCTATAAATGAAATCTCGATTTTTTTTTTTAAGACCAAATTCGATTTTCGTTTTTAAAATGATTTTTTTGCTTTAAATAAATAATAATAATAATAATAATAATAATAAAACAGACAGTATAGGTTTTTTTTAATTTACTTAAGCAAAACAATACAACCAAACATTACCTGCTTATTTGGATTAAAAGTATATATATTAAATCACTTAAACATTTTTGCAAACCACATGCAACTTACATGCTGAATAAAATCAAACAGGGGCCTGACAGCATTTTTTTAAAACTGTGTATATGTGCATAATGTCTTTAGCGATATAACACGACACAACATCAGTAATATCTTTCCATCGAGGCCCCTTTTATCATATGGGATACAGTGGGGAAATGCGCTCACTGTTTTCACCTCGCTTTTAGCTGGTGTTTTCGTGCTGCCACTTGTCTTGTTTAGCTCGCAGCGGCAAACACGACGTCGATTCAACAGTGTGGCTCTGTTTGAGGTGCGCGAGGAAATTAGTCGTGCTCGAGTAAATTAGCTTCTTTTAGTTGCCACAAACTTCAGACAAATTTTACACCGGGCTTTGGCTTGTTCAATGTGTAAAGTTGCGAACCCGAATAATTTCCATACGATTGAAGAACCCGTGCCTCTGTTGGAAACGAGCTCTTTGGTTTCATCAGAGCGCGGTGCCATGTTGTATCTCGTATTTCCCACGTGTGAGTCACAGAGGGGGCATGGCAGAACTACAGAAGCTTGCGGTGCCGTACCAAAGTGAAACTGTAAAATCGATTTAAAACTCACAGGTGGGCGGTTAATTAGGCGCGCCGTCATATGGTCAGACAATCCTCTTAATTATTCTGCCATTGGTGCAATTACAATTTATCTAATATTTTAATAAAAAATCACGATACCTTGATTTAAGAAAAAAATTTAATCGTCTTAAAACGTAAATTCGAATTAATCGAAAAAATCGCCCAGCCCTACCTGGACTAATGTGGCAGCAGCGCAAAGAAATTCTGCTAATACAGCCCAAGTGCTTCAGGTAATGTTCACTTGAAACGGCAGAATGAAGACAAATTGTGTCGTCTATGATTTTGATTGTTGTGTAGATACTATTGTATAGTAATTGCGGAGTTCCTTGGATTTTTCCCACATAAAAGTTTTTATTCTATATAATTAGCATCTTAAAGATAAGTGAAAGTAGTTAAAGTTGTCAGTTGAAACAGTGTACTTGTGATGTGCTTTTTGTAATGACGAGCCCGCTTCGGCTGCCGAACTTTTTGAGCTGAGGGCACAGACGAGGTTGTGGGAGAGAAGAACAGAAAAAAGGACAAAGTCTGAAAGGTATAATTGGCTCTGTGGCGATCGCGCCCAAGCTCCGGAGTGTCCCGACAGAAAAGCGCGCACAAGGTCATGATAGTTGAATCCCGTTATAGCCGTCATGGGAAGCAGATTGGCCGTGCTCTCGGGGGAGGTTTGTCGTACTGGTACTCTAACTTCAATCATAGTGACACTAGCCAATCTTGGTTGTCTGCAAACTTGCGTGGGTAGCACTTTCCTCCTGCCTCCTAGCAGTGTCTGAACACTTGGGTCTCTTGTCCCGGAGGATGCATGTGATGGTTTCAATTTTTTTTTTCAGTTGAATATTGTGTGTGCAAAAAAGAAAAAAAAAAAAGCTTTGTCCTCCAGACACCTGGATCACTTTGTCTGTTTGAGTGAGCGAAAGTCATGTAACTTTGTGTAGTCTTAATGAAAATCTTAAAAGTTTTTCGGAGAAAGTTATTAGTTATCCAATAGTCCAATTTTTATTTTGTAGTTCTTACAAAGAAAATAGTCAATGGACACATTTGGAATCAACAAGTCATGCTTAAAAAAACAAACAAACAAAAAAACTAAAATTGGTATCTGCCTAGAAAATTGCAGTTGGTGCATTTCTAGTTTCTGTTCCCTTTAGGCAGCAATGAGTCTCACTAAAATAAACATTTATGATAGAATAAACCTCAGAATATCACAAAGTTTACAAATTCAAGTGCAATTCTTTCACTGTTACATGTCAGTCAGCTCATTAGCATTGTACATGTTCAGGGCTGTTCATGGGCTCTGGATGATCACCAAGATTATTTTCTTCTTCTTTTTTTTCCCTTCTTTTCCCCCCTCCAGCTCCTCATATCTCCTGCTTTATGCACCATTTACAGTTAGCATTTAATTGAGCGCCTCGTCGTGGATTTTGTGTAACGTTGTGTAACTAGGTATAGAGCTGCGCAATTAATCGTTAGTATCAAGTAATTTCAATTCATGGTTTATGTAGATGTTGCAAAATGAAAATCTATTTTTATCGGGCTCGTCTAAAGCCTGATGCAGTGGACAGATTTGTGTTTCTTGCTAAAAACATGTAAAATGCTATCAGGCACCCGTTTGAATTTATTTATTTATCATCTAAGTGGCATGTGGTTTGAAAATTTGTTTTCCTCAGTGATTTAAAAAACTATATATATTCTATTATTTTTTTAATCTTTACAACTATTTCTTATATTAAAAAAAAAAAAGTAATTTAAGTCTGCAGCTTGTACTTTACCAATCCGTCATATTTTGCTAGAATAACCAGAACTTGTAAAGATTGGTGAAAGTATATATACCCTCTAGTGTTTTATTTACTCTTATTAATTTTAAGAAAAATAATTGTTTTTAATCTGAATTTTGTTTTTAAATGGATTTTGGATTTTGTCTCAAACATTGAAGATTCAATTTAATAGGACATGTCGCCCAGCTCTTACTAGGTATAAAGAATAATCTAACTGACCCTGAATATAAAATGAAATACACGCACACATGATTCAAGTCCAAAAAAGTTCAAGTTAACCAGAAGAAAATTTAAGCATGGCCCTTTCTCAGGTCTCTCCTGTCTCCTTGGCTGTCCCAGAACCAGGACTTAAGTTAAACATCAGTCTTCTTTGTCATTGTTTTTAAAAGATATATGAATGCCATCACCATTCTTATCTTCTACTATAAATCACTTCACCGCTCAGCCAGGACAAGCAGATAAACATGTGCATGCATTGCCTTCTTATTTGTAGTTGACCAGCTTATTTTATTTATTTATTTAATTTAATTTATTTATTTATTTATTTAAATCTTTGATGGTAGCACGCTCCAGTTTAATTCATACGTTTACGGATGTTGAAATACAGATTGTAGTTCACACTAATTGTTTCTGAATCTTGTCACCTCTTTGATTTACATCTGGTGATCTGGTTTGTCAATATATATATTTTTTATGAGACTGTAGCAAATGGTTTATAGGACAATAAACATTTTTCTCCCTTCTTTCCTTAAAATCACTAACATGCTGAAGATGTGGCAAAGCCCAAGAAAATGATGGAAATCCACAACAGTGCTTGAAATAAAATAAACCCACCAGACTAGAATAATGCCTTTTTAAACCTGCTGTAAGGCGAGGACAGCGCTTCTCTTTGTTCAAATGTTAACCAAGGACTTTCTGGTGCTGTTTTGTGTCCAAGAAAAAGAATGGAAGTCAGTTTCTACACAGACGTGTCTTCACCCCAGTAGTTTGAATACTTATTCTATGGGTCTTTATTTATATATATATATATATATATATATATATATGTATGTATGTATGTAAGCCTCTTGTATGAATTCTTCCTTCTTGTCCTTCTTTCTGTGAAATATTAAGTTAGCTACCAAATTCAGGGTTATTAGTCAGGGTTCTGGGCGATCGCTGCTCTCGATTTTGCTTTGCTTCTCAGGAGTCATGTGGATTGTAACAGCTTTTTTAAGATGAGGAGATTTGGATCGAAAGCAGCAGCATTAATGTTGCATCTTTCAAGAGTTACTATAAGAAATATAATAGTAATACATATTAATTGTTTATGTATACAAATCTAGCTATTGATGTATCTCTTCTATATGGATGTGAATTTTTCAGTGATCCGAGTTATATCTGTGAAGGTTGTTGCATCCTCGGTTTAAGATTAGTATTAATTTGTCAACACGGGGTCAAAATTGAAACATGCAGCTTACAACAACGGATGTTGCAGAAATGTTCAAGTTGGAAGTTTCGATTTAGATCCTACGTTGATGATGAACTAATAGAGTTCTCGTTCGTTTCTTTTGCCGAGTTGTTAAAAACAATGTTTTTTTTATTTTATTTTTAATTTTATCTTTTTAGAAAGATGATCGTTGGCTGTGACGGCAAATCCATTCAGACTCAAATCAGCTATTGAATAATTGCAGGGATTTTTGCTGTGCGTTTGATTATACAGTAGCAGAAGTCAAAAGTTTGGATTCATTTTTTAGAACAATAACACACATGGAATTAAGTACCGTATGCACCAAAATATACAGCACTGAAATGTAAAGACGACCAATATAGCACCTTGTTGTCATCTGTGAGTTTATTACTCCTGAAGGAAACTAGCATGCACAGTATTAGCGTGTTGATTTACCACAGTATGCGTAATGTAGGTGTTGGAAGTGTGTGTGCACCGCCTCGATGTAGAGAGTATTCATATTGTTCATGCAGATTCTCAAACATATCACGAAACAAAGGCTGCTGCAGACGCCTGCAAGAGGAGACGATTTAGTCGTGTAACGCAGGAACGGTTGTTGGCGTATCTTCACAGTTGAACACACTCTCCTGGAACATTCCCCACAAGTAGGCATCAGGATGTGTGAGATCAGGAGAACAGGATGGGAACGATATGGGACGGAACTGATCTGCCACCTTTTTCAAACTCTGTCCTCATTCACGTCTACTTCCCTTTTCACTACTACTTTCTACCACATGCGCGTTATATATATAAATATATACACACACACACACACACACACATTATAAATATATATATATGTGTGTGTGTGTGTGTATACAGGTTTTTGTACTGTGTATTTTGGTGCATACCGTAATTAAGTAACAACAGCAGTTGGATGTTATTTTAACATTAGGCATTAATCAAGCCAAATCTTACCCCTGCTGCAGAGGAGAAGTTCATTTAGAGTCACCAGCCTCAGAAATGACCAATTCACAACCAACACCTCAGATTAGGGTCGTTATGAAGGCTTTACGGAGCATGAGCAGCGGGCACGTCTTAATATCAACTGTTGAAAGGAGATTATTGCGTATTCTGGACGCCTTCAGCATCGCTTTACAGTGTAGAAAGAAATCAGGAAAAAACTTGGAATTTATTTGAAGGGTGTCCAGACTTTTGACTGGCAGTTTACATTGCTCAAAGGAAATCTCTGTGTAGTGCAAGTGTTTGAATCTTAAAGGAAATCCGAGCTAGTGTGGATCTGTCTGGGTAAACAGTTTTGAAGCTTGAGGTTTACCGGTTTACAGCGTATTATCATGCATCACTGAGAGAGAATCTTTTTAGTAGGATGCTGTTCGTCGGTATATAGACAGTTGATGACACACTGAAACTGTTTTAGTGACTCAGGACAAGACCATTTTTCTTTTCTTTTTTTTTTTTTTTGCTTTGCTTAATTGGTTACCTGTCTGTACTGTATGTTGCTTTGTTGTCTGTATTTTGTCTTTTAGTGTGAAATATACATCACGTTATGCTTGCATTTTTCCTCGTTATTTGTTGTAAAGAAACATCTTTTTTTTTTTTCCCCTTTGGATGGGATAATTAGCCGTGTCTCTGTTAGCTCAAACAAGACAACCTTGTTAACTTGAAAATGTTCTTATAGACTGACTAAATGATCTTCCACATGAGCGAAGGCTGCATCAGACTATATTCAGAGGCTGTAATACTTCAGGGATTTAAGACACAGTCTGATGAGCTTCCTATTGATTTTGCTGTAAATCCTCACATTGAGCAGTTTTTTATTTATTTATTTATTTATTTATTTATTTTTTCTTTTCCCCTACCTTCACTACATCTTTACTTTAAGTTGTGAAGACATGTTCGGATATTCTGCATTGATGTCATCTGATGTAGTGAGAGGAAATGAGTCAATGCTACTGCATCCTGCCTTAACAGTATCCTGTTGATATAAGTCGACATGAGCAAATGATGTGGCAACCTGCTGTTGGCCTACTGCTCACTGCTGTTCTATGGGCTCTATTTCAGGGATAAATGGATGCGTGACAGAACCGCTTTAACGCTATTATGTTTTCAGCCTGCTAGTCTAGTCTCTGTACACTGTAGTAATCACCAGTCTTTAAATCTTAACTGATGTATTTGGAATCAGACCCATCTCCTGTGCAGTATTTTTTTTTTCTTAGATGTGGGCTCACACCAGAGTTCCTCTTTCAGCTTAACAGCCTGCTTTTACTGCTTTTTTCACACATGCTACAGATGAGCTGGTAGGTGCTTTAAACTAAACTAACCCTTTAACCTCTGTATAACACGACCTTATCTGGAGCCGTTTCGTCAGCAAGGTGCAGAACCAGAAGAGTCCTTTTGCTCTGTGGATCAGTGCATGTCCGTATGAGGGAGGGGGGGGGTTCTTTCAGGGTTCACAATACTGTTTAATATTCAAATATTCTTCATTACCCACTATTAGGCTGGATTATACCGCATACATACCCATCATTAGTGCATTTACTGAATGTAGACGCTTACTAGATGAGACTGCGTATTCATTTGTGTGGAATTTAATTGCACATGCATTTTAAAAATCGTACAGCGCCACCTGTTGAATTTCGGAATGAACTAAATTTTTGTATGTTTTACCGTGAAGTGTGCGGAATGAAGGTGTAAGATTGCGGTTATTAAGTAGATTTCAGTTGCACACTCATAAGTGCGTACGGGAAAATTTACATGAGATGAACTAATGATTTTTTTTCTAGTATTTATTATTTTTTTAATGATACAGGTTTTCCATTTAAATATCAAATTAGCATATCCTCTCTTTCCTGTGGACCAACTGCGATGAAACAAAGCCTATATGTTTTACGTCAAGCTCGGCCGAATACAAGCTCGAAAACCTTTTGTTCAGACCTTCAAATTCGTTCAGTAGTTTTTACGTCATGCGTGCACAGACAGATAAAAATTCTAAAAACCGCTTTGACGTGTTCGATTATGTGTTCACAAATATCTTCGAAATTACAGACACATCAACTTTACCATATTATATCATATGTATTTCAGTTTTATTATACATATAGATTTGTTTGTCTCTGGTCAGTTTGTTAGTGGCAGAATATATGTGCCATCCCCTTGCATTCAGAAGATGATGACATAAGATGATCGATGAGATAATTCAGCTTTTATTTCAGATTTTTTTTTTTTTATACGTAGATGTATTATTCACACAGTTAAAGTGATCAGAATATTGTCCCGTGTGAGTGACAGGTTTCCTGTTGCACATGCGTATGTTCCTTTTTTTTCTTCTTCTTCTCTTGATTGAGTATTTAAACTGAGGACGCACACATCGATTGTCCGTAATCGGCTGGTCAGACTGGTCCGTTCGGGCCGCTGATGGCACACGACTGTGGCACAATAAGTCTTCACTTTGTTGTTCAGAGATCACATGCTCTCGGGAGGGAGAGGTGTCGTACATGCACTCTATCCATATCTGTGAACACACTTATGTAGCTTTTTTTTGTCACTCCCCGTAGGCTTTGCGTTCCATGTTATTTATTTATTTATTTTTTTTACCTGTTGCCTTGTTTAAAGGTTGTATTTTATTTGTTCAAAATAGCCCTGTCCAGTAGGAAGTCTTGCAACCTTCTGCAGTTTTTAATGTTTTTGGTTCATTTGCATTTAATACAAAAAAACTACACTTTTAAGAACTTAAAGACAGAGTACAGAACAAGGGTTAAAGGAAATGTATTTATTTATTTTTTACTACTGTTAATGATAGCGATACTACTGCTGCTAATAATTCTAATAATCGTTTTTTATGAACCTACAAAAGACAATGTGGCAAAAACATTTGTGGTGATTATTCTTGGAAAGAAGGAAAGAAAATCAGAAGAAACATGTCAGACTCTAACGACGGAAACCAGTATCAGCCAAGGAAACTGCAACTCGTGCATCTTTTTAGTTGAAACCGTTAGTAGATCTCAATACCTACTCTTGGTTTGATTTCTGGTTTCAACTGAGCTGTTGTTTAAAAGCATCGACCAGCATGAAGACCAGAGAACTGTCTATTGGGGGGGAACAAGCCATTTTGAAACCGAGAAAAGAGGGGAAAATCGATCAGAGCAGCTGCACTGGCGTTGTCATGGCCAGTACTACAGTGTAGAATGCTCTGGGAAGAGAAGAGGGAGGAAAAAAAAACCCAATGGTGTCTGCACAACCATCGAACAGGGTGGCAAGTGAAAGCAACAGTTGATGATGAGAGCTGTGAAGACAAACCTAAAAATAACAGTGAGAGTGACAGTAACCTCTATGTGGCAGGGGTGACGGTCTATCAGTAAAAGGTGACTTTTAGAGCAGCGCTCATAAGGGCCGTACTACAGGATTTGAACCACTTCGCATCAGCGCAAGATCAGAAACTCAACCTCTGTGATCAAGCTCAGTGTCACAGCTGCTCCTGGAACAGACTCTCCAATCCGTATTAATGATGTAACTCATGATGGTAGCTGCAGAATGAACTGGGAAGTTTCTCAATCAAACAAATTTACGGAGAAATCCATTCGAACCAAACACGTGCAGTTCAAAGCAAGAATGACAGAAGAATATAGCAGTTACTGTATGTCGTGTCAGTGGGTTGCCTGTTTGATGCGATAATTGCAAGCAAGGAATGTACTGATGAATTCCAAGTGTTGTTTAGTTCACTTTCATTACTGTACTTTCATGTTCTTTTTAACTTCAACACAAATATTTTTGATAACAAAAAACAACAGCAGCAACAAAAATTTGATGATGCTGTCCCAGTACTTTCAGAGGAGGCAATATACAGGCAGTTCACAGTTACTCCAAAGTAGTACTAGTAAGTAATAACCGTACAGGGTGTCCCAAAGAATTTGAAATAATTTCATAGTCTAACATCAAATGATCTTATTCAAAAGATCTCAAATTTTAAAAATAATAAATACATAATAAAAAAAGAAAACTAACCACGTTTTAATGTTTTATGTTCAATACTATGTTGCTATGCAACAGGAACTTGAAGATAAGGAGTTTGAGAAAAGCATTTTGTTTTTTCGGTGATGACGCCACATTTCATACGAATGGCAAAATCAACAAGCATAATGTTCACATTTGGTGGAGGAAGAAAATCCCCGAGCTACAGTTGAGCACATGAGGGACTCGCCGAAAGCGAACGTGTTACAGCCGGACTGACAACTTGACGTGTGTCGTGTCACGGGCGGTACGCTTATTGAACATTTTGTGAAGCTTTGTGAAATCGGTTATTAAATCCATAATCATTTGAATATGCCGTTGAAACAGGAAGTCTATTTACGACATTTAGTTACGAAGATTCATATTTCTAATAGCGTCAAAGTTTTTTGGGGCACCCTGTGTAATGCAATGAGAGCCACACACACGCACACATTCATCAAATGCGTGAAATTACGTAAAAAAACAAACAAAAAAAAACAATTAGTAAATTACGCTATAAAAGGGACCAGACAAAGGCTCGACTGTGTGAAGCTGAACACCTACACTGAGTGATGATAAGGATGGAGTTGCATAAGCCAGACGTTAAGGCTATAAATGTTTGGTCATCATGAAAGTGCTTGTTGATTAACCTAAAAATGTGTGCGCGCTTTATATGACTCGAGTTCAGCCAAACAGACCCCTTTATGTTTGCCTTCTTTGAGTTTGAGTGATAAGACGCCGCGGTCTCAGGAATCTTTCAGGGTTAAGTCTTGAAAATTTTCAGTCGGTAGAATTTATGGCCAGGTGTGACCAAGGTGCACGGCCTTGAATTCCTGAGCACTCGGCTACCTGTAGTCGAGGATTACTCATAATGCTGGACTCGCGAAAATAAATAAAATAGTTTATTTGAAACTTTATTTCATTATATAAACAGTCCGTATCTGCCCACACCTGCAGTGACTAAGGTGTAATCTCCAGACTTTATTTAATTTTTTATATTCCCATAATCTTTCTTTTAGCATTTTGCAGTTCAGTGCCGTCAGAGCTGCATGTAGATGGTCAACGCTGTAAATGCTTCAGTGCTACAGATTTTAAGTCATTCATCTTTATACCGTATAATTATTAGCAAGTCACTGGGGTTCCCCATCTGAGTCACCACGTTTCACTTCTTCATTTCCTCAGATTAGCTCTGTGACTCATTAAACGCTTGTGCTCGCAACTTCAAATCCTTAAATCTATATGAACTTTCCCTTAACCTTCCCTTTTCCTCAGTATGGAGCAAATTTATTTATTTATTTATAAATCTAGACCAGGTCTTTTTTATTTTAGTTTAGTAATACTCTGTTTATTTGCAGAAAGTTGCTGCATTTGCTAATCTTTCCTTGTCAGGAAATTGTGTAGTTCTGTTGAGAAAAAAAAAAAAAAAAAGCTGCAATGCAGCAAAGATTTGCGTTCTTACATTTGTGAGTGTGGTGTCGTAAATGGCTTGTTTGAGTCTGTGTCGCGGTTCAGGGTTATGTATGTAGAAGAAGAAAATTGCTCTTAGACACCACTAGAGACCTACGGTCTGGAAAAAAAAAAAAAAAGACTCAAAGGATGTGAACCAGCAACATACACACGTGGACAAAATTGTTGGTACCCTTCGGTCAATGAAAGAAAAACTCACAATGGTCACAGAAATAACTTTAATCTGACAAAAGTAATAATAAATAAGAATTCTATGAATGTTAACCAATGAAAGTCAGACATTGCTTTTCAACCATGCTTCAACGGAATTATAAAAAAAAATAAACTCATGGAACAGGCCTGGACAAAAATGATGGTACCCCTAACTTAATAGTTTGTTGCATAACCTTTAGAGGCAATCACTGCAATCAAACGATTCCTGTAACTGTCAATGAGACTTCTGCACCTCTCTGCAGGTATTTTGGCCCACTCCTCATGAGCAAGCTGCTCCAGTTGTTTCCGGTTTGAAGGGTGCCTTTTCCAGACAGCATGTTTCAGCTCCTTCCAAAGATGCTCAATAGGATTGAGGTCAGGGCTCATAGAAGGCCACTTTAGAATAGTCCAATGTTTTCCTCTTAGTCATTCTTGGGTGTTTTTAGCTGTGTGTTTTGGGTCATTGTCCTGTTGCAAGACCCATGACCTGCGACTGAGACCCAGCTTTCTGACACTGGCCAGCACATTTCTCTCTAGAATCCCTTGATAGTCTTGAGATTTCATTGTACCCTGCACAGATTCAAGACACCCTGTGCCAGATGCAGCAAAGCAGCCCCAGAACATAACAGAGCCTCCACCATGTTTCACAGTAGGGACAGTGTTCTTTTCTTCATATGCTTCATTTTTCCGTCTGTGAACATAGAGCTGATGTGCCTTGGCAGAAAGTTCCATTTTGTCTCATCTGTCCATAGGACATTCTCCCAGAAGCTTTGTGGCTTGACAACATGTAGTTTGACATATTCCAGTCTGGCTTTTTTATGATTTGTTTTCAACAATGGTGTCCTCCTTGGTCGTCTCCCATGTAGTCCACTTTGGCTCAAACAACGACGGATGGTGCGATCTGACACCGATGTTCCTTGAGCATGAAGTTCACCTTGGATCTCTTTAGAAATCTTTCTGGGCTCTTTTGTTACCATTCGGATTATCCGTCTCTTTGATTTGTCATCAATTTTCCTCCTGCGGCCACGTCCAGGGAGGTTGGCTACAGTCCCATGGATCTTAAATTCTTTTTTTTTTTCGAATTTTTCCCCGATTTTCTCCCTAATTTAGTCGTGTCCAATTCCTCCCCGTCACTATGGGGCTCCCACATTAAGGCTACTACTACCACTCAGCCGGGAGGGCCGAAGACTATCACATGTTTCCTCTGAACCACATGACGCCATCCGACCGCATCTTTTCGAACTGCTCGCTTGCGCACCGTTGGGGGCGGCGTAACATGCTCGGAGGACAGCACTATCCGCTCCCTCCGTTGCGCGAGCTCACAGACGCCCCTGACTGGCTGTAGAGCCGTGATTAATGGGGGAGCACTAAGTACCTCTCATCCCTCCCCTCTGAGAGAGCACGGCCAATCGGCTCTCTCTAGACCTCCGGCTGCCAGAGGTTACAGCACCACCCGGGACTCGAACTAGCGATCTCCGGATCTTAAATTTCTGAATAATATGTGCAACTGTAGTCACAGGAACATCTAGCTGCTTGGAAACGGTCTTATAGTTTTTACCTTTAACATGCTTGTCTATAATTTTCTTTTGAATCTCCTGAGACAACTCTTTCCTTCGCTTCCTCTGGTCCATGTTGAGTGTGGTACAGACCATGTCACCAAACAACACAGTGCCTACCTGGAGCCCTATATATAGGCCCACTGACTGATTACAAGATTGTAGACACCTGTGATGCTAATTAGTGGACACACCTTGAATTAACATGTCCCTTTGGTCACATTATTTTCAGTATTTTCTAGGGGTACCATCATTTTTGTCCAGGCCTGTTCCATGAGTTTATTTTTTTAAATAATTCCATTGAAGCATGGTTGAAAAGCAATGTCTGACTTTCATTGGTTAACATTCATAGAATTTTTTAAAATTATTACTTTTGTCAGATTAAAGTTGTTTGTGACCATTGTGAGTTTTTCTTTCATTGACCGAAGGGTACCAACAATTTTGTCCACGTGTGTATGTGGCCCTAGCAAACAAATAAACAAAATAAATAAATTTTTGTTCATAATTTTCCCGAAGATTGTTTTCGAAATTAACTTTCATCCGATTGTTAATGGCAATTTTGGACGGATCGGTAATGCTAAATCAGGACTTTTGTACTTTTTGCACCAGACGTCACAGCGTCTCTTCCCAATGGTCCCGTCCACTTCTGGATGGCAAAAGGAAACTTACTTAGCGGTTGGCAAAACTCGCATTCAAAACGGAAGCGCGATACAATGTAATGTCATTTTAAACGACACTTTGTATGTTAGTAATCGCTCCCTGGATCGCCTCTGAGACATTTCTGTTTCACAGCTAACGTGAGCTAATGTTAACTAGATTCTAACACGAACCTGTGATTAATCAACCTTATATAAAATCTTGCTCTTCTGTGAATGTTCAATATGAATCTGCCATGAAATAGCCTGTGAAGCTGATATATGACCATAAACCCTAATACAAGCACACAAACAAGGCTGAATCCCAAATCCATCTCCAACACCCTGAACAAGGACATTTGGCTTGTAGTGCACTAAAGCTTTTAATTTTAGGCTATTTGGGGTTTAACCCTGGAACAGTTTAACCATTAGAAAACTGGACATATTTGTATTGGTTAACGTTACCTGCACTAAAGCATAAAGTACAGACTATCCCATAGCATCGATTCATTTGCAACAGAAGCCTCAACGGGCTCACATTATCGCTCCAGATCCAGAAGGAATCAAGTCAGGTTAATCATGTTATGATGACAAACAAAAACCTTTAAAAATTAATATCCTTATTATCTTCGTCATGCATTTTCACACACTTGTTTCTCTTTTGAATTAGTTGCGAAGTCCAGTGGAATATACGGTAGGTTAAAATGATCAGCAGAACAGAAGCTACCAGTTTGCAATGTTTGTTTTATATCTGTGTGACAAAGTATCAGGTAATCCATTTTTTTCCCCCTGGCCCTGAAGTACACCTCGAACATAATTATAAACGAAAATACATAGTAGCCTGATGTCAGTTAACAATACCGCTGTTGTGACTGATGTCATAGTAATGACATGTCTGCAAAAGTTCAATACGAGATGAACCAGAGATATCGTCACTCGTCACATCTTTGTGGTCCGTTTTTCTATATATATATATATATATTTATTTTCAATGTAACCACAAAAATAATCTATCTCTTTTTTTATATATATATATATATATATATGTATATGGTGTCTTATGTAAACTTGTAGCGATCTATCTCCCTCTCCTTCCTCCGTGTGTCTATATGTGGTGCAAAATGGACTGACCGAGCGCTTTAATTCCCACATGACTGTAAGAATACCCAGTGCCTTCGGGGTGCCTTTCAGGTCGTCTCTGCTGTGGTACCGAGGCGTGCTGCTTCCTGCAGAGCATATCAGAATCAAAGAAGAGCTGAGTATTTAATTGTTGGCCAAGAAACACAAAACCAAAAACAGGGATTGTGACGAGAAAAGAGCTTTCAAGAATGCCAGGACAAATTATTCTTTTGCCAGAGCCTTAAGTGCATTATTTGTGATTCAGCAGCAGCAGGCTGTGGCGAGTGACTGCCAGGCTGGCACTGATCTGCACTTCTCAGGGGGGAATATGTGTTAATGTGGAGGCCTCGGGCGAACGGAGCAGAGTAATTGGGTTCGCATGGTTGGTGTCAGGGTTGCACTGCTGCTCCACACACAAAGGGTACCTCCTAGCCAAGCTGCTGGGGGACATGAAGACAATCCCGCTCCTGATGAGTGTGCTAATTCACTGGAAAGGCCTTATTGAATTACTGGAATGCCGAGCGTCGACGGTGTAAGGGCCTCCGGAATGCGCGATTGCCCGAGGCATTGTGTTTGTCAGCATGTGCTGCTATTTGCCACCCGGCTATGAAAGAGCCTGTGAGTGGTGGCCAACTGCTGAGAAAATCTCTCTAATATCCCCAAATGGCATAATTACTCTTGCATATATTCAAATGCCTTCTTTTTCTTTTCAGTAATTATTTGAATGCATTTGCACTGGAGTTTTTTTTTTTCTTTTTTTTTTCCCCCGGTCGTCCATCGTTTCTGCTTTTACCTCCATACCGTGTCATGTTATCTAATAAACCTGTAAGGAGCTTCGGTGCTGTATAAGAATCAGTAAATAAAGATGTGGAGGATAAAAACGTCCGTAGTACCAGTTTTATTATTATTATTAATTATCAGACATTTTATTCCCTGCACATGGCGTGTAAGTCCTTGAGATTAACCACGGTTTTGCTGTTCATTTCACTCAAATCCATGTGTGTGTGTCCCCCCCCCCCCCCCATGAACCTACAATTTACCTGGTGCCACATGGTACTGTATGATTATCAGCCACCTGCGCATGAACATTTTGCCGTATCTCATCGCAGCTTCACCGTGATTGGCAGATTAATTATGCAGCACATGCACACACAGAGAGGGGTCCCTGTAGACCGTTGTGGTGGGAATCGGCCCCCCGTTGTGGCAGCCAACAAAGGCATGCACTCTGAGGACACACCACCCAAGCTGTCAAGCCTTATTACTGCAACACATCTCTTCCCAAAGTTGACAACAAAACCCCATCGCACAAACACACACACACACACACACACACGAATCAGATCTACCAGTCTGAAGCCGGGTTCTTCACTAAAGAAGCCCAGTCACCCACATACCCCGAGATCCTCACTGGTCTAGAATAGACCAAGCTGAGAGGAGGAGGAGTTGTTGCAGGCAGTAATGAGGAAAAACATTGTGCTGTTGGCTGTAAGGTGAGCAGGAGAGTAATGATGTCCGGCGAACTCGAGTAATGGATTGGTTATTAATGTCCTCTAGTCCAGAACCAATGGACGAGGTGAAGACTTGGCATTATCAGGCGCTGTTTTTTAACACAAAAAAAATGTTTTTTAGTCTTCTTCTGTAAACAAGTTGTAGTGTGGGCTCTAGCAGATTCTACCAAAAAAATCTTCAAAAATACTAAAGCAATTGCTATTTTTGTTTTTCACATTTAAAAAAGGAAGTAAAAAAAAAAACCTCGATAAGCCTTTTGCCTCGGGGCTGGAAAAAGTGAGGAATATCCCATTGACTGCAGGGCAGGTGAGAGACTTTCCCACCCCTCCCTGTTTTTCCTTCCTGTAATCACTAAGACAACATGAGGTCTTGCCACACTCCGTAATAACACTGTCGATATGGAAGCCATGGCCCAGGTTTTTCGGTTAGGAGCCGGGGATGTCAATGCCTTGTTACTAGGTTACATCACTGTTTTTGTTGTGAGGCGGTATGCCAGATCTTCAGGCAGTGTGGATGGATTTCACAAAGTGCAGTTCCCCTCTGCCTAAGCCAAATTACTAGGCCTGTTCCACCACACACGTGACACGACTGCTTGTTAACACCCCACACATACATGCGCGCATGCCAGCTCCGGTTTATTCCTACCGTTATTATCTGGAGATTAATATGTTTTTTTTTTTGGTCATTGGGACGTACTAAGATTTCTAAAAAATCAGAGTGCAACTATGAAACATCTGTTTGTTTGTTTTTTTTTTTTGTTCTTTTGAAATGTTGAAATCGGCATCATGAGGAAATAATAGAGACTTCTTTGTCATTTAGGTACTTTGTCACTTCATGACATTTCTTTTTGCATTCCTAATGATGTGCTAATGCAGTCATTGTGTGTGAGCAGCGAGACATTTTATCACTCATTTGATGAGCTTCATTTTTCTTTGCTTTACTTGGCTGTAGGATATGTATCGAATGATGCAAGCTTCCTAAGATAATAAGGATCAGGCCGCATCGAATTTGATTTCAGGTTTGTGTGTTTGTGTTTACATCCGTTCCTATCTGCTTATTTTAACAACCAGTTCTGTTTTTGTCTTTCAAAATGCAAAGTGCCGACTCTGTTAAGCGTGCGGGTCCTCGTTCTGAAAAACTCTGAGAATGGCTGGCGAATGTTTTTGACACCATATAGAGTCAGTAGTACTGTTAGTGAAAAGGTCTTTTTGAAATTATTCCTGTTAGACTAAAGGTCAAGTAGGACCAGCCTCAAAATACATCTCCGCTGCCACATAAACAGGGAACTCGACATTAGTTTCAATGCATCTGGTGCATCATGTGTGTAAGCCTTTTTACGTTACATTTAACTGACGAATGTTTCAATTGCTTTGAGCTTTGTCAGGCTTTAAAGCGCAAATTCAAGCTGACCGTGGAAGAGGGGCAGATCCAATGGAAGAAATTTCTATTGTAGAACTTGCTTGGTATGATGTAGGTGTAGACAGCCACCTTGCCAGCAACAGTTTTTACAGAAGAAAACAGTCGTACACACTCAAATATTTATTCATTTTACCACTACAATATACAGGTAGTCCCCGACGTACAAATATTCGAGTTGCAGGTTTCCACAGATACGGACGGACCGTGGTTCTACTTCCGTCACAGAAATAGACACTGCTGTGCACCAGACACCAATATTTACAATTATATACACAATATTTTCCGTGTATAAGTGAAGGTATAAAATGTCTAGGGTTAGTCTGGTGTATTGTATGTGTGTGCGGGTGCAGGAGAAATGAGTCGGCCTCACCGGTTTCGATGAATCAGTCCGGAAGCACAATGATGGAGAATGGCTTTCTTGTAAAGCTGTTCCGTTGGTGATTAATCCTAATTTCCTCGAAATCTGAAGAGAGTTCACAGTCCAATACAGTGGAAAACAGCTCTGAGACAAAATGGAGAACCGGGATTCCCCTCGCGATTTAAAAGCACAGAGACAGCACTGAGATTAAGCACTCCTTAGGCACAGTCACATGATGGCAGTGTGGGTAAAGGGGACATAGATTTAGTCAAGTGGATTGTTATGCTTTACATTGTATATTCATGTCAGAGGCGTACAAGAATCACGACTTGTTTGTCTGACTTGAGAACAAATCGGACTTACAAACGAGTTCTGTTCCCTGGAGCACGTTTGCAAGTCGGGGACTACCTGTGCTTGTATCAGTTAAGGGATAGTATTTAGTCTTGATGTGGACAGCTTTGAGCGATCACTACTGGAGGTCTTGTAAAAATCTATCGTTTTGAATGCGTAGAATAAATCCACTGAAATGGCAAATTCCGAAACTGTATAGTGTGATTGTGTATTTATTTATTAAATATTAAAAGAAAAAAGAGCAAAATCCAAACCTGTTGTCAGACACAGGTATCCATGACACAGGTACCAGTTTTTGCCCGTTCTTGACAGTAGGTACTTATTAAAGGTTATAGGTAAATCATGACCGTTCTTGCGCGATTCTCAATGGTTCAGCATGAGTTTTCCACACTTTGTACTGGGAGTCAGGGGTAGGCATAGACTCTGGTTAAGGCATAGGACCTTCCAAACCATAGTCCAATGTTCAAATCCCATGACCACCACAGTTGTCCTTGTTGGGCCCTTGAGCAAGGCCCTTAACCCTTAACTGCTCAGATAATATGATATATGATAGTATAAGGAGATAAAAATGTAAGTCGCTCTGCATAAGGGCGTCTGCCAAATGAATAAATATAAATGGTACTGGTAATTTGTCCTGAATAATTTGTAAATGTGTCTTAGCATTTTGTAGCTAGTGCATCGTCAGTGTGAAGGTGATTTGAGGCATCTGATGTCATGTGACCAATAATTTGAGGTTGGGACAGTTTGGTGTACTCTATCAAAAAAGAAAAAGGTTCAGGAACATGGGGGCGGAGGTGGACTTTTTTAAAAATTAATACTTTGTTAGGATCGTATAATGTATGTAGTACAATAGGTTTGCATGTAATGTACAATGTACAAGGATTCTCCACATTCTCCTCAGATGAAATAATCTGTAGCTGAAATAAGATGAAATAATTTATTTATGTTTCATTTGGACTTGCCATGTAGTATTTTGATCAAGATGGTCAGACATTTCTACTTAGCATTATACGCTAGCTCATGGTGCGGGTCCTGCTTTGCTGTTGTAATAAGCCTCACTCTTCTGAGAAGGATTTCCTCTAGATTTTCATCTTGCTGGTGTCTACCCTTTGTGCGTTAGTGGTGTTGGGCACCTGATCCCTGATGAGACCTGGGGAGCAGTCAATGTTTCAATTCATCCCTGAAGATTAGTTCAGTAGGGGTCTGGTCGGGGCTGTCTGCTGGATATAGTCATATTCTTTCATAATCTCCGTGGCAAATCATGACTTTATTAAGACCTACGTGTGAGTGTGATGTCCAGACATGTACATACTTTTAGTGTGGGTCAAAAATCATTACATGCACATATGCAGCATGTCTGACCGTCATCATGACACCACAAGGGGCAAGAATCAGGTTTTTAGGTTGTTTGTTTTTGGAAATATATATATATATATATATATATATATATATATATATATATATATTTTTTTTTTTTTCTTTTGTTTGTTGGTAAATTTTAAAAGCTGTCTGTCTTTTAGTGACCAGATAGTGTCAAAATAGTCATTTGTTTTTTTTCTTTCAGTAACCACTGCAGATTATTCATATACCCTCAGCTCCGTCAGTCCCACACAGTACTGTATACGAGAGGACTAAACAGTATGACCATGCACAGTTGGTGTCTTCACTATGTAGCACTTTAATTTGTACTATATGGAAAGAGTAATGTATATTACATATATTATCATATTATTATCAGTGCTTTGTATTGCAGTTTGGATCATTTTAGTGACTCGGTTCATCACAATTAACAATTTTTTCTTAGTCATTTTGTTTGTTTCATTCTTTTGATCAGAAATAAAAATAAATGTTTCATTTTCAGTAAACAAACCACCTACACATCTATATACACAAATTTTGGCTATTGTTTCAGTACTGAAAATATTACAATACAGCTAAGGACGTTTTATGATAAACAGAATGAGCAGCTCACCTCTCATATCTTCTCGTCTGAATCGTTCGTTTTTTTGTCACGTGACTTTCATAGACGCTTTGCAATGCATTACACAGGAAACATACTTAAGCGGTTCTTCTCATGAGTCTTCTAGTCCGAGTCGTTCGTTCTTTTGAGTCTATTGCGTTGCATAGCGTCTATGGGATTCACGTGACAAAAGAATGACCGATTCACACCAAAAGACTCGAGAGGTAACCACTCATTTCTGTTCCCTGTACTTGACCTACAGAGGGTTTTGCGATCGCGTGCCCAGTAGAACATGACCGAATCAACGAGTCACTTTAAAGACTCGTTCAAAAAGAATTACTTGTTCTTGAACGCTTTGCAGCAGTGAAGTGATGTGATGTCATGCGTCAGCTACAATTATAAAGAATGAAATGAAGGCTAATTAGCATTGTTGCCTAATCTTAAATCTTGGTCTGCTTCTTGACCATGAACACAGGGTTGTAAGTATTAAAAATGAACATTTATTGTGTGAAAAGTATCAAAGCACTTCCAGTGAGTCTGCTCCTGAGGGTGTGCTGGACTGGCTGACCTCTATATTGGAGCGGAGCAGCTGCCAGGCCTCTTACTGTTCTGTGCCAGCAGACTCATGACCCCCCCCCCCCCCCCCCCCCTCATACCCCCCCACCACCCCCTAGTGCCCTGCTTTACTCTGTGTTTGGGCTAATGAGGGTAGATTCTGGTTGTGTTTTAATTCCTGCCTCTGTCGAGGTGCACTAATTAAGATGGCACTTGGGAGATTTTCCACAGCATCTGGAGCATTTACACAAGGTCAGACCAGCAGCAGCCTCGTCTGAAGAGAGGCATGAACTCTGGCTCCTGGCCATCGTTTGAAGTGAAGTGGAAATGCGTGCGCGTGTCTCGTTAGAGTTGAAGATTTAATGTTACATGCATGTCGTGGAAATTTCAAGAATTGTAGTAGTTTTGTTCTGTTTTGTTTTGTTCTGCTTGGAGAATGGTCCAAATAATGGCCATGTGCAAATAATTCAGAAGAGAATACGGTTCGGTCTGCAGTGAATTTAAAATTGTTGTGTTGTACGGAACGGGCTAGAGACTTGAGGAAATCTTTCACATGATGATAAATATATATCTCGTCTTAAACCGTAGGGTTATGACTCAGTTTTATTAAAAAAAAAAAAAAACTTCAAGTATTACAAAAGGGGAAAAATGTGTCATACCAGCCAACAGATTTTTTAGAAGCTTCCCTTTATTTTGCAAAGCGTTCACTTCTCAGGTCTCCGCAGGTCCTCAAGATCGTTTTTTTTCCCTCTTGAATTAAAAATATATATATATTATGTGATGTACTCCCTTCTTAGTTCATTTCTCTAGCCTGTTGTCTCACTGATAAAAAAAAAAAAAAGCAACATTTTAGCAAGTCGGGTTTTAGTCTGGTTCTGTGCCAAAGTACCATCCCCCCCCCATCCCCCCCAACGCTCATCCTCTTCTATTTTAGGAGCAATGAGGGCATGCTGCCTAAAACACAAGGTTGTTTGTGGGTGTAGGGTGCAGCCACAAGCTGGCACAAGGCACGTTGACAATTCTGTGCCTTGTTTACAACTCCGACAGGGTGGAGTGAAGGAAGGGAAAACATAGAAGACAGAGAGAGAGGGAGCGAGAGTTACTACCCTTAGGCCCACAGGAGAATCGGAATTCCTTGTGAACCATTCCTCCATTTGGCTGGCAGTTGTGAAAACAATTCCGCAGCATTGGTGCGCTGACTCACACTGCTGTAATCCGAGCCTGTGTGTGTGTGTGTGTAGGACAGAGGTAGGAGGTGGGCCAGACAGCCTGGTCGGTCTGCACTACAGACCGGTGTCTGTTCCACAGCGCTGTGCCAGGCTGATGAAAGCACAGACACTTTTTTTTTCTGTTCTGCAGTAAAATAAAAATGACCTCTGTGTTTTCCTGAAGGTTTGATTGGGCGATTTGCTGTTCATTGTTACAAGCGTCAATATCTGATTGTAGTGCATAGAGTGTGACTGAAAAGTGACTGAACAAACTGCGTAGGGATAATGTAATCAGCATCGTTTATTAGCAGGTTATTTATTTACTGTTTAGTCAGCTAGTTAGTTTATTTCTCTGACCTGATATTGTTGAGTAAACCTTATTGTTTTTTTGTTTTTTTCATTTCTCTGTAGTTTTGATCTGGAATCTGCCGAGGCGCTTGGGCTCCGATCTGAAGGAGCTTCCGCGCTCGCCCCTAGTCTTTCCCCGGTCTCCATCTGCTCCATCCACCATGACCTCGGAGCTGGAGAGTAGTTTAACCTCCATGGACTGGCTGCCGCAGCTGACCATGCGGGCGGCCATCCAGAAGGCCGATGCCCAGAGTACCCACGGCCCAGGCATGGCTAAGAAGAGTGCCCTGCTGGACCCGAACACTACCCTGGACCAGGAGGAGGTACAGCAGCACAAAGATGGAAAGCCGCCATACAGCTACGCCAGCCTCATCACGTTTGCCATCAACAGCTCACCAAAGAAGAAAATGACCCTGAGCGAAATCTACCAGTGGATCTGTGACAATTTCCCGTACTACAGAGAGGCGGGCAGCGGCTGGAAGGTAAGAGCAGCGGGTGCCAAGGATGAATTTTATTATTATTTATATATATATATATATATATATATATATATATATATATATATATATATATATATATTTTTTTTTTTTTTACCTCCCCCATCAATAAGCATTTGCATGCATGCAAGTGGCAGTCACTCCACTTAAATTCAATCAGCCCAGAATTCGGGCAGGACGAGGCGGCCAAGGTTAATGTGTGAAATTATCCTCGTTTCTTATCCCGTCAAGATGTTTCGTAAAGGGAATTATTTTGCAAATATAAAGGTAGAAAATTACTCACAAGCGTCGCTTCCATTTTGTGGAGGAAGCAGTTTTGATCTGAATTTTTTTTTTTTTTTGTGGGAGCGTTAATATTTAACACTGTTTTTGTTTTTCCAACGAGGAGAAAATAGAAGCCGTTTTTCAGGCAGAAATGTGAGCACTGAAAGTGTTGATATTCAGAGGAGCAGACCCATCTGAAATGAGCCTCAGACAAAAATCTCCTATTCATGGATTGTATTATTCATGCCAGATGCCTTGATACAAGTCCATTATGCAAGAGAGCGCCATTGCTGTGTCATCTTCTCAAGTAGCATGTGATATACAGAGATGAAGCCATGCTGATTGCCTTTTAAAGAGCGGAGATGGAAATTGATATTAGAATGAGCTTTCCAATCAGTTGACATTTATTGCCAATAGAATCTCCGCTGCGGCTTCTTCGCAGTCAAAGCGATATGTATGTGGTTCATATCCGTGAGACATGCCGCGTGCATGTAGGAGCATGTTTTCACCTCCCTCATGTTTCCTTTCTCTGTGCAGCAGATGTTTACATCAGTCTAAGCAAGGCTATACAAGCTTATAAGTTCACTCATCACCCAGACACTTCTTGGTTTCTTAATTTGTTTCATGATAGTTTTTTTTTTTTTTTTTTTACTCTTCCCCTTAATTTATCCCCTATTTGATAAACCCGGAATCAAAACCTCCAATTAAATACTTTTATGCTGAAATTTTAAAACCGTCAACAGCCTTTGAAGGGGAAAAAATGACCTTTTCTAACATACAAAGGTTCCTGCAGTTATATTTTAGCAAATGCTGTTACATTGCTTTTGAAAATAAATAAATAAATAAAATTGTAATTTCCAAGAGGTCTGTTTGGGTTCACGAGGTGTTAATGCTCTTCAAGATTTGTACTGCTAGTCTTTCATTCCATCGCTACACACATGGGTCCACACACACACACATGCAGTACTATCTAGAAAGAAATGCTGGTAAGTTCAATTTCATGGCTGTGCCTTAATGCTTCTCGTGACATCCGCCCCCTATTTGTCCTTGGCCTGCATTGTGAACCAGCACGACAAATGGATTTCTGAATTTAATGTACGCAGAAAGCGATGTACAAGGATACTGCCCTGACATGTTCAAGCATCTTTAACTGCTAGATTGTAACCCAGGACGAGCAAGCAGCTAGCATTTGTTGATGCTGCGGCCAGAGAACGAAACGCTACTTCACGGTAATATTTTAATGACTAATTCCATCGTTTATTTATTATTTGTTTGCAAAATTAATTAATTCATTTATTTTTACATTATTTTATATAATTTGTTCCTCTATACTGTGTATCCTGTGTCGCGGGGCCTTGAGCTTAAAGCACGAGGCAGGGTATACCCTGGAGGTGCCGATCATTACGAACCCTCAAACCACTATGAACCGAACCTGAATCGAACCCTCGGCCCTGAAGGTCGAGGCCACAGTGCTAACCACTTCGTCACCATGTCTTTACACACACAGTTGACCCTCAAAATTTGTTTGGGGTTACATTACGTTTTTTACGTTTTTAAAAATTTTGGAGGGGGTTAAAATTTTATAATTTTTTTTCTTTATAGTTTAAACCCTAAATATGCCCCAAATATGCTCCCAAAACATTAATTTCATTTCAAGCTCAGTTTAGTACAATACAATACAGTTTTTCATCTATCCAAAAACTAAAAGAATGTAAAGGTTAACTCGTATACTATACTGTATAGTACTGCTGTGTCTCCCTCACTGCTAGAATATAAAATACCGATCTTACCTCTACTGTATATATACTGTAATTCATGCAAGCATGTTTTCTTTAGGTACAAGTACTGTAGGGTAAATACGGTAATAATTCACTGATCTCAAGCTTTGCTTTCCTCTACGATTGCTTCGTGTTCTCTCTACAGCACAAAAGAAATATTACCAGTATTATATTTTATTTGGAAATGTAACAAAATTTGTTACTAGAATAATAAATATATAATTCCTATATGGTTTAACTTTAAAACACATGAATAATATGTTGCATCTAAAAAATTGCGGAGGAAATAGCGGCAGTTTCAGCGAACAATTATTACTTTTATTGCTCTCCCACACGAGCCACAATTCTTTTAAGTGAAGTGAAGGTTAAGTGAAGGTTAATTTGTTTTATTTTTACTTTATATTTTGTAATAATCATTTTTATATTAATGTTCTTGGGTTATGGAACGAATCGTCAGAGTTTCCATTAATTCTTATAGGGAAATTCACTTTGATATACAAGCACGCTTCCTGAACGCATTATGCTTGCAATGCCAAGGGTTAACCGTGTGTGTATGTGTGTGTGTATGTGTGTGGATATAAAACCATAACCCTTGGTTCAATCCACTTTTGATTTTGCAGTACTTTTGACAATATATTTCTGTGAAGCACTGCCTGCTATACATGTATTTAGTCTATTCATGTAAAATTTAGATTTGATATAATGTGAATTGTAGCTGTATCTTTTTTCAAAGAATGATTTGTTTCGGTTAATTAATAAAGCTGCGTGTCTCTTAATCCTGTATATAGAAGGTGCCCATAAACGACAGGCCATCTCTGAAAACCTTTTCTTTTAGATATGCAGCATGAGACAGAAGGAGCCACTAATATTGTGTGTGTGTGTGTGTGTGTGTGTGTGTGTGTGTGTGTGTGTGTGTGTGTGTGTAATGCAGGTGAGGGAATGTGTGGTCCGGGCAGAGAGTCCAGCTCGTCAGGCCGGTGACATTCATCCCGCTCTCAGTCTGTATCGCGAGGGACAATACGACTGGTGCACATTTTATATTTTATAGACTGGGACGAGCTGTTTTTTGTAACAAGAAGGAAAGGGTTCGGAATTTCACCTGCAGTCTATGAATCCTCCGTATCTGATAGGGATTCCTTTGTCTTGGTCCTGTGCAGTGCTATATTTATGTATTCGCACATACATTGTGCATGTGGTTGGGATGAATGTAGGTCGGCGTGCAGTCACCGCTCTGCTGTTCCCCTGGAGATGTCGGCAGCAGGAATTTACAACCCAGCGCACGCACACGTCTGTTCCCTATGATAATGTAGTCTATGCTAGAGAGATGAGACTGGGCTAATCCGGATGGCAGCAACTCATTTAATCATCTCAATATAACTCCATTAGCCAGCACTGCTACGAAATATCAATAAGCGTCGTCCATAAGAAAAGATCATTCATCAAGGTCAAAACATATTATTTGCATTATTAGAGGATATACTTTAGTTTGCAGTTTTAGTTTTAAGTCTTAGAATCTGTCTTTGGAAAAGATTCGGGTGTCTTAGTCTCGTCAGGATCATGGTCCAGGTTCGACAGAGCTCTGGGTTGCCACTGGTGCAAGATCTGCATCAGACAGAAAGCTAAACACAGGAATAAAAAGGTTTTTTTTTTTTTTTTTTAAGTGATCATGAAAAGAGGTCCTCCTGTGGCTGAAAATTACTTGCGTGTTAATGTGGCATAAACGGCAGAATTCATTTTGATGTTTTTTTTTTTTTAGATTAAAAAGAGCACAGTGCCATCATCTGTTTTTATATAGAATGACATACAGGCCTTAAGACGAATGCAGGCTTGTATTTCCCACATCTGTACAGCAAAACTCACTGAGCCTTCTTTTAAATTTTTTTTTTTTTTTTTTTTAAATCATGATTGCAGTGCTTCTTATGTGTGAGACATGTTGCTGCTGTTTTTCCTGAAAGAAAGTGTAAATGAGATTAATTTGGCTGCTCTCGGGTTAACAGATTCTGCTCTACCCGTCACCGCCGTCACACGTCGCTGACGAGATGGTTTTTGATGTTTAACGGAAGTCTGGGATCTGATTTTTACGAGCCTGACAGAATCTGTGTCTTGTGCTGGAGGCTGGTCCTGGTGAGTTAATGGTACCTGGCTCGGATAACTGTGACACACACTCGGGTGCCTGGAGAGAGCTCGGCCAATCAGCAGGGTGGGATGGGAGACACAGGTGTCTGTGAGCTCATGTGAGTGTTACTCCTCCCACAATGGTGCATGAATAATCGGTTCGAAAAGATTCGGTTTTTGGCCGTGCCTGTCTGGTAGTAGTAGCCTTGATGTGAGAGCCCTCCAAAAGTAGCCTTGATGTGCCCCCACCATCCCCAATTTATTTTTTTTATTTTTTTTTTGACATTTTCTTCTGGAACTATTAAGACGAGTACTTAAAGCTGTGACACAGCCGATGGTCATGCCAATAACACGGTTTCTGTTCTACCAAGTTATAACGTAGCATTTTTTCCATCGTAGCCGCAACGCTGTAATTACTGCCAAGAGTTGCAGACCGGTTACATCCAACCTCAGCCTCGTGAATTGTCCAGTGGAAAAAACATACTGTACCTCTCTTCAAATCAATTCAGCTGAATTTTGTTAGTGTAGCGCTTTTATCAATTGTCATTGTCACAAGGCAGCTTAACATAATCAGAAGTTTGTATGAAATGTGAAAAATTTGTATGAATCAATATGATCCATTCCTTGTTTGTCCCTAATGAAAAAGCCGAGGATGACCGTGGCAACGAAAAACTCCCTGAGATGTCAGTTGGAAGAAACTCTGAGAGGAACCAGACTCAACAGGGGAACCCATCCTCATTTGGGTGATAACGGACAGCAGGGATTTATCTGCAGTCAGTGTTTTTTTTTTTTTTTTTTTAATTAATTTTTTTTTATTAATTTTTTTTTTTTTTATGCGACTGGGAGTTCAATATAACAGTTAATGTCTTTAAGTTAATATGGAGTCCAGTTTGTTATTGGACGCTCAGGTAGGCAGTAGGAGATTCCAGTCCTGAACTATCGAGCGACTGCGGTCACAAATCCTCAGAGAATAGCTGTCTGCATAAGCCGAGACCAGGACCGTCTTGATGGAAAACTGGACCCGTCTTCAGTGGTTTAAATTTAAAAAAATGTCTTTCTCCAGTTTTTTAGAATGACACCTGACAGATTTGTCGATGAGCGTGAGGCGCTAGTTACTGCTACAGTATGCTTGTTTGCTTGGCAGGAAAACGGGTGGAAGATTGGAGAAGAATGTGGGTGCAACAACAAATCATCCCTTCTGTTTCTGCTGACACGGACCTTTCAGCTCGGTCTAAAGAATAAACATTGTTACCGAGCCTGGATTTGCTGCAGTTTTGAAGCGATGGCTTCAGCAAGGTGTTGGACTGAGCTTTTTTTGATCTCATTATAAAATGCAAATAGCCAGAACCCAAAACTGATCAAAGGTTACTTTCACCATTGGGCGGCCAACAGAGGAACGGCAGCCTGGGGCTTTTGGCTGTTTTTTCTATGTAGTGATTTGGGGAGCTGCTGCACCCCCTCTGGGCATTATTTACTTTGGAGATAGTGTTCCTCCACATAAGTAATGGAAAAGTCCACGTCCTTGCCGTTATTTAAATGTCTGCAGCAGTTCTCGATAGGAAGGAGAAGCCACAATACTCTATCTTCACCTCCAGCTTTAGTCTCAGGATGTAAAAAAAAAAATCTCTCCTATTTCGTCCATCTGTTCCTCCAGTCTGGATGATCTTTAAACCATTTAAATTTTTTTTAAGCATTTGGATTTTTAAATGCTTTGCTGATAATGGGGGGGAAAAACAAATTTTTTTTGCTAGTTTTTTTTTCTTTTTTTTTCCCCAGCATCTGAAAATGTGGTCACTTCACAGAACGTCAGATATTCAGTCGTTTGAAATCTGCTGCACAATTATTACATGGTGTGGTTTGTCGAATATTTTTAGCACTGCAGTCTTTCTCGTTCTCTCTCTCTCTCTTTCTACAGATTGCTTTTAATTGTGGTAGCAGAAGTGGCTGTGTTGGTGGGAGTGGTGTGATTCACGCGGCAGCCAGTTTGATCCCGCTGCGAGACGGGCTCATGAGGCAGGAAGCTCCTGCCGCTCGCCCGCCCACCAGCCTCACCTTGCCCCCCATCCCACTCGTGCCCCGACACCCGTTCGCTCTCTTGTTCCCTCGCTCACTCAGAGTAGGTGGTCACAGAGTGCTGCTGTGTGCCAGATACGCTTGGCAGAGTTGCCAGCTTTCTGTGAGGAGCTGACATGGACGAGCTGATGTGTTGGCTTTCAAATCCTGTTTTTCAGCTGCACCGTTTCGGCTGTTTTATTTTGCTGTAATATAATTTTTATACCTTTTTTACCTCAGAGCTCTAACTCTAGGTCCCTTCTTTGTGTCCTCCATAAAAAGGAGTAAATCATACTTGATTGACCAATGTGTTTAGTGTCCAGTTGATATTTATTTCAATTCCCCACTGTGCATCAATAAGGAATATATCTGTCTCTCTGTAGTATGATAGGCATGGGCTTATAGATTTGCAACGACGCTCAAGTGAGCAAATTAAACAAGTAAATAAGTTAAACATGGACATTCTATTGCAGTTACAGGTTTTTATTCCCATGCAGCATGATACTGATACTTATAGTCATTATGTATTTACTTGTTTCTCTAATCATTACTAGTCCTTTGTTTATAAGACATGTGCAAAAGTATTTTCTGTATTGACTCGGGAGCATGTCGCCCTTTTATAATTTGGTTGGCTTTTTATGTTGGAAAAATATTGAATTATTATAAATTGTCTCTCTAGTGACGTTAAAAGATTTGTGAAATAACTGATGTATATTTGTAAGCAGACTGTTCAATTACAAGCCTCAACAGAGATCTGCATGATAATTCTCTACACTTCTCTACACTAGCATTTTGTAATCATGTGTGCTGTTACTTGAAGTTACAGAAGAGATCTCACTGATCTGATAATCACCTGAATGAGGACTGGTTCACTTTTGAGTCTTGTTTCTCTTAGGGTTTCACCCTCACGTCATATCAGGGAGATTTCTTTGCCACTTTTGTCTCCGGCTTTCTCTGCATTAGGAATAAATTGACGATAAATGCGGCAACATGGTGCATGTTTTTCCTTGATTTGGTCCTATACAGATAGACCAAGATATCCACCTCCTTTAAGGCATTTGAAATACAGTAAGTCCCCGACTTATGAACATTTGAGTTACTAATTTCCCCAGATAGGAATGGATCCACGACTTTCATAGATGCGAAAGAATCACATGAACATTCTAGTAGCTCCTGTGTATTGTACAAAAAATAAACATTGCAGTGCACCAGGTACCAATATTTACAATTATCGACAATATCTTCAGTGTGTAAGTAAATGTATAAAATGTCTAAAGTCCAGTATAGTGTGTGTGTGTGTGTGTGTGTGTGTGTGTGTGTGTGTGTGTGTGTGTGTGTGTGTGTGTGTGTGTGTGTGTGTGTGTGTGTGTGTGTGTGTACAGGAGCACGGTTATAGAAAATGGCTGTCCTGCAAGTCTGTCATTCTGTCAGAGAATTCAATCTGAAACAGCGCTGAGACAAAGTGCCGTCTGTTCAAGCGCACAGTAAACACCATGTAGCGTTGTCCTCCTCTGACGTCTTTCCGGGTTCCCTTTAAACAAGGACACCTGACCCTGCTGTGTCACCGGGATTCCTCTGCTGATTTAAAAGCACAGTCCCGCATTATACTGATGCGGAACCAAAACACCAAACTTGTGTATTTGTGTTTTTTATGCTTTTACATCTTGTATTTGTGTCAAAGGTGTGCAAGACTCACTCTGTCGGATTTACGAACAAATCTGACTTACAAACGTGCTCCTGTCGGAGACTTCCTGTACAGACGCTATATAAAGTTCCCTTTAGGTTGTAATTGTCTCGTATCTTCTTCGTCCCACGTAATCACATGGCCACTTAAGTCTGAATCAGTTTCTGAATAGGTCCACATTCCACAGATTTCTGACAGTTGATACATTTAGACAATGCACAGTCAGAAGCATCATTCGCTCCTTAGCAGGAAACAGATATTGTCCTGTAGTGCAGTGATGTTTTTTATTGATTTATTTTTTTATTGATGTTTAATGTGGATATGTTTTAATGGCATTGAAGTTTTATTCACTATTCAAATTAAGTGGGGAATTGCACATGACCGGCCATGCCATAGGACCACCGATGAATATAAGGTCGGTGTGTAACGTTACAGCCTCAACCTTTTAGACCATAGTGATTTTTTCTTACACTTTTTAGTATATTAATTAATGATGAGACAGAAAGGCAGTCACGTTGGAGAGAAACCAGAATGTGTAGACTGTCAGAAAGCACTGACACTGGAGACTCCTTCCACTAATAAACAATCAAAGTAAACTTCATCACATCAATGATTATAGAGCTAGTAATTTTTGCTCCTTATTAATTAGCCTTATATTACCTTGTGAATGAACTGTTATTACAGAAATTATAATATATGTAATGTGTTTTTTAATATACTGTATATGCATATTGCTGCATGAGATTACATTAAGCTTAAGAAGTCAGTAGATCCCCTGGTTTGAGTTCTCTTCATTAATTGAGGCAGGAGAGGCCTGGGCTTGGCCTTCTGTTGGTGCAGTTATTTAGTCTCGAGAGGGATGGTGAGCCATGATAAATGTCTATGTTCAATAAATAGACCTGGTCCTTGGACTCGGCGTATAACTCTGCATCAGCTCATTTAAACCCTCTGAACATGGGTTGGGCTGTGTGTGTGTGTGTGTGTGCTGGATGAAGGCAGGAGACATTTGTATGCTGTGCTTAGAGTTCAGAAACTCCCTCCCAATTTCCTTTTTTTTTTCTTTTTTTCTTTTACAAACATTGCATAGTCATGAAGTAATCTTCATCTGTGTCTACTTGCTTTCTTCAGTGTTGTAAGATAAGCGAGTCCTGGCGCTTTTCAAGAGCAGTGAAAATACTTTTATTTTCAAATATTGCATCAAGAATTAGATCGATAAAATATGTATTTTAGTGTAATGGTTTGATTGAAATATCTGCTAAGAACCAAAACGATAATTCCTGTGGAGATCCTCAGTAATGTGATTTTTGAATGTCTAGCGTATGTGTATTAAAAATATATATATATTTCTGTTTTATAGATTTTTTTTTTTTATGGATTAGGTATTCGTGGCTCTACACACAGTTCATCGGCTAAAAATAAAACGTTGTCATGGATCAAAAACAGAAATTGTCATGGATCAAAAACCTAGTGTATCAAAATATTCTTAACATCAAAGAAAAATAAAAAAAAGAATTTCTGGTACAGAAATGTTACGAAAAGTAGTAGTACTGCCCTCAGTACAAATTACTCCATCAGTGTAGCATGGCATGGAAGCGATCATCCTGTGGCACTGCTGAGGTTTTGTTGAAGGCCAGATTGCTTAAATAGCAGCCATCAGCTCGTCTGTAGTGTTGGGTCAGGTGTTTCTAATCGTTGCAGTCTTCCCTGTGATTGTTCATGTGTGTACGGAACTTGGCCAAGCGATACACAGTATTTATACTGTATGAACAGTCATTTACATGAAATTAAACATTAGAGTTTTTGTTGATTTTCATGACCTGTAAGCCATAATCATTGAAATGAAAACAAACAAATAAAAAAAGTCTTGGGATAATTCACTTTACATGAATTTAATTTAGAATATATGTGAGTTTCACTTTGTTTATTTTTTCAATTACAAAAGAAAATTCAATTCCAGTGTCATGTTTTTTTTTTTTTTTTTTTGCAATTTACTTTATTTATTTATCTATTTTTTTATTTGCTGCTGCTGCCACCTCACCTCGCGACTCAAAGGATCGCCACCTGCTGTCTTGGTACCACAGAATATTTTCAGATGTCTACTGGGAGTCCGTGCCTTTATGGGTCAGGGCTGTTTTGACAGCAGGTCGACGTGTATACAGTATAAGCAGTGGTTGTGTAACGGACTTGCAGTTGATCCGTGATCTGTAGACGGATTAATTGCAAAGTTTAACCACCATAGTGCAAAATTTTTTTTTTTCCCTTCTGCTGTACATATAGAATTATATTTGGAGCATTCTTGAGCTAAACCCGGTTTCACTAATTAATTGTATTTTCGCTCACTCAAGCTCTATAGTGCATGACTGCTTTGTTCAAAACATAGTATTTAAAAAAGTATTCCATAGACATAGAATACTAATAGAAGATAAACAATATTTTTAAAATGACTTTCACCGTTTCAAATATTTAAATGGTGAAAGTCATTTTAAAAATATTGTTTATCTTTAGTTTTTAGACTTTGGAATAAATAAATAAGTAGTTTTCGTTTTATGTGTTTTAATCTATTTGTTTTTAATGGATTTTAATCTTTATTTTGGAAATGATACCATCAACAACAAACAATTTATATTGACATATACACATAGGAAGAACTGTACATTTTTAAGCTAAATGAAGCATAGTCATAGCAACATCACTCCATGCCCAGGACTTCAACAATCATTAAGTAGACAAACTGTCGGTCTCAGCATGGGTTTAATGTACACTACATGGACAAATGTATTTGGCCAAACCTGCAATGAAATTGTGTCCAAATTCATATACTTTGACTTTGAATTCATTCACCAACTTGGACTTGGTTCCCCTTTTGCAACCTCTATAAGATTTTGGAGCGTTTCTGTGGGAATTTGTCCCATTTATTCTGTAGAGTGTTTATGAGGTCAGGCACTGATGTTGGACGAGAAGCCCTCGCTCGGAATTGTAAGTTCGAGTTCACCCCAAAGGTGCTCGATGGGGTTGAGGTTACGGGTCTTTGTGCAGGCCAGTCAAATTCCTCCACACTGAACTCATCAAACCATGTCTGTATATGTAGTGCACTGGCGCACAGTCATGTTGTTATAGAGAAGGACATTGTCCAAATTTTTGCCACAAGGTTGAGGAAGCACAGCATTGTCCAAGATGTTTTGGTATGCTGGAGCATTACAATTGCCCTTCCCTTGGGGATAAGGGGCCTGATTTAAACACCTGAATGCAATAATTAAAAGGCATGGTCAAGTACTTTTGTCCGTGTAATGTAGGTCTGTACGGTCTGCCATACTGATGGGTGCGAGGCAACCTGCTGAAAACCACATTCAAAACCATCAACAGAACTGCTCTCGGCAAGAAAGCACATGTGATAATGTCGGCATTGTAAACAGCACTTAGACTTAGTATTTGCTTTTAAGTCATTCTGAGTCATATTTGAGCTTAAATAAATACAGTACATATTCTTTTATTTACGGTTTCAAAGCTGACTCCTAACATGAGGCTGAAACCCAAATTCAACTGATCAAGGGCACTACTTGCGAGACAATGGATTGTACACCCTATCTATCGCACTAGCTTTCTAGTGAGCGCTATTTGGGATTTAACTCCTGCACCGGGAATTTTACTCGGCTAAGTGAATTCTAAAGCGGAATAATTGGAAATAGAAAGAGTTACATGACATACAGGACTTTCTATTATCTTCATGTTTTATTCTACCCACCTTTCGGCTGCATAGTACCGGCAAGAATTTAAAACTACTTACATCCTCTGATTACGGTAACTCTGTCACTAATTGTTGGTCGAGAGCTCAACTTAACTTGAGTTAAGTAAACAAACAACTCGTAGTCTCTTGATTATAAATGGTGATTGAAGAACTGTTGTATAAAAGCAATATCACACGGGTGGTTGTGCTGTCATAGGCATGAGAGCTTAATTTATAGGTAATTAATAGGTAAAACATTATCCGCACCTTTTATAGTGGAATATACCCCAAGTTATAGCTCTTTATTATTATTTTTTATTTATTTATTTATTTAAATATATAAAATTTACCTATTGTTTTTAACCAAGATGCACTTATTATTACTTATTACTATTATTATTATGATCATTATTATTATGCTATATTACTCATATCATATACGGTGAGTACATTTTGTCTTTTGAAAGATTTATCATCCTCAACCAACCTATAAGTCTCATGTCTTATATATTGTACTTTAACAATTTATTATTTCACGATTATATCTATTTTATCTTGAACGCCGCATTTATGTAACACAATGAAAATTAATGCTTTGTTCTTCAATTAATCAGCGGAAATCAAAATTGTCTCCTTTTTTTTTTTTTTTTTTGCAGATCTGAAAAATGCCCTGATCTGTGACCAAAAACATATGATCCAAAACCCGTAGTAAATATGTATTATTAGTATTATTAATGTTATTTTAAAGCTAACATTCCTATTAGCTTTAAAATAATATTTCTTTGACATGCTTTCAGGAGATACGAGTTCCCACACCACACCACAAGCTCTGCTGATCTGCTGTGCATTTGACTGTCTGGGTTTTAAGTGACTAATGGTTGTCTCCATTACTGCCAGGGAATCTGAAGATTTTAAAGCTGGCATATTATATATTTTTGGACGTAGCCACTAAACATGAGTCAAATGCCCCATGCTGTAGTGCTGATTTTTTATTTTTTTATTTTTTTTCCCTTAACCAAAAACCTCTTATTTTCTGCAATCTCCTGGCTCTCTCTCTCTCTGGGGCATTTTTTGGGGTCATGTCTGGTTAGCCTTTGCAGTGTAAGGGTGCATTCCAGTAGTGAAACCCAAGATTGAGTCCCGGTGTCCTTACAGGGGTCACCCGACTCTGGATGAAGAGACAGTGCCACCACCTGGTTACTGAGTGTCCCACTGATGGTGTGCCAGAAATCACAGTATGACTGCAGTCGTTTGCAGCTGTGTGGCTCGAATAGTTCATTACAGACAAAGAATGCAGTACACTGTGTGGAAGACAGTAAACAGACTGTGGTATTGCGTGTGTGTGGGGGATTGTATTGGCTCTGGACTGAGAGAAGATTCTCTGACCTGCGGTGTCCTTATCAGGGTCAGCTTGAGCAAGGCTGTAGCCTTTCACCGTAAACTAATTGCTTCTAAATTAGACAATTAATGTGGCCTTGTGGGAGAGCAGAGTGTGTGTGTATGTCTGTGTGTCCAGAGGGAAGAGCAGGAGCAGAAGGGTGCCTGGCCCCCGCATCACCACTGCATTGCATTATTTATGGGTCATTGTGCTTGACAGCTCTGCATTAACTTTGCTAATGGACTGTATAGGACATTTTCACTGCCTTTTTAAATCAGTGGCAACCTTGAATACTGATTACACTGTCCAGTGTTTTGGAAGGTTTTTTTTCCTGCTGATGAAAAGAACGTCATTGTCTTAACACAGTGTCTTAATTAAATTGTCGGTAGGATTGTGGGATTACGCTCTTCATTAACTATGATTCAGGAGAATAAATTGAAAAAGTTAATCAGTGGTCATGTGAAGCGTCACAGTTGATGAGTGAGTGTTTTGATGTTGATAAAAAAAGAAAAAAATTAACATTTGATTATTTTTACCAGATAGCTGTAACGGTCTGTGGTAGTGATGGGTCATTCATGAACGATTCATTCTTTTTGAACGAGCCTTTAACGTGAATCCAAAGAATGAGTAGTCATTCCTTTATTTTCTACTGGGCGCGCATGCGCAAAGCATCACAAAACCTTCGTAGGTTATGTACAGGAAACAGAAATGAGTAGTTATCTTTGAGTCTTTTGGTCTGAATTGTTTGTTCTTTTGTCACGTGACTCCCATAGATGCTATACAGTGCAATAGATTCAAAACATTTAACGACTCGTTCAATTCTGTTTCCCGTGCAATGCACTGTATAGCGTTTATGGGAGTCACGTGATATGTGGCCTTTAACGCGCTCATTCTGTTTATCATAGTACTGCACTGTAATATTTTCATTACTGGAACTATAGCCAAAATGTGTGTATGCAGATGTGCCTGGGGGTCTGTTTATTGACAATTTAACATTTTATTTTATTTTTGATCAAAAGAATGAAAATGAACTAAATGACTTAAAACAAGATTTGATTCAAAGAACCGAGTCACTTAAACGATCCAAACTTCTCATGACTAGTCTGTGATGTATATTAGCATCAAGTTTATAAAGTATGAATACCTGTCAAGTCAAAGTCAGACAGAATTCCTTTCTGTTTCTAAATCTCTACTGTGATTGAAAGCATTCAGTCATGCACTGAACATGAAGTGCTAATTACTGAGGCACAAAACAGTTTGAGAGAGAGGCTAATTGTGGCCATTTCAGACAGATGTGTTTGGTTTAACTGCTTTCAGAATGGCACTACCGGAATGGAGTGGGCAGTTACGGTGCAGGCCCGCGGCGAGCTCTAGAGGATCCGGCCGTATTGTGTGTACGGTAGCCGACTCGTCACCTCTGCGCCCCTCATTGGCTTCATTGGCTGTAATAGTAGTTATTGACTGGATGGGCCTTTAAGCACCTGTAAGATTAATGGAAGCTCTGCCAGCTGCATGGCATGAGTGCTGCTCGTGCACACAGCGCTGAGGAGGCCCTTCTCCTCGTGCTCCATCACACACTCGTTTGTAGTGTCTGCTCCCAACCGTGTTGGCTGGTGACATCCTGCATTTCCCTGATTGGTACGTGTTGAACGTGCCAGGAGCAAAGGTCTTTTTGAGCGTGTGTGTGTGAGATAATAGCTTTGTTGTAACGTAGCATTTTTATTTATTTATTTTTACATTTATCTTCACTTCACAATTGTTATCCGTATTATTGTTTCCAAAAGGAATTGAAAACAAAGGGCTGTTTATAATTGTGGAAAGCAGGAATCTTAAATAGAAAAGTTTTATTTATTTAAATTTTTGTAAAATTTCTTTGTGCCAATTATTTACTAGGTGTTTGTTTGATAACCCGTGCACTTCTGTGTGCATGTTCTCACCCCTTAAAATTAATTATTTAAATTAAAAAAAAAAAAACACACACACATGTAAATATTTATATTCGTATTTATATATACATTTTATTAAAATGTCTCTTTGTACAGCTTAAAACACCTAATTCTTGTGATGTTTTTGCTTCTGAAGGTAGATTTTTTTGTAAACCACCCAGTTCTGTCGATTACGGCAAGCAACTTGTGCCGCACCATTAGTTGGTCACACTGTGGACCACAGAGACAGAGGACAAATTAGTGACGCAGAATCAGCAAGTGTACATACAGGTGTAAACAAGCCTGGGGGCGGGGATCATTTATATTACATCAATCTTTGTCATTTGGTAATTGGGGGATACAAAGAATAATTAACCAGTGGACTAAAATCGATGACCACATTAGTTGCCAGATAATTGAATCGTCGATTAATAGTGGAGTGACGTGAAGAACGATATAATGACGACTCTTTTGCATACTTTTAAAACGGTACCGGTGCCTGAACCGAGATTTTATAAATAAATAAATAAACATTTAAAGACTGGGTTTTTATTGGAAAAAAAAAAAAAAACGCTATATTTTAAAAGTTTAAAGTATACGCAAATAAATGTAAAACAGATTTCATACTACCTAATCAAACTACAATAATTCAACTCTTTTGCAGAAATATGACCGTGTTTGTCTTGACACATTGCAAAGGCTGGTGTGACTGGAGCCAGGGAAGCACACGTGCGCGTGCACACACTGCTAGCTGTTGTCCCCTCGCTGTTAAACACTCTGCGTTTAACTTCATTCCACATGTCCTCAGACTAGGTTTGACGTTTTTTCCCTCGCTTTACACGCAATTATAGAAAGACATTTGTTGCATGTCGACGAATCGGAATCCTTCGTTGTGAAATACAGCCACGCTTTAGGACGTTTAGCTTTAGGCACTTTAATTTAAGCGTGTTTAGCTTAGTGGGCTAACGCTACCTGTTGCCGTAATTACTGCATTCACACGGATCGTCTCGTTTCGCAAGTTTTAAGTCGGAATGTGGAAACAACATGGACATTCACGTTACTACACAGATTAGTTATAGATTTGTATTGTTAGAGCTTTCCAAATTGCGTTCACGTGCATTTTCCCAGTTGAGAAATTATTTTTCACTGAGGGTGATGATCCTTCTCATGTCCGTTTTAGAGAACAAATGTTTAAATCGATTGCTCAGGCATTTAAGCCGCAACGAAGTGAGGTACCGAAATTGCTTCTGGTACATAAAGATACCTGTGCAACATCTTCACGGGGTTTCTGTTCGCAAATCCTATTTCCGACCAAAAGCATTGCACTCTAAAGAGTTTTTCTCTAAACTCGACCAAAAACAGCTTCTAGCATCAGGGGTGAAAAGACTTTGTGGTGCGGCTGGGGTCAAATGTTGCTCTAGGAATAGCACACACACCTGAGGAGAATGAAGCTCTTTAGTGTTAGTGTTTCTGTGAGACTGATTCCAGTTCCCCATTGTTTTTAAGTGACACACACACATACACACTGTTGCTGGATTTTGAGCGCTCTCTCTCTCTCTCTCTCTCTCTCTCTCTCTCTCTCTCACGCACACATTTCCTCTCTCTAATGCCCTCTTTATTATACACAGACACTAATTAGCGTCACTCTATATCCATCAGTTTCTCTGTGCCTTTACGGTGCCTTTTTTGCCTCAGTTCTGCCGTGGCACTTTGTTGCTTGATAGTCTCAGGTTCTTCTTCTTGGCTGACTGGAGTTGAGCTCAGCGTGGTGTTCTGCTGCTGTAGCTTATCCACCTGAAGGTTCATGTTGTGTATGTGCTGTGTGGGGGCTTTTCAGCTCATCGTGGTTGTAAGGTCTGATTACAAGAGTTTTTCTTTGAATGCAGTCTCACTTTTTTCCTTTTTTTAATGTTTTTTTTTTTTATGTAAACACTTTTGTGTAAACGCTAATGACTGTGTGTGTGTGTGTGTGTGTGTGTGTGTGTGTGTGTGTGTAAAAAAAAAAAAAAAATTCAAGGACATCAGTTTCTGAAATAATCAAAGCAGCCCATCTGGCAACAACAATTAATTTAACATGGTTAAAGTCGCAGAGCTCACATTTCCCCCCATTTTTTCGTTCGATGTGAACATGAACTAAAGCTCTTGACCTGTATGCGGATTGCTTTATGTGCCGCGCCATGGCCCCATGATTGACTGAGTGACTGGTAAGAGAGTAATTCTTTTTTTTTTTTTTTTTTGGCTCATGTTTTTCCTCTTGTGTAATAACATAATATAATCATCTGATCGTAGTAGCTCTGTATTACGCAAATTCAACCTCAACCGAACAACATATAATGTTTTTCGTTGTGCCATTATTTATTTAACAGAAAGCCAAAAAACAAAACATTTGAAGTAATCGCTTCCTGTATGACTTTATCAGTCTGTCACATCGTTGTGGAGGAATTTTGTCCCATCTTTGTTTAGGTTGTATTTGCATAATATTAAGATTGACAACATTTTTTTTAATATACAAAAACACAATTAAAATGGGATGTACTAACTTTTGAACCTGACTGTATTATACATATTTTATTTTTTCTTGTTGATTACGAGAGCAGTAACTTTGAGTAGTATGGTTAGCCCTAGAAGTTACATTTTTTGTTAGTTTTTTTTTTTTATCTGAAAAATGGTTCATCTTTCCCTAAGCACAAGAGAGAATAGAGAGAGAATACATTTTTTTTTTTTGAGAGAGAGAGAGAATGCTTTGACTAAAAGAAGATGGACACCTGTAAACCACCTTTTTAGCTTCTTCAGCAACAGGTCAGAACAAATACAATCTGGTAATTCACTTTGTCAGTTTTGCTTCATGCAAACCTGCATTAATGCGCATGCATGCGACATGACGAATCATCAGTTCGTTTAAAAGTTGGTAGATACGAGCAAATCTGGATGAATTTTATGCTATTATACACTACAAAGGAAAAGTTTGTAACCACTGTGAACATCTTTTTGAACATCCCGTCCCCGTTCCATCACGACCCCTTTTGCTGTCATAACTGACTGTCCTCTGAGTACTTTTCACTAGATGCTTGGAGTGTAGCTCCAGGGATTACGCCACAAGAGCGTTAGAGAGGTCAGGCACTAATGATGTAAGCGAGGAAGCCTGGGGTAGTTCACTGTTTCACTTCATTCCAATGATGTTTAAGGGGTTGAGGTCAGGACTGTAATAGACTGCAGCTCATCATCACCAAACCTGACACACTTGTGTCTTCATGTAACTTGCCCTTTGCACAGGGGCGTCGTCATGCTGGAGCAGGTTCGGGCCCATTAGCTTCCGTGCAGTGAATTTGTAATTGTACAGCGACAGTCCTGCTAGGGAGTTTTTGATTGCGGTGTTCGCCCCCTTGTTGTAGCTTCTCGAAGCACAGAGACACACGCCAGAACTACCAACCATTATGTATTAATGTAAACTGGGAGTGACCTTAAAATACTAAATTAGATACTAAAATTAAATATACTAAAATATATTTTAGATCATTGTAAAATTATGTTAAATGGGCCATATGCAACTTTTGCCAGTTTGAAATAGAACAAAAGGGGTAAAGTCACATATTAAAGGCTTGAGTACAGTACTGTCACAGCATTGGTTTTCTGCAAAATATGCATTTAAAATGCATATAAATGTTTTTTTATAATAATAATAATTAGCAGGCAGCACCACGACCTGTGCAATAAAAGCAAATTAGTATATTAATATACAAAAATATATAAATAAATACTAATTTGTGGGGGGAAAAAAATCGAAAGGGAAACAATGAATACAGAATCGGCTATTCATCAAATCATGATCTCAATATTATCGTGTCAGCTGGTCCCTGGTGACTCCCATTAATTCCGCACTACCAGTCAAAAATTTGGACACATCTTCTAATTTCTCCAAGATGTGCTCCTTTGAACAGTTTATGTTGAGAGGTGTTCACTACTGATGCTTTGTAAAGCCTTCAGAACGCCTCTAATCTGAGATGCTGATTGTTAATTGGTGATTTTAGATTTTTTGGTAACTCTCTAAATTAACTTCTCTGCAGCAAAGGGCAATTTTGGTCTTGCTTTACTGCGATTGTCTTCATGAGGGACAGTTTCATCACCGTGTGTTATTTCATAGTTTTGAGGAAAATCCAGTATTCTAGAATGTAGAAAATAAATCCAAACTTGTGTCTAAACTTTTGACTGGTACTGTGTCTATATAAAACTCCAGCGTGCCTTATTTAAATTCAATTTTGGAGGTTATCTACAGTGTGGCACAGAAACCACCGGTGGTGATGAAGGTGCCCTAAGTCTGCCCTGTTCCTAAGATAAGTGCGTCTGCCTTTAAAGCTGTGGCCAGGAGAAGAGTTAAGCGATTACAGAAGGTTAATTATTAGATACTTCCTGGGTCATATGGCAAAAAAATATATAAATGATGTGATACATTTTGTGACAACAGATAAGTTTTATGAGATTGCCTGGATAATTTGGTAAGTTTTTATTCATTTGTCGGCTTTTTAAATAAAGTTGATTACAAACTCACGAATACTGACTGACTGTAAAATGGTTTGAGATTAGAAGTTAAATTGTAGCGTTAATTTGTACTGTAACTGTTAATTTTAGTTCTAAATAAACACAAAGTATATTAAATTTGTAGATTGTACATAATTTTGGAGCAGTTTGTTTTTGTTTTAAGGAACACTAATGCATTGCTGGCAGTTTGTGAGCAAACGTTTAAGTCATGAGACATGCTGTATTTATGTTAGAGATCAATAATTATCTGATTATTTCATCATATTGGCTTCTGCTGTTATGGAATGGATGCTAAAAGGGCTTTTTTTTTTTTTTTTTTTTTTTTAGAAAGAGTGCTTTCTATTTAGTTGCATCCATCAGTGTGTGTAATATTAGGAGTCTAACCTACACACATCCATCCATCCATGAATGTGGTTGATTGAATGATGAGTTTAATTTAAACACCTAAATTAACTTTGTCACGTTTTATTCTTTATTTTATTCTTGAGTTAATGGTGTTCTATCGCTATATAGCACCAAATATAGAGAGAGAAAAAACACACACCCCAACCTAGCTAGCATGTTCCTCATGTTTGTTGGTCTTGTGCTCGGTGTAGTGAGACTCAAGCTCTCAGCTTTGGTGGATGCAGATGAGTCGTGGGGTGATTACCATGGAAATGAGTTTAGCCTGTATTTCCGCTTGTTCAAGACGGAAGGGCGAGTTAGGTTTGTTCGCAGGTAGCGCGCAGCACGTCACATCACATCACTCCTATTACACCTACAGGGAGCTTCTACATCTAGGCTCCTTATCATTTCCAGTCAGTCAAAACTCCTCCTTATCTAAGGCTAAGGGTGATGAATTCTCTACGCTTTGGAAGTGGATTATCCTCCAGCTCCAGTCTGTCACACTCCACTTAAACACCATTACTCCCAGGCCATGCGTGTTTTGTATGGTGTATATGGGAAGAAGCCTTGGTTGCCGTTTTCTAGGTCAGCATGTCACTAATGGTTAATAGAGCTCAGTTCTTCCTTCGCCTTTCACCACCCATGTGAAAACACTAAGCTTAGAATGTTCCCACCCATCCCAAGCAGAGCCTGGCAACGTGCTAAATTCCCTAACCAGCAGAGAACCGTTGGAACCCGCTAGTATTTTTCGACTCGTGTTTGTGATCTGTCCATCGTGTCGCAACCTCGTTGTGCTCACAAACTTTTAACTGCATTTTTTTTTTTTTTTTTGACTTTGCAATGTAACTAGATGTCAGCCTGTGTCAGACTACCGTTGAGTCCACGTTAGAAGCTCCGAATATTTCTAGTGCATTATGGGTCTCTGAGTTTGAGCGTTCGAAACAAGCTGCAATCCATCATATGTGGCAGTAAGTTATCAGACACGAGGAATTGGAGTCTTGAGTGCCGAGAACGCAGCGTGATTAGAGCATAATAAAAGCAGAGAGTGATACAAATCTGCTAGACATCAAGGTGCACGGTGCATGATGTGAATAAATACTTAGCAAGGCTTTAAACGATCGCTATCTATAGTATGCCTCTGTAAGCTTTTTTTTCCCTACATTTTTTGGAGGTGGTGGGTTTTAACACAAAACCATTCTTGTGTGCTCAAACAAGAACAAGCAAAACAAATATATTCCTTAATAAATACGATGGACAATTGTTTCCATGCTGCTCAGTGCTGTATTAAAAATGAACAAAGTGTCAGATCATTTACAACTGTTTTGTCAGCGTGAATCAGATGTTTGTATTTATTGTCAATTGTGAAAACCATCAGCCGTCACTGATGAAAACTAGGTGTACCTGTGTATCCTGTAGGTGTAAAGCAGACAGGGAGGTGTGATGAAGCTGTGCACGCATCCGTCCCACAATAAATAAATGAGGTTATTTACTTTGGAAGTTGCTTAAATTCTGGCAGGTGCAGGTTTTGGTGCGTATTTACCAGAGTTTTGAGGTGGTTCATACAGTATATTTAATAGTCTGTTGGAGAACTTGAAGGTACTATGAATAAAAAAATAAATAAATAAAATTTTAATCCCAAGTATAATAAAGATGGAGTTCATATATATATATATATATATATATATATATATATATATATATATATATATATATATATATATATATAATATATAGAGCTGTTGTACAGTAGTCATGTTATCTAAATTTACCCCCAAATATTTCCCTGAACACATGATGAGAGACCAGATAATGGTATATATTGGAAGACTTGAGAACTTTCCAAAAACGTTGTTTAAGTAGGAATACCAGAATAGTTTGCATTCTGTAAACAAACGCTTTGGATTCTGACCTGTTTTTCTCCCTCTCTTGCTATTTACCCGTCACCCTGCTGTCTGTGCCGTTTGACGGGTGACTGAGGTCACTGCACTCGCTCAAACATCAGAGTATTTAAAAACCTGTGCTTTTAAAAATGGGCTTAATTTAAGCTTTGAGGAAACTGCGATTTAATAGAAAGTGTTGTTAATACTGACCGAATAACCCGAAGCGCTTAACGAGGCTAATGAAAACATAACGACCCTGGACTAATTTTAACCCCTTTATTTACTCTAAATTAGCAAATAGAACACGAGTACAAGTACATCATGTGTATTAAATATTTATGTCATAATATATATGCTACCTGATGAAAAACTGTCCCTATACCAGGTGCCATTAATCTTCAACATGGGTTCATCTTTAAAGCTCGTCTTCCTGCTCGATGGCTGATAGCCACAATTCACTTTTCTTTCTTTTTTGTCTGTTGAAAAACTGTTAAATTGTCTGAGTAATAGTGTCTGAGGATATCCTCATTACTTGTGCGATAAAAAAATGTCCTACCCATCATTTAAAAAAAAAAAAAAAAAAACTTGTAAGAGGCATGGTTGCACATGCACTGATCAGCCATAACATTAAAACCAGCGAGAAGGACGTGAATAACATCAATTGATTTTATTCTTGTTTTTTTGGTACTTATCAAGAAGTGAGACAAACTCAGCAGCACTCTAGTCTGTCACAATGGAAGCAGGACATTTACACTAAGGATAACATTTACGAAAGGAAATTATAAAATCAGGGATGCATTATACAGAAATTTAAATTAGAATAGAGTAGTTTCAAAGGAAAAATATGAAATCTAGAAATATGATACAGGACAATGTAACAGGCTGGAAGTTCAGATACAGTATGTCTTGTCATGTTTTCAGCAGTGCAACATCAGGGCTGAGGTTGTTGTGCTAAATCATCAAATACTGCATGTAATGAATAGATATTTATATATGTAGGATAAAACTTTTATTAATAATAATAATAATATTATCCTTGATCGTTCCTAGTTTAGTCTGAAGTAAATGTAAAAAAAAAATAAAGAAATTTATTCAAAAGATTTGTTTAAGCATTAATTCTATAATATCTCATTAATTCGTTAGTATTTAACGTTTTGTCATTAAGATTGAAAAAGAGTGAGGCGGCTGTGGGGAGAACCAGGCGCTCCAAGTCAAAAACGAAATGCATTAGAATGAAATGCATTGTAATTAAATATAGTCAACTCTGCGAAACCATGACTCTCACTGTGACACCCCTATTAAGCCTGTTACCCAGGATACTTACAGTAGGAGTAGAGGATTTCAAGACTCGAGAGTTTGGTTGGCAAGCCTTATTTTATGAGTGGCGGCACATTTGTTCCTCCTGAACATCTGGATTTTTTTTTTTTTTTTTTTTTTTTTAAAGACTCCAAGATCAAGCAGAGTTTTAAGATTATTGCTCTGAGCCACCATATACTGTTCCCATGGTGTTATTCTGACTTTCGCTTTGTAACGCAGTGTGTTGTATGTACGTATGTATGTACAGTACAGTACAGACCAAAAGATTGGACACGCCTTTTCATTCAAAGAGGTTGAATTTGTATTACGGCAAGAAAAAAGCAGGTGAAGGAAAAAAACGAGTGGCCATCATTACTTTAAGAAATGAAGGTCAGTCAGTCCGAAAAATTGGGAAAACTTTGAAAGTGTCCCCAAGTGCAGTCACAAAAACCATCAAGCGCTACAAAGAAAATGGCTCACATGCGGACCGCCCAAGGAAAGGAAGACCAAGAGTCACCTCTGCTGCGGAGGAGAAGTGCATCCGAGTCACGAGCCTCAGAAATCGACTCAGAAAAGGACTGTGTGAATCAGGCCTTCATGGTAGAATATCTGCTAGGAAACCACTGCTAAGGACAGGCAACAAACAGAAGAGACGCGTTTGGGCTAAAGAACACAATAGAGAACACAATAAAGAAAACTCTTTGAATACGAAGGTGTGTTCAAACTTTTGGTCTGTACTGTATGGATGTATGTATGATGTGGGCTTTCCATTTACATTTTAACTCAATTGAATTCAAACTTTATCTATATTGCACCTAAGAACTAAATAGGTGCTAGACAAAGTGAAAATTGTTAAAATAGAATTAGAGTTAACAAAAAAGTACTAAAATGTAGTACTAATCAAGTGAAAAAACTAAAACAGAAAAATTTAAAATAAAAAACGCTAGAGTTTATTTAATAAAATAATAATAATAGTTTTCCTTTATCATGTGTACACATCTGTACACTATTCATGCAACAACAAAAAATCATGCAAAAGCCTGTTCTTTCCTGTCACACTGTTACAAGTACGATCATTTGCATGACCTTTTCCAGATCTACACACAACTGTGTGCTGTTGCTTAAAATAAAAAAGGGCATTTAAAAATAAACACAACAAAACTTTGTTTATAGTAGGTTTTGTTCTCTACAGTAAACTTAGTAGAAGACTGGTACTCTTAATAACCGCTTGAATAATCTCTAACATTGGTCTAGGTAAGTTTGTTTTTCATAATGAGGATGTCAGACAGGCTTTGGTGTAGGTAGCGGGGGGCGGCTGAGGTTCCCCGGGCCGAGTGACCCGGCCTGTCCCTTTGGGTCAGGTCGACACCAAACCTAGAGAGCTTAGTATCCTCCAAAGGTGGCAGAGCCAACAGGGTCACTGCAAGCAGCGGACACAGTGGTGCGACAGCAAACTGGTCCACCGCTGTGAGGGGTGTCGGAGAGGTTACTCCCCACTGTGCAACACTGATAAATGCAAGTCTGAGAATGGCTAGTCCGTCCATCCGTCCCCCCCCCTGCAGAGCACACTGTCTGAATTAGTTAATGCACCACCTCTGAGCCTTTACGCTGCCCTCTGCTCTGAACATTTCCTCGCTCTGAAAGATCCCTGCTGGGAGAACAGGACATTAAGAGTATCCTGTGTGTGTTGAGGAACATTTGCTTTTAGTACTGTTCATGGCTCAGTGCATGCATTCTGATAGCTTTGTCTGAACAGCTCAAGTAACATTATTTTTCATGATATTCATTAAAAATTTTTTTAAAAAGCCTTCAGCGCAGGTTGCAAATAACTGAGGGTGTAAATGCCAATGTTTTGCTTACGTCACAGGACTGAGAAAGAAGAGATCTGCTGTACTGTGTTTTCCTGTCTATTACTCACATAAGTTCACCAATCTACTGCTGCATTAAAAAGTCTGAAAGCAAGCTTATGAAGACAAAGGTTATGTTTGCACCTGTAGGTTTGCTTTCAGACGTTTTTAATAAAATTTATGCTGTCATATTATATGACGCACTCTAAGACAAAGTTCTGCAAGGATTAAAAATAAATAAATAAACAAAAATGTTTCAAGGTTTTTTTTTTTTTTTTTTTTTTTTCCTTGATGAAAACTGCAGTGAAGAAAATGCTGCTCGCTGTTCAGTTTTGGGTTTTTTTTGTTCGTGAAATGAACCTGGTGATAATCATTTATCCTTTCACTCAACTTGTACGGCTGTATGTAACAATTTTTTAAAGTAATTAAATAAGACAAAATGGCAACGCTTAGATGGTTGATGGTTTATCAACCTTTGCACTCTTGAAGAAAGCTCATGGAAGTCTGTCCAGATGGGTAATAATCCTAATTTTGGAAAGTATACAACAAAACAGAGTTCGTAGTCCAATACAGTGGAAAACAGCTCTGGAACGAATGGCATCCGGGATTCCCCTCGCGAGTTAAAGGCACAAAAACAACACTGTTAGCTCTTACGTTTGAGATTCACTTTCTTAGGCGCGATTTCGGTTTTTGGCCACATGATGGCAGAGTGGGGAAAGGTGACAGAGATTTAGTTAAGTGGATTGGTATGCTTAACATTGTATATTTATGTCGAAGGCATATAAGACTTACTTTCAAGACTTAAGAACAAGTCGGGCTTACGGACATGCTCCTGGAACTGAACTCGTTCGTAAGTCGAAGACAACCTGTAAAATATCTTTGTATGCAGTAGTATTAAAGTCTCCATTTACCAGAACTAACAGGTTCAGACATGTTCACACCTAACAATGCCCCTGTGCAAGAAGACATTATAATGAGCTCAAATAAACATTTAAACTTGATCAAGCCATTTTAAAGAAACACATTTTTCTTTATTGCTTTTAAATCCAGCAACAAGCAGGAGCTAGATAAGTTACATGTTCTCTTTTTTTGGGGGGTGGGAAAACTGTGTTCGCATTAAGTATTAATTCTGATGCACAGTGAGTGGCAGGCTGAAACATCACAGTGTGCTGAATACAGCAGGAACGTTCACAGTACAGTTAATGGACCGGTTAAATGTAACCAGACACCACCTAATTTTTATCAAATTACCCCTACCTGCCAGTATTATCTAACACACGGTGTCATGCTGCTGTTAACTTCCACATTAGAGACAGGATCATGTAAATTTATGCCAGCTTCATTACAGCCACTGGCATTTTTTACTTGCTTTTCTGAATTGATGTTTCTTATTGTTTTAATACACTGCCTGGCCTGTTGTTTCAGAAAGGCCTGTATAAAGATCAAGATAAAAACACAAATAAGGAGGGTGCTGAAATTACTGGAATCAGGGTAATTTAAAAAAGCATGACATGCTTGATGAAGTTGCACCAAAAAAATGGACAGTAGGATTAATAGTGAAAATAAATACCATTTAATACTTGTAAAACATGATCACACCAATCCTGTATTCCCTCCACTGGCTTCCAGTACTGTTCTGGATTCAGTTTGTTTGTTTGTTTGTTTTTAGTGCAATTAATGTGTGAAACAGTAAGCTTTTATCAACAAAGTAGAGTTTTACGTTCTGACCTTTAATCTACTCATGGTCCCTCAGTCAAGGTACAAACAATGGAGTGATCGCTCTTGTGCAGTGCCTGGTCCTAACCTCTGGAACACCATTCCACCTGCGCTATGTTATATTACTGACCTGACTCTGTTTAAAGCAAAACTTAAGATGCACTTATTTAGAATGGCTTTTGATATTTTTAGCTTCATGTTTTTTATAATTTGATGCGTTTTATTTTGTTTGTGTATTTTTTTTATTGCTATATTATTGCTATGTATTTTAATGCTGTGAAGCACTTTGTTTCAACTTGGGTTGCTGGAAGGTGCTATATAAATAAATGATTGATTGATTGAACATTTCTGAGCACAACTGTCCAAAACTCACAGGATTGGGACAAAACAGTTATCAAATTAGCCACTTATTAAGGGGGAAAAAAGGCTTGAATTTTGTTTAAAGATTAGAATTAGGGGCAATACAAAAAGGTCATGTGAATCTGATGAGTTTACCAGGTTCATCAAACTAAGACGGAAAAAGCACAAGCGATGCACCCATCATACACTGCTGTACAAGCAGTCTCATAATCTAAGGTTTCTTTAATTGGTCCGGTACTGTAAACCAAAAAAAATTTATTTTGTGGTATCCAACCCTGAGTGAAACACTGGGATAAGTTCGTTAGTGTAGCAGAGCATTATATAGAGCACCAAAGGTAGTTTTTACTCTAATAACTGTGTGTTCTGTTATTTGCACAATCAAAACTGAGTTTGCCTGGAACGCCCCTCGTAAATAGAGAGCCTGCACTACCATCTACTGTATTTATTTATTTAAATTCATTTTAAAATGGTAACTCTTCCAGAAGGTTTTCTCTCTACATGTGTCCTCATGTTATACACTTTATGGGTTATGATAACATATTGTATAACACAACCTGGACTTATTTCTTTCTCTCTCTCTCTCTCCTCCTACAGAATTCTATACGGCACAATCTTTCATTGAACAAGTGTTTTCTTAAAGTGCCTCGGTCCAAAGATGACCCAGGAAAGGTAAGTGTTCCATTGTTATTCCTGATCTTTTTTCTTGTTTGTCTTTTGCTTCCACTTTTCAGCATAGCTGAATTTTAAATCATGCTTAGTTTTAATAATGTTTATATTCTGGTCCCCGCCCTTGAGTGAGCGTAGATTGCAAGTTCCATTTAAAAATAATTGTTCGGATAAATGTGACGGAGCAGGGCTGTAGAAGAGCTGTGCTGTGGTCTAAAAGAAAGCATTTTTATCTTGGTACCTTGTAGAAGAGTAATAGAGAAGTTGTGCAGCCAGCAAGCAGGCTCGAGCTCACAGCGAGTGCAGTACTGTAAAATCAGCTACAGGAACACAGACTAGTCAAGATAGAATGACAAAGAATGTAAATATTTTAAGTTTTACTTTAGCTGTTGCTTTGGATCAAGATATTTGGATCTGTGGTGGTAATAAATTTTTTTTAATTTTTTTTAAAAGGTGTAGAATAGGAGACGATGTGGAGAAAATTGCTTTCTTCTCTGGGCTTTATGGAAACCCTGCTTCTTGCTGCAAGTGTGTCATCTGGCTAATACAACATTGTTTTTTTAAAGCCCAGGATTGTATTACTGAGCCTTTCTTAAATGTATTTTATGACTAAAAGAGTGTTTTTGCGTCAAGCTAGCATTTAGTATCGCATCTATCAGCACTTTGGCAGAATTTCCTTCAAAAGTTACTACAAAACTCTGCTTACATGGCAGAAATACAACAAATCTTTATTATTTATTCTGTGTTAGCTAGTCAGTAAACAGGGGTTAAACTTGGATGTACGAAGAGGTTAGTTTACGATGGTTTATGTGAGTAGTAGGCTGACTTGCTCTACCGTATTGAACATCTGATTCATTATATGGCTTAATGGTTATAACAGGGATGATGAAATGTAGTGTAGTTACATAAACTTTAAACTCTATTTAAAATTTTTTGAATGGATTTCTTCAGTTAAGGCAGTTAAAAGACAGTTTAATTAAGACAGTTAGTTTAAAATGTTTTTAAAAAGTGTCATATACTGTACAGTACCAGTGAAAAGTTTGGACACACCTAATTCAATGTTGTTGTTGTTTTTTTTTTTTTTTTGGTGTCATTTAATTTTCTACAAAACTGTTTAAAAAAACACATATGGAATGATCATTAAGTAACAAAAAAACACCTGATTAGAGCTCTTATGAAGGCTTTAGAGCAAAAGTAGCAGGCACATCTTAATATCAACTCTTCAAAGAGATTATTGCATATGCAGATGCCTCCAGCATTGTTTTACAGTGTAGAAAGAAGTAAAAATAAAAGGGGAAAACCATGGAATTAGAAGGTGTGTCCAAACTTTTGACTGGTAGTGTGGCTTTCCTAATAAGATATTTAATACCAATTTGATAAGGGAAAAAAAAACACAAAAAAAGGAATACTGTCAATTTTTGGCTACCTGTTGAAGTTGTTTTGAAAAGTAGTTTTAATCATTGTGATAATGGTGAGAACTCTACTGCACACATCCCACATCGTTGGCAAATGTGAAATAATTAATGCCCCCCCACAGCCTGCCTAATTAACCCCTGACTTGTAGACCAGTTAGGAAAGAGATGCTTTAACAAAAATCCCTTCCTTAATGTGATTCATAACCGTACAGACTTAAAATCACCATCAGGATCATGTCACCAAGAGGAGCCTAGCATCCTGTACTCCCAGTATTAAGGCATGAAACTCACTCATTAGTCACAGTTGCTAGTGCTGCACAATTATTTGCATAAAAAAATATATATATATGCAATATGGACTTATGCAATTATCTGCAAAAGGTTGCAAATTTTGTTTATCTAAATTGTGTTTAATGCAGATAATAAACACTGAACATGACTTATGTACTGTTAGCTTCACGCTAAACTGTCCAATCAGTGCATTGGTTAGGAATTCGAATCAGAGCTGTGTGTGTGGTTTTAGAGATGGCAGAAAACAAAAGTTTTTTTTTTTTTTTTTTTTACGGCAGAGGAGGGAAGATTGCAGAGACATAAGGAAACCACGGATACTGTCACACATTACTTAGCAGACAACATGGTGTCCATGCATGCTGTCAACGAAGTGAACACACTCGACTGGAGTCACACGTCGCTTTCACTGAAACTGCTTCTTACAACCTGCTGTTCCTATACTATACAACACAAAGTTGAAAACTGAGTATAGACAAAAAGATTAGATTTATTAGTTATTTCTAATGTATTTATATGTACATTCTGGGTAATTTGTTAAATAAGTCATATGCAGAAACTCGATCCGTTTTGTCATCTGTGCTGTTGTTTGCTTTTAGTATAGACAAGCTAAAATACTAAATGATACATATTACAGTTTAAATCGCAGTGTGATTATTTATTTATTTATTTATTTATTTATTTATTTTAATGAAATCGTGGCAGTCACAGCTGTAAGAGCCGAGGTGAGGTACGAAGTAGACATATTTATTAGGGCTGTATCACTGAGATTGTTTTGAATCTCTGTTTAAACCTTAATTGGAATACATATTTGACTCAACCTTTTCCTGGCTCCAGTCTGCACCCATAGAGCATAAAACTCCCTTGGACGAGAGAGAGAGCGCGAGGCTTAAAGAGCGGTACTGAGGCATGTCAGAAGATGAGATTTGAATGTTAATTTCATGTTTTGCTGTAATCCTCTGATATTGACACTCCTGTGAGCTGCTTCGCTAAATATGAAGTAATCTATTGCTGTATGGATTCAGTGTCGAACGCACAGCCGACAAGCTTGCATCTCAAATGTTCAATTTGGAATTTGCTTCTCCCTTTCCCCCCGAAGTAAAACTTCAAAGCCGACCAGGGCCTTTCTGATACGTTCCATCAATATTGTAATGTGATAGAAATACGGAGCCTGCTGCTCGCCCGAGATAGTAACCGAAGCGTGGCTTCCAAAGAGATGGCAGCAAAGATGATGCACTGTACCACGATATTCATGCAGGCTACAAGAAGTTGCTGTAGTTCTACAGTTTAATCCATAAACCTCATTTGCACAGATAGAATCGTGTTTGCTCCGGAGCATCCTCGTGTTAAAAAACATGGCTGTTCAGGATCAAGGATCTCCATCAAGAACTCTGCTTTGACCGCATTGAAATAGGATAGATGGCTCCTAGTTGTTTTGGATATTTAAAGAAAAAATTTGACTTTAGTGTTGGTTTGTATTAATCACTTTGTCAGAAATCATTTACAGCTGGTCCCCGACTTACATTTAAATTTCCGCAGATATGAACAGACAACAGTTCTACTTTTGGTTCAATCACAAAAGTAGCTTACATTTACTGCACTGCAATACACCAGATACTGTAGATAATATTTACAATTATACACAATATTTTAAATGTGAAAAATGTCCGCTATATTGTATGTGTGCGCATTTGGGTGTGTAGAAGAAACGAGTCGGGCACACCAGTTTCAATGCATCAGAATCGGGAGCACGATGATAGAAAATGTCTATCCTGCAAAGCTGTCCTGATGGTGAATAATTCTAATTTCAGAAAATCCTAAGATAAGCAGAGGTCACAGTCCTGTACAGTGGAAAACAGCTCTGAGGCGTCTGGGATTCCCCTCGCGATTTAATGGTGCAAAGACAACAGTTACTTTTCATGCGTGAAATTAATTTTCTTAGGTTCAATTAATTTTTTTGGCCACATGATGGCAGTGTGGGGAAAGGGGACAGAGATTTAGTCAAGTAGATTGGTATGCTTTACATTGTAAATTTGTCAAAGGCGTATAAGGCTCTCTTTGTCGGACTTGAGAACAAATTGGACTTAAGAACATGCTCCAGGAACGGAACTCGTTTGTAAAGCGAGGACTACCTGTATTGTAAATTTTCATATTTGTTAGTAATGTACATGGTCTTTCCTGCACACTCTGAACATACAACCAATTATTTTGGAATTCATTGTTTCAAAATATTCCCTTCCAAACAAATAGTGCATTTCAAAATAAGTCATCCACACACAAATCGAAAAAAATTTAACTGCTTGCTCGTGAGCGCACTACACTTGTGATAGTGCATCATAAACGCTTATTATTAAAAGAAGACTGAAGACAAAAAAAAAACATTGAGGGTGGTAAAAGTTTAATTGTTCATTCAGTAACTACTTTCTCTCCTGCCTTAGCAGAAAATGGTCATGCTTGGCCAAATGTTCTGCAACAAAAAATGTCAAAAACAAGGATTCATGTGTGTGGCCTGGCAATGTAACCTCTGGTTTTATTTAAATCCTCAGTTCACATTTGTGGTTTGTAGCAGTGGAATGAAGAGCTGAACCACTACTGACTACTGATCATCCCTGTGTAATGATGTAATAACAAAACAAACTGAAATTCAATTACACTGTGTCAAATAATACTGCAGACAAACAACTGGTCAACAGCTGTACTAAACGAGGGGTTTCATGTGGAAAGCAGGCCAAGATGCCAAAGGAGGGAAAAACCTCAAATAATTTCAAAAATATCATAAATCTATAGGTCTAAGGATCTAGTTCTATGGTAACTTATCCCATGAGCTTTCATGTTATATTTTGCAGCTAATTAAAACCATAGCACTACGCATCCACCATTTTCTTTCTTCTGAGTATTGTGTGTGCTGCAAGTAGTGTTGTCATGATACCAACGTTTCTGTTTCAATACCAGTACCATTACGGGTTTTGATACTCAATACTAGACTTCTGTAAATGTTTTTTTGCAGAGGCCTAATTAGTTTGAGAGATACTGAATCTAGAAAATATATTTTAATGAGACTGATTAGATGCATCATAATTGAGGACTTCATTGTCATATATGTAGATTATTTTCAAAACCGAGCTGTCTTTGGCAGGAAGAATTGAGTTTAATACAGTGGGAATCAGTAAAATTTGAGTTTGTTTGCAGAAATAAGACAAAAATTAAATGAAAACAAAAATTATTTGTTTGCAGAAATAAATAGGACTTGCTGGACTGCTTGAGTTTTATGAGATACTAGGTTTATGTGCAATCACTAATTTAAACATGTGCATCATCAGTAATCATTAATAAAATGTATATGCTATACAAAATGAATAATTCTGTATCCTGCTGTACGGTGGATATTCTGCGATGCCTTTAAGCTTTGAAGAATCTGACACAGTTGCCCAGGTTATGGAGTTTGCAGATGCTCCCTACGTCCACAGCAGAAGCTTTTCTGAGTGTTTAGCAAGGATTATAGCCTAACTATAGAGATAACTGGACATAACTTTTTGTGCGACACTTGGATCATAAACTTTAAAAGTCATTTGAGAAATGTTAACATTATAGTGTTTTTTATTAGAAAAACCAGAGCTCCACTGTTTACTTATAGGCCAGTCAGGAAAGTCTTGGCCTTGCATTACTATCAAATGGTGCGCGAAAAAATCACGAGCGAGTTTTGGGCTTTTTATCAGGCGTGGCTTTTATCAGGGGTGAGCTTTGGGACTACATTACATTTACATTTATGGCATTTGGCAGATGCTCATAACCATAGAAACTTCAGTTTATCTCATTACACATTGCTCAAGGTCCCAACAGTGGCAGCTTGTTGGTGCTGGGGTTTGAACCGGAGATCAGTAGTTGTGTTTCTTGTCCTTTCTTTGTTTTTTTTTTTTGTTAGTTTTTTTCCCATTTAAGGTAGCGAACATTTGATTTTAATGCGACTCACTTCATTACTATCCAGTAAGTCTCCTACATACAAAAATTTGAGTTAAGAGCTTTCAAAGATACGGAATCGCAGAAGTTGGATCACGTCTCCGGCGTACATTGTTACGTGTGTGCCATGTGCATCCCAGGATGTCCGGAATTAAGCATAAAACCAAGCAGCAGTGATGAAACTGGTACTGCCAAGTTGTGGCCAAGAAGCTCCAAACGATGGAGACCAAAGTGAAAATAATTTATATAGATTGACTTATAATGCTAGCAGAGAACTATTTTAACAATTCTAATAGTGCAGTACTGTTTTAGGAACAATGTACCATGCGTTTGTTGGAGCTTTCAGATCTGTTAGTAGAAGATGCATTAAGAGTGAGCATTGAGGATGTTGAGGAAAACTGCATGTGACTTTGTAATGTTTGTTACATACATTCTTGTCTGAATTATTTTTCTCATATTTTTTTTAAAGAACAGCCTGTCATAGGTTTGCAGTGCGCTGCACTCGTTTATGCCGGAACGCCGGTGTTGCCAAGTACTTTGCAAACATTTTTCTTTTCCATTAGTTGCAGTTGTTTAATGGCATTTTCATCAAGAATGCTTCATTGGAAATTAGTCTGCTAAATGTATCATTAATGTGTTAGGAGCACTGCTGTGTGCCCTGCTTCTCTGACATCGATTGACCAATCAGCACTTTTTACACATTTTGGTTGCCTAATTGTTTAGCACACAGTGTGATAGGTGTTTATAATGACCCAGGTTCTCATTTCAAGCAATTTATAGCAATATGCTGATTAAGTCCACGGACATTTCAAGGCCAAGCGGGTTTCTGAACATCCAGGGCCTTTGATTTTAGGACCTTGTTTTAGGCTGTAATCATACCTTAAATGTGGGTTACATAGACTGTTGAGGAGGTGTTAGAAATAAACTTTAATTAAAGAACACTTTAACCGGGATTAAATCTCACTGATGTTTGCATCTTTCTCTCTAAAACACAGCGTAGATTCATAAAGAGCTGTACTGGACCGAAAAGGCGTTCAGTGGGGTTTAGGGCTGGACATCATGCTGGACCGTTTATGTATGAAAGTGATCCCTCACGCTACTTTACTGTTTGAGCTCAATGAATCTTGGCATTGTTCTCCTGGAGTATACCCGTGCCATGCCATGCACTGACGTGATCTAGTCTCGAGTCTAGGGAGCTAGTCGTCTGTGCTCTCAAAGGGGAGGAGTGCACTTAACACTACCCAGTCACGGGCGCATCACTTTATTCCCCGCCCCTTAATGGTGCGTGTGCAGCAGTTCAAACTGCTCATGTCTCACAGGAATCTTATGAGTCCTTCTTTGACCTTCCTGTTGAATTTTCAATTGCAGCTGGATTTTATTTGTATTGAAAATGCACTGGAGTAAATCCTGTAACTCTTATGCCGTTTTAGCAAACGTGTGAACATTTATTTATTTATTTATTTATTTATTTAATGAAAATTATGTTTGATGTTAATTATAGTTCAGGTTAGGGTAGCTCAGTGGTTAAGGCATTGGACTACGGTTCGGAATGTTCCAGGTTCAAACCCCACAACCACCAATTTGCAAATATTGGGCGCTTGAGCAAGGCCCTTAACCCTCAACTGCTCAGATGTATAATGAGATTAAATATATATATATATATATATATATAATAATTAAATGTCGCTCTGGATAAGGGCATCTACCAAAATGTCATGGTTATAAAATGCCATGATGATGATGTATAATCATCATCAGCTGTTTAATGCTTCTCAGTTTGTATTTTGCAGTTTAAAACTAGTTTCACTACTTAACATACTGTAGCTGTGATTTCTACTGTTGTATTCCCTCCCACAATGCAGCGTTAAGCTTTCTAGTCATTCACTTTGCTTCCACAAAGTAAAATAGTTAGCCCTATCCATCCGCATTGCATTCACAGGGCTTAACCCAATTCCAGTAATTTCAGCAATATCTTTAGTTGTTTTCTTTGCCTGATGCAGGCAAATCATTTGACTCTTCTGAAACATCCACAGGATATGTACATTGTCTTCTGACATCAGAAAATGCAATGCTAATCACTTCATCATTGTGAGCTGAAACATACTGTAGTAATCTCTGCAGTAAGAATTCAAACTTTTTTTTTAATTTTTTTATTTAACCCCAGACAGTATAAACACGCACTCCTGAATTGCAATCAACATATGAAATGCTGCACTCGGATGTTATACGCATGAATTCTGAAATCATACTCTACATTTCAAGCTTCTTTCTGCTAATAAAGTTGCCCATAAGTAATTTTAAAGGTCCTGATCTTGCCATCTCTTGGCAATTGAGATCTTATCTTATACGTGATGAAATATTTAAAAACAAAACCCAAGCCTGAGGCTAAGGTATTTCTTTTTGACCGGCTTTTTGAGCTGTTGTTTCTTTAGCTTTTGCGGATGAGCAGCACTATTGAAAAATAAATTAAACAGCAAGAGTGCAAGGATAAATTATTCAGTCAGGGTCTTGGGTGCTTGGATTTGTGCAACCCCAAACTGGGGTGTGCTATTCTCTGTATGATTATCTGGGCGCAGACCTGACCAGAAACCCAACATCTCGGTGTCTGGTCCTGAGCTGGAGCAATCAATAAAGCAGAGGCCGAGGAACGGGGATTCAGATGGGCCTTACCATTTTACCTGTCTCAGCCAAGGCTCAGGAGAAAACCTGGGGAAAGAAAGAGGGAGGGAGGGAGAGGGAGAAAGAGACCGTGATTCACTTTCCAGACATACAGCTCCATAAATGTCTTCCTGACATGATGGGCTTACAAATGAGCTCACTAAAACTTTGATGAGCTGAAAAACTTTACATGATGGACAGCACCTGAGTGGAAAACAATCCAATAACTGATTCTTGAAGCTTTCTTCTTTTGTATGTGTGTGTGTGTATATGTGTGTGTATATGTGTGTGTGTGTATGTGTGTGTGTGTATGTGTGTGTGTGTATGTGTGTGTGTGTATGTGTGTGTGTGTGTGTATGTGTGTGTGTGTATATGTGTGTGTGTGTATGTGTGTGTGTGTGTGTATATGTGTGTGTGTGTATATGTGTGTGTGTGTGTATGTGTGTGTATGTGTGTGTGTGTGTGTGTGTCCGACTGTTAAACCTCTCTCTCTGATTGTCATCTCGCTCTGGACAAAAAAACTTTTCTTTGCGAACTTTTTACTGTTTATAGAAAAGTTCTGAAAGCTTGGAATAAGGGAACTCTTTCAGAATGCTCTTGCTGTACTTCGACACGGTTTACAGCTAATACCAAAATTCTTGTTTTTGTTTATAGGGTTCGTACTGGGCGATCGATACAAATCCAAAGGAGGACACGTTGCCCACCCGGCCCAAGAAAAGGCCACGGTCTGGAGAACGGGTGAGTTTCTGTGTGAGAAAGAAATAACACCATGTATGTCTGCGTCCAGGCGCAACAATGTCTTTTTAAAAATGTCAATTTCTTTTTTTCTTTTTTTTTTTTTTATCATCAATTAAGCTGTTAATTTTTGTGTTTGATTGATCTAACTTGCATTCAAGGTTAAATTGCTGTAACTTTTCAAAACCAATTTTTCGTCCAGTGTAGCAACAATGAAAACTCGTGCACAATAACAGCTACATGCTACAACAACATTCATATCTCTTTTAGTTTATGTATCAACAGTGTTAGGATCTTAATATAAAGGGAGTTCTCGGTTATTTTAATGTCTTTTTATATACAGTTCATCTAAAACAAATTGTCATGGAAAACATTTTTTTTCTTAAATGTACAGTAATTGGAAAAAAAAGATGAGATGAGTAAACACATCAAGATGGTTGTTGGAATTTTTGCCTGTCTGTGTACGCATCATGTAAAAACTACTGAACGAATTTTAATGGGGTTTTCACAGGGGTATTTGGTTGAGCTTGAGGTCAAACATACAGTATAGGCTTGTTCATCGCAATCGGCCCACAGGATGAGAATTTTACTACTTTGCTACTTTGAATTTAACACCGTTGTCTCTAGTATAAATAAATAAATCAACCTTGGGGAGGAAAAAAAAAACATTAGTTCATCTCAGATGGCGCTGTACATTTTTAAATACACGTTGATGAGTGTGCAATTGAAAATGTACTTAATAAATGTGATTTTACATCTTTATTCCACGCACTTCACGGTACTGTAAAAAGAAATTTTGTTAATTCCAAAATTCAACAAATGACGGACATTTTTTTAAACGCGCTTACGAGTGTGTAATTAAATTCCACGTGAATTAAGTCACGGGCACATCTAGTTTTAGAATATTACATTTTAAGTTTGAGTAGTTTACTCAGTTTTCCAGAAGAAATGGTCATCAACAGCATCAGCAGGTGATTGGTGAAATTGCTGTATATTCATGGGAATTGACTGGAAGTGAAAAATGTGGTAGGAAAAGCTACACAAGCAACCGAATGACCGCAACTTTAAGAAGATGGTAAGGCAAAGCCAGTTCAAGAACTTGGGAGAGCTTCACAAAGAGTGGACTGAGGCTGGAGTCAGTGTATCGCGAGTCAACACGCACAGGCGTCTTCAGGAATTGGACTATGACAGTTGCATTCCTAGTATCAAACCACTTCTGAGACAAACAGACAACGTCAGAGGCGTCTTCCCTTGGCTAATAAGAGAAAGGGCTCCTCTTTTCAGATGAAAGTAAATTTTGCATTTCGTTTAGCAACCAAGGATTCAGAGTCTGGAGGAAGAGTGGACAGAGACAGAATCTTAGTCACTTGAAGTTTCCACAGTCAGTGATGGTTTGGCGTGCCATGTTATCTGTTGGTGTTGGTCCACTGTGCTTTATCAGGTCCAAAGTCAACACAGCCGTCTACCAGGAGACGTCTTCTGCTGAAGAGTTTACGGCGATGCCGATTTCCTTAGCACCTGTCCACCGTGCCAAAACTACCACTAACTGATTTGCTGTCCATGATACGACTGTGATTGATCGATCAGACAACTCGTCTATCCTGAACCTCATAGAGAATTTATGAAGTAGTGTTAAGGCTTTTCATGAACTGTAAGCCTTAATCATTAAAAAAGGTGTATTGGATGTAGAATATGAGTTACAGGTTTTTTTTGTTTTTAATTAAATAAAAAAAATTTAAAATTCAGGTGCACTGTGTGTATCTGTATTCTTACGGTATGTGGTGTTTAGTACCCATCCGTATACACATTGAGCTCACACTGATTAGACCAGAATATCCTGCCTAATATTGTGTGTTCAGCAGTTTGTGCTACAGTACTGTACGTCTTCAGTGGAAAACCAAATCCACACAAATCAATGAGCCTTTAAGGGTTCATCCGTTGTCCTTCCGTGGATCACTTTTGGTTAGCACTGACCACTGCTTACTGAGAAACACCCCACAAGACCTGCAGTTTTGACTAGACACCTGGGTCGGGGCGTCTCCATGATGAGTTGTCAGAGTATCGCAGAACCTTGGCCATTTTTCCAGCTTCTAAGACGCTATCATAGAAAAACAATGGTTTACTTGTTGCCTAATACAGTGGAACCCTGGATTGCGAGCATCATTTGCTCTGGAAGTGTAATTGTGAATCAAAACACTCGTATATCAAAGCAAACGTTCCCCATAAGAAATAATGGAAACTCAGATGATTCATTCCTCACCCCAAAAATTCATATAAAAATAATTAATACAAAATATAAAGTAAAAATAAAACAAATTAACCTGCAATTTACCTTTGAAAAAACTCAGAGACCTCAGTTCTGCAACTTATGCCTTTATTGACAATAACTGAAAGGCATGAAATAGTTATAACACAAACTAATGACACACATTCTCTGCTTCCCGCATTCAGCTGAAAGATTCAGTTTCAGTGTACTGTGGTAAAATATTTGTTTTAAAAATATGAATTTTGTGAACTGTATATCAGTGTAAAGTCCAAAAAGAATAATTTATATTCCAATGAGCCAATTTTATATTATTTTATAAACTTTGATTGTGAACGCTGTAATCCTCTTTGAATTTACAGGCTTAATTGACTGATTGCTTAACATAGTCATGGGTTGGGAGCTCATTTAGGTATCTGGGATACTAATTAGAGCTGTGCAATTAATCAAATTTTGCATTTAGTCACAGTTTTGGTTTCCAGGGATTACGAACACTAGATCGAGATTAAACGATTATTCTGTGGAATTCCGTTTCACATTGATTTTTTCATTAGGTGTCATAAATCATGTGCGTGTTCTTGTCCCTCATTAAAAGCCTAGTGATGACAGACTATTGTTGATCCGTGATCAATACAGATCTCTCATAAAGGGATTGTTGCTGCCATTATTTATGAGCGATAAAGCATGGCTTGGCTACCCTTGGAGCACATCTCGCAGATCAAGCTGCCTTAGAGGCATTTTGTATCATCTGCGATGAGCCGAGCCGAGGGACACAAAAAGAGATATAGAGAGGATTCTGTCAAAGTTAACCACTGACTTGACATCTAGACTGCACTGCTCAAAACGCAGACTTCTGCTCTTGTAAAAAGTAAATAGTGAAAACCTGTAAATAGTCCTTCTCTCAATCTTGGAAAGAGAATGAAAATGAAATAGTGAGGTACAGTATGTGATGGTGTGTGTTTTTTGTGTGTGTGTTTTTGAGCATGTGGTCACGTGTCTGAATCTGTATTTGTGTATTTACACTTGGTCTTTTTCATTGCTGTCTCGTTTAAATTCTTTGACATTAAAACATTTTGACTTGGCGAAATCTCGTTTGTGTTTATCATGAATTGAAAATCGCATTGTTGCAAAGCAATCCTCTTACATTAAGCAGTTTGAGAGACGCCAGAGTTATCTTCTTTAGCAGGAGCAGACTATGAAGAGAGTCTCTCGTATTCATCTCTTCTGAGAATTATTCCAATTTTGCCCTAAATAAAGGTCTTGTTCTTTTGTTATTCATATGAGCACATAGCTTTTCTTTCTTTCTGTCTCTCTTTTTTTTCTAAGCACATGTGCTCTTGCCTTTACTTTAATCACCCAGGTAATGTTAAATTGGTCTTTCTTTTCTTTAGTTTTTAAATTTTTGTTTAAAATGTACCTTTTGTTTTTTTTCCCCCCACAGGCTTCCACACCCTACAGTCTGGAGTCTGATTCCCTGGGAATGGACTGCATCATCTCTGGAAGTGCCTCTCCGACACTGGCAATCAACACTGTGACTAACAAGGTAGCCACCAGCGCAATCTACACACACTGGATATAAGCACAGAATAGGCCGTCACAGACACTCTTCTTTACAAATATATTCTGTACCCAGTTCTTTTTGCACACACACAGCTTCAGTAACTGCACTCCAAGGTAGTAAAGCACTCGAGTTGCTCTCTAATCAGCATTCAACCACTGCGACTCTTATAGACTCTTATAGCAAAGCACAACACACATGCAGTTATAGGGGAATGTTAATTGACAGTCTGGTCAACTCAAACCAGAGTAGCAACTACTACCAAGTCTCTCCTCCTGTACCGCAGTGCCAGTGATTACAATGTTTCATTTATGAGAAGTTATACTACATTGTTTTAATTCATTTATAGGTGCATTTAATGTTGTGGGATGTCTGCAAGAAAAAAAAAGTTTCTTCTAATCACTTTTTTTGATAAGAAAAGTGCATCTTCACACCAAGAAACCACACAATCCTTTATCATAAACGCTTTCCCGTTGGCTTTCCCGTTGGCTTTCCCGTGCTCTCCATAAACTTTTATTTACATTTTAAGTTACATTTTTATGGGAAACACCACTGTATCCGTGATTAATTAAATGTTTTCTTGTTAAATACTTTTTTTTAAATAAATTTTTATTAAAAATGTTAAGCTCAGGTTACGCAGACATCTCTGAAAGAGTTACTTGTATAAAATAACAAATAACATTAAAATAAGTGCTGGAATTAAAATCGACCTATAATTTGATTTATGACCAGTAATACTGTAAGAGCTGCTGCTGTTGAAAATCAATCAACACCTTCTGGCAAACCAGAATTAAGAATTCAGCTGCAAACTGGTGTAATTCCGTTCAACTAAACCAGTAAGATCTATTGAAACTGTATTGTTTTGGGAAGGAACTTGTAAAGATGGTTTAAAACAAGCATCACTGAATGGCTGTCCGGATCCGGACAGGGTGAGTTCTGTCTGGACCTTGGTGCTTTTTTTTGGGGGGGGGGGGGGGGGGGGGGGGGATAAATGACAATAAATAATATACCAGTAATCTGGCGCTCTTTTTTTTTTTTTTTTTTTTTCCTCTCCTTGAGGTGGGTGCGGCTACACACGTCACTCATCAGAGCCAATCAACACGAAAATGTATATATTATTATATTATATTATAGATTATGTATATATTGACAGATTGTGCGGACGAAACAAAAACAAAAGCACGTGAAGTCAAGTAGACTATGAAAATTAACCTTCAAAGATGAATGGGCAGATCATTGTACGTTTATTCTTCGTTCAGAAAGTTTAAAACTGTGGCTTTAATAAAAAGTAGCACCACTTAGTCGTTTGAGCAAACATATCCGCAGCAGTCAGAGGTGAGGCCGTGTGAAATATCCGAACTGAGAGCCCAGTATGACAGAGAAACCCGAATATAGACTTACAATGACTGCGCATGTAGAAATCTTAATCCTAAGACAAACACACACTCGAAGAAATTTTTATTGACCGGACTTTCTTAAATTCAATTCGGGTTCCCTGGTTTAAAAGGTTGTTTGTTGAGTGAATTTGTATGTTGGAGATGGTGTGACTGTGTGATGGTGCAAAAGTAGTGCTTAATACTGTAGCACCAATTCAGGACTTCATATGGTTGGGTTAAAAGTATTTCAGGAATAATATTGCTTTAAACATCATGTAGTAGAAGTCTATACATTTTCATCTTTTTTTGTTCTCCCGTCATAAGATTAGTGTATAGTGAAAAAAATATGTACTTTAGTAAGAAGTTTGTCTAACGTATGAGTTTGTCTTATGCATTTCTTTCATGTCTGTCATTCTTTCTTAATTCATGTTAAACGTTAGGACTTCTGTTTTTTTTTTTGTTTGTTTGTTTTTTTTTTAATTATTGTTGTTTAGTCCTTTTCTTGTGATGTTTGACTTGAATCTCACAGATTTCTATTTCAGCATGCCTACCTTATTTATGTGGCAAACCCCAGTGGTTAATGCGCAAGTGTTTGTTTGTCTTGCTGCTTTTCTTCTGATTCACATAAAAACTAATTTGAGCAGGAGACAAAGTGGAAAAACAGTTACAACTAGAAGCTGGGGCTCCTTCGAGGGGTTATTTCTCAGTGAGAGGTCTGTAAACAGACCAGGCCACACCCCTCTCACTACTTTGTGCCAAGCCACAGGAACTCCCTCTTTTCTCTAGTTTTCCCACCTGCCTTTGCAGGCCATTAAAAGCACAACTCCTTTTACTCGTCGGTCACTCAGCACAAACTCGCACCCAGCCTGCCATCTGCTTTTTAGATACTCAAGATTTGTTGCACCGTACTTTTTTTTTTTTTGTTTTTTTTAATATAATATAGTAACCTTTATTAGACAAAAACAAGATGGAAGGGGAAAAAAATCATAATTTCTGCCAACAGAAGAAGAAAGTATACAGATGAATTGGAACACAAAAAAATCAACAAAACCCTTCTTTCACCACTGTATTTAAATCCCAGACTGCAGGAATCTTTCTCTGTGATCTGCTCCACTGTCGAAGGCACCTGGGCGGATTTCTCTTTGCTTTCATAATCTGTGTCTAATGCTGCAGATTAGCCTCCCATGTAAAAGACACCACTGGGTTTTGACTCTAATTCATGGCTAAATATAGGCCTAACACTCCCATTCCACTGGCAAACACTCCATATTTGTAGTGGATAACACCCCCACCATCACCAGCACTACCACACAGACACCCCTTTTCACCCCATGCAGCTTTTATTTATTTAGTTAGTTAGTTAGTTAGTTATTCGACTTCTGTGTATTCTGTAGCAGTGTACTTCAGGGACTTTAGCAAACTGCAGTTTTAAAAATTGCATGTAGTGCAGGCTTCCGACTAAAAAATGACTTTAAGACTGGATTATACACACAGTGTTTGTTTGTGTGATATGCAGGATTTGATTGTAATTAGGGTCGGTTGCAGCATGTCCGTATCCCTTGCTCCTCGGGCTCTGTAGGTTAGTCATTCTAATGAACGCTGGAGCCTGGCCCGTACATATTTGGATGAAGGTTGTAGTATGCAAATAAGGCCATTAAATCCTCCCCCTCCATATGATGCAGACTGGATCAATTATGTATTTCTTTTGAAGCGAGGTGAATAATAGGATTGGGAGACATTCATTCTGGCTGAATGACTTCTCTGTGAGTGACTATGAAGTGAATTTTTTCCCCCCTCCTTACTGGTTGCGCTCTCTCTCTCTCTCTCTCCCCCCCCCCCCCCCCCCCCCGTGTTCTTATAATCCAGCCAAAACACTTAAAATCGTTGCTGTTGCCATATTCCTGATGCTGAAAGGAACCTAACAGAAAACAGCTGTGACCTGGCTGGTACAGTGGTTGCAAACTGATTTAGCTATTTTGACAACCTGCCAGTGACCCAAAAAAAAAAAGAGTAGACTTGTGTAGTACACAGTGCCCAGTCTGTTTTGTTTGCTGTAAAAGACGTCTGAGCTTCGTTGAGTGGGTTTTTAGTCTGGGCGAGAGACGCAGTTGCAGTTATCATCGCAATTCTATTCATTCTTTTTCTTACACAAAGAAGCTTAATCTAGAGTTATTCTCCCAGGATCTCATTACGTTCATTTACATTTTATTTCTCTAGTGCCTTATTTACTCCCCCCCTTTCCAAATTTACACACGTTTGGAGTAAAGCTTTTCAAATCGGGATTACTATGTGAAGTGCAGAACTTATAAACTCTCCCTATATACACTCTGTATTTACACTTCTGTTATATTTTGGTCAGACTCTCAGCAGGATCGAGGGTCTGCCAAGCTGATGAGGATAGTGTTGTGACCTTTACTGAAGGAGTCTTTTATTTCTCTCTCTGGTATAAAATATTGAAAAGAGACCCACCATCACGGGGCAAGATACTGTAATTCTCACATACTTCAGTTCCTGCTCACCCCGACATTCCTTACTTTAAGGCAGGCCTCTCCTACAGCATAGTAGGAGGCTACTAAGGTTCATAAAATGTAAAACAGGCTGTTTTACATGTTATGAACCTTAGAAACCACCAGTTTCTGTTTTCTTTTTATTATATATTTTTTGGCATTCTGTCCTTGGAATTTGGTTAAATGCTTAGATCATGGTGTCTGGTTGCATCTCCCTCCGATGATTATGAATATTATTTTTAGTAGTAGTAGAAGTAGTAGTTCCACTATCATTATAATTGGTGGCGGTAGTAGTACTATGTCCCTTACTTTTTCAGGTGGCGTTATACAACCCAGACCAAGACGGGAGTGATAGCCCCAGAAGCAGCCTTAACAACAGCCTGTCTGACCAGAGCCTAGCCTCAGTCAACCTGAACAGTGTGGGCAGTGTGCACAGCTACACCCCGGTAAGATCAGTCTCTATTCCCCTTACACCACTACACCACAAACTTCCGCGTCCCTTTCCGCGCGCGCACATTTTTTACACCAGTGATGCATCAGAATATATCAACAGCTAAGCAAAAAAATATATATACCCTGTAGTCAAGCAGGAGCAGAGGACAGCAGAGTCAGTCAGTAGATCTCGTCCACCGAGTTCCCAGAATACACACACGCATCATGGATGTAATGAGCGCTGGAGCCCGCGTGCATAGAGGCACACTGAGGCGCGGGGGTTAAGGGAATGAAAGCATGCATGCATACTGCTGGAACCCAGCTAAAGAGAAACGCTGCCTCTGAAGGCCTCCCACCAGAAACCAACCCCTCCTTTCTTTGCAGTCTTCTTGAAGCCCCTGTTCTCTCTCGGTATTGATCCACTACAGACACTGCTGAATTCACTACAGCATGCCAGATGCTGCTCATTCCTTCTCTCCCTCGCTCGCGCTCTCTCTCCTTCTTGCTTTTTCATTCTTTTATACTTATGTCTTGCTTTCGCTCTCAGTTACTGTGTTTTTTTTTTTGTTTTTTTGTTTTTAATGTTGGTTGATTCTAAATCGAGGGTCAGACAAAATATAATCAACTTACAATTGTCTGCTTTGTATGAATCTGTGCCAGTGTCTGTTGTATGTAGGTTTGTTAAAAGCGTTTTAACAAACTATTTATTTGATAAACTTATAATTACATGTTCATTTATTCTAGATTAACGGCCAGTTGCCTGATTGTCTAATTCATCAATTTAAGTAGTTTTACCTGTAGGAAGAAAGGTTTTTACATGTTTGAAAGTCAGATGAACAAGTGAATACATCCTTATTTTAATTCATTTAAGGCTCACGCTTTAACTCAAGTTTTACTTTCCTATTTCTGATGCGGTGTACAGTCATGTTGATCTGATGTCACACCCTGTTTACTCAGCTGAGAAAGAAGGTTTATGATGTTGTGCAAAGGCAAATAGTGCAAGTCATGTTTTCATGTTTAAATATTCTTTATTGAATAGATTTGCACTATTTGCTATACTAAGTAACTTAGTACACCTACTGTAGATGCCCCTAGACAAAGATACGATTTATGAGAAAGAAAGGTATGCGTCATGTGCATTTATTATGATTTCAGAACATTTCGTCAGTTTGTGCCTGCAAATTAAATTCATAAAGAAATTTCACTTCATTATTTATTTATTTTCCCCACTTTCCCAAACCATTACTTCGAAACTGAGGCATGCACCAAACCGTGACTTACGAGTAAGGTTACACCTCTGTTCTAAACGCAGCCATTCAGCTTCCATAACGTTTTTGAATATGCACAGTGTGTTATAGTAAGTCATAAACTATTAACACATTACTAGAGAAGATCAGGTACTGTACGTCTCATCGCGCCTTGATTCTGCATGGATTGGATCGCTATGGTAAGAAAAGCAGCGTTAAGCAAACAAAGATGGAAACAAAGCAAACAAAAACCAAAGAAAAGTAAACGAAAGAAACAAACGAAGAAAACAAAATATACAATAGGAAGTTTCCACGTACACATGCATGCTGTTTCAAACGATCTCAGTAAAACTGTCATTAAGTCTATTAATTTTTTTCTTGCTCTTCTTAAGGTTATTATTCAGGCAGGATTGGTTGCGTGTCACACTAATTGCACATACAGTTGTTCAGATCGGGCATTGTGCATATTTTTCATCCTTCTTTAAAAAAAAAAATTCCTGGATACATTAAGAAGCTGCATAAAAATTTTTTTTTTTTTTAAAGGTTTCAGTCAAAACTACAGGCACACCTTCTCATTCAATGTTGTTTAATTCTGTGATTAATTTTCTACATTTTAGAACAATACTGGAGATAACTTGAAATATTGAATTTGGTAATTAAGTGACAGCAACAACAGTCGGTTGTTATTTTAAGACCAGAAGGTCAGCCTTTCTGGAACAGGTTCTTGCAATTACAGTATTGTCAAGTGCATTTGCAAAAAATCATCAAGCACCCCGATGAAACTGGACCATCCCAGGAAAGCAAGTCCAAAACTTTGGCAGAGAGTTACCGGCCAAAGAAATCACCAATTAACCACACCACAGATTGGAGCCGTTATGAAGGCTTTACAGAGCATAAAGTAGCAGACGCATCTCGATATCAACTGTTCAAAGGAGATTGTTGTATATTTTTAATGTAGTAAGAAATAAAAATCAGGACCGTGAAATTAGGTGTGCACAGACCATTGACTGGTTGTGCACTTTACACCACAGTGGGATTCTTCTTCTTCTTCTTTTTATTTTTCATATTCCAGGAAGTAGCCATGACAGCGCCTCTGGATCAAATGGGGTTAAGGGCCTTGCTTAAGTGCTATTATTTAAGCAACTGTTTACTCTGACAATATTCAAACAGATTGTAATGGAGCTGGTGTTGATCTTGCTAGTTCATGCATAGCAGCTGTATAAGATATTCCCTCGTTTTCTTTTTTTTATTATTATTATTATCATTATTATTATTATTTATTTCTTGTTTGCTCTAAGCCCTGGAATTGATCTTAATTTTAAATAGGCTGCAGATCACCTGTGTATTGACTTGCTGACAGTTGTATTAAAACAGTGTGGCCGAAGCTATTGAATACAGGATTAGTAAGGATTAAGGAGCACATCAGATATTCTTCCAGGAAAATGTTCTCAGCTGATCCATATTTTATTAGTAATATGCCTTTTTCTACACTTTGTTACGAGGCCGACGCATCTCTGTCCTGCGGTTCCTTGTTCTTGGCCGTGGTGAGCAATCTGCTCATGAAGACTGTTACACGGAGTACTCAAAGTCATTACTGTTGTCATGGAGTTCCCGCTCGGTAATCTTGAACAGACAGAACTATGTGTTTAATATCCCTGTTGATTTAGTTAATTTGTCCTTCTTCCAGGTGACAAGTCACCCAGAGCCAGTGTCCCAGTCTATGAGCCTGCAGCAGGCCCCCCAGCCCCAGTACAGCATCCCCGAGCGAGACAAGCAGCTCCTCTTCTCTGACTTTGAAGATCTCAGTGCCTCGTTCCGCAGCCTTTACAAGTCTGTATTTGAGCAGTCTTTCAGCCAACAAGGTAAGTGACGAAATGAGAAGTTTATTGCTGTCCAAAACTATGGTGTACTGTATGAGGGTGAGTCAAACATTTTCCACACTCTGGTTTTATTAAAACTTCTGTTGGTCTCCTCAGTCACTGCTATGCAGTGCAAGTAAAAATGGATGCCTCACTCGTGATTTGCACGAGAGAAAAGCAGTTTCACAAGCACACAAGCGGTGCAGTAATTAGTTTTTTGTGGTCTGAGGGTGTTCATTGGTGCTGAAAATATCAGAAGACCAGAAACCAGAAACCTTTGGATATCTGGATAAACAAAACTTGGATACACAAAATCTGGACCGATATCCTAAGGAAAGAGAAAGCATCTTGAAGAGAATCATTACTGTTGTCGAGACAGGGATTCATCACTACGAACCTGAAAGTAAACGTATGGAACAGAAACATCCTCAATCACCGGCCAAGAAAAAGTTAAAAAGTCTCAACCATCAGCTGGACAAGTTTTCTGGGATTCTTAAGCGCCAGTATTGAAACATTATCAGGAAGATGCTTATTGAAGAACTGAAGCCTAAACTTGAGATGATGCGCAGAATACTGCTGTCTAAGGATGTTATGATCTTGCATGGCAATGGACGTCCGCACGCTCCTGCCTTCACTCTCGACATTCTGCAAAAACTGTTTTGAGGTGTTAAAGCCATCCTCCCCATGATCCTGATCTTGCTTCATCAGACTTTCACTTGTTTGGTCCCCCTGGAAGCAGGATGAGGACAACGATTAACTTCTGATGAAGAAGTGAAGACAGCGGTGCATTTGTGGCTCACAGTTCAACCTAAAACATTTTTTTTATAGAGGGAATATGAAAGCTCTTTCAAAGTTTATTGAAGAGCCAAGGAGGTTATGTCAGAAAATTATGTATTTGTTTTTTCTAAAACTTAATTAAAATGAATTACGCAGTCAGAGTGTGGATAATTCTTGACTCATCCTCATAATAATAATATAAGCTATAATTAATCATTTAATCAATCTACTGTTACCTGTCTTTTTGAGTTATGAGTGACCAATGTTTAAACTTCATCTTTTTATGATTTACTGTATGTCTATATTTAATATTGGAACATTTTCCCCTATAAATAGGAGCTTTAAATGACGGAACACATTGCAGCTTTGGCCTTAAGGCCGCTATGCAAGACTAACACCCTTTCAGAAGTTCAAACCTTTTGGTTGCATTATTTATGAAAGCACTCAGGTCGTCATCCGGACTTTCCTCACAACCTACTTACCCCAAATCAAATGTGTTCCAAGTTAATAGATTCCAAGCGTGCCCCTCCTTTAATCTATCATTTATGTTTTATTAGTTGAAAAGTTGGTACTTTTTTTTGCATACATAAAAGCTAAATCTTTTAGTCAGACAAGCCCAGGCAATTAAAACACGCAAATAAGCTGGTGAGAGGATTTCACGCCCTGATGCCAGAGACATGAGCTAATTCACTGGCTTTGGTAATAGGTAATGAGCTCGCATTATTATTCAAAGGGAATGCTGGCTAATTGCTTTCTGTACTCTCCCTCACTTGGACAATAGGCTTTCTCTAACGATAAGAGATGCACCTCTGTCACCCGGCTGATGAGTGTTCTCTGGCGATTGTGGAGGCGCCGGCCCTGGAGCCTGCTTTAAAAGCACTTCACTGAAATAGGTTTAGTGTGCCAGTGCTGTGATGGACAGGGGCCTCTTAAAGGCAGGCGGGCACATGCTCTCCCCTCAGTGCTACTGGGTGTGCAGGCGCTGGCGCGCCATTAACGCCTCTCTGGAATCGAACACAATTGCGGTGTCAAAGAAAAGCCTGACGAGATGGAGCCAGAGACCAGGGGCTACGAATGAGCTGAGTCACTGCCTCCCAGTTTGCACAGAGACAGGGAATTATTCACACTGCTCATACAGGGCTAAAAGTGAGCTCGGTTTTATAAGGCAGTATTCACCCCAAGAATATACTTAATGTGTACAGACACATGTGGGCTCTGCCGGAGCTGCCTTATACATACATACAAGGAGGCAGGGGATTGTCATTGTGTTCATTTGAGGTAGGACAATTAGCTCGGGGATGTGTGACGATACAGTTCAAATGAATTGCTGTCAAAATAAATTCTCGCGAGTGTTTTTAAAAAAAAAATTTTTTTAACCCAGTCTTTGTTGTGGCATGTGTGGTTAACACAGGGAATAATTTCATCACGTTTCCCTGTCCTGAGGGGGCAAAAACAAAAAAAAAAAGGGTAACCTGATCATGAATTATGTTCATTCTACAAATCTAATGACAACTCTTGGGTGCACAATGTTTATGCAAAATATATTTTAGTAAAAGCCATTTCATGAATTCTGTAGTGTTTTGTAGGTTTTATAATTTACAGCGCTTCATAGGTTTTTTTTTTGTTTTTGTTAGTTTTTTTGGTTTGTTGTTGTTAGGTGAAGACTAAGGTCTAATTTTAGATGTTATACCGGCAAGGCATGAGAGAGGAAGCGGAACTGCTTTTCTGTGTTGCTCACTATTTTAAGAGAACCTTGATAACGAGCTATACACCTGCCAACTGGTGACACCAAAGGTTCGTCCATGCCCACGAGGACCAAAGGCTATAGCATCTGGTCCCATCACACAGAAAAGCCAATGTTGCACAAATTACTGAAAAAAAATGTCAATGCTGGCTATGATAGAAAGGCACCAGAACATCCTTTGCACCATGGACTTGCACACACAGAGCCAAGCAGGCAAAGAGCACAAGGCTGCAGCCTCCAAACATCTCAGATCACAATCTGATTGCGCACCTGTGGGATAGGAGAGACAAACAAATTCAATCAAACCCAAAACCAGACACCACAGCAAACACCTGCCCAAAACCTAGGTGGTTTTATTGTAATGGCTGATCAGTGTTTCTGGTAATCTGTTAATATTTTGAAGTGTTTTAAACATTTATTAACTGAATTCACCAACTATGCCGTGTTCTGCTCTGATGGTCACATGTTAAAGACGTGTGTGATTGTCATGCTTTGCTGCAGGTCTGATGGGAATGCCATCGGAGTCTTCCCAGCAGAGCCACACCTCTTGCTCCTACCAGCACTCCCCGAGCAGCGCCATCAGCACCCACCCACACACCAGTCAGAACAGCATCACCAACTCGCACCCCAACAGTATCTCCAACAGCGGTGCACAGGTGCCCCTGTCGCACCCGTCCCACTCTGCCCACAGCTCTCCTCACACACAGCACCTCTCTCAGCATGGGCCACACCCCCACGCCCAACATGGCCAGCACCCACACTCGGCGCACACCCAGCACCAGGCACACTCTCAACACACCCAGCACTCTCAACACAGTCAACACTCCCAGCACACACAGCAGCCACAACAGCACCAGAATCTCTCTCACCAGCCCCATCCAGCCCAGCAGCAGATGCCCTGCAACACTGGTAAGACTCTCTGCTGTCTGCTTCATTCTCCAGCACCTACCTGTTTTTTTTTTTTCTTTTCTCAATACACCCACAGTGACCAGCTCTGGCGCAGTTTCTCTTGCTCTCCACGTCACTTCTCTTCCTGCATTAGCAGACTAATTTACTATGCCTTTTTTAAATGTTTTAATTGTTAATTCAATCATTTCAATTAGGTCAATTAATCCGCCTCAGATTTATGTTTTTGCTTTTATGAATACAAAACGTATTCTACATAATTGACTCCAGTCTAGTAATTGTTAAACAGTTGACTCAGTGAATGTGGCTCCCCCTGATGGTGAGATTTAGGAACTTATACTTGTTTCTTCCAAAGTGTCTTTGCATTTTTGCCTGGGAATTTATTAATACTTTGAGAAAAGGATGGAGCAGAAACAGGTTGCATCATATATTCAATTAACTAGTGAGTTACCAGTGTAGAAGTGTGTAAATTCAAAACCTGCATGTTTACGTTATGCAGATGCCAAAGATTACGGGTCCTACAACAAACAAAAACAATGTTCTGGGTTTTCAGTTCTGAAGGTTTGAGTTTACATTTACATTTAGGCATTTGGCAGACTCTCTTATCCAGAGGGACTCGCATGCTTTTGAAGTTCCCTGTCTTTGAATAGATTCTCACACTGGGTCGGATCTTAGTTGGAAGTCTTGGAAGTCAGTTTCTTTGAAAGAAAAAGTCAGAAATAAACCCTGAATATGACAAACAAACATATCCAGTCAATTCGTAATGCAGAAAAGCCACATGCTAACTGCGTTTTGCGTTTCTCTGCAGGTCTGCCGAATGACTGGTATCCTAATCTGGATGCACTGAAGGAAAGTTGTCGCATTGCCAGCAGCTACAACTGGGCGGATGTGGACCTTTCACCTTTTCAAGGTGCTGTTATTAAGTCCCAAATGTATTTTAGACCTGTACCAAAAGAACAACTAGTGTTAAGCATATAGTTGCTTTGACTTGTAGTTGCTTTATGCTTGCATAACTTTAAAGATGTTTAAATATAATATTGCATTAACTGTTTTTAAATTGCAGCCCTTCTTTAACTCAAAAGGCTCAAAATTAGTTATCTCATTAACTGTTTTATTGCCAATTTGGCCTTGTTTCTCTTTTTATTTTATGACTGAATAAGGAGATAAAATGTCTGGAGTTGATTCCAAGTTGAATTTGCTCATAAGGGAATTCTTGATTTGTGGTCCAAAGAGGAGAGGACCATAGAAGTCAATGCAAGTGCATTAAGTCAAAAAACAAAAAAAAAGAAATGGACCCAACACAGTAAATGAAACTTTAGGATTCAAGTCAGCAGGTCACTTTTTTTTTTTTTTTGACTTTCACAACAATTTTGAGGTAAACTTTCCAAATAGAGAATAGGATTCTTTGGACAGGTGACAATAAGGTTAACTTGTACTAGAATTGTTGGGAGATAAAACTATGGAGAAGGAAAGGAACTGCATAAAACATACCACATTCTTCTGAAACTATCAGATGCCGAAAATGAGAGTAAAAAATGTACCAAAAAAGCTTTGATCTATTCATGTAGACTACATAAAAACGTACACATGAGTCTCTTTAGAAGACAAATATGAAGAAATGAAGGCTGAAGACTTTTGCACAGTACTGTATGTTGAGTATTGGTAGGTTTCGATGGTATGACTCTGTCCTTGAAGAGTCTGCCTGTTAGATGAACAGGTCTCCATCTCTGAATATGTATTACCCTATATTAGCCAAACATTAGCCTCCACAAGGCAAGGTTGGAACTCGCTGAATTGCAGTCTGTGCTTCTTTCAAAGCTGCTTTTGAAAAAAAATTAAAAATTATCTCTTTAAAATCTTTGGTCTGTTCAGTCTGCAATTGGCCGTGCTCAGTGCTTATTTTATATCAACAAAAAGTATCTTATCTTCTCTGAGGTCCCTAATATGCACATCATAAAGGCTGATGCTCACCGTGCCAAGTTAAAAGTTTGCAGGCTTTACTCTTCGATACAAAGCGCTTTTCAAAATTTTAAATACTCCACTCAGGGTCAAAGGGTTTATCTAGTTCTGTTGAAGAACTGAAGAGTTTAATTAGATGTCACATAAAAAGGTCACTTATGAAGTGGATTATTTTTAATAAGGGTAAAAGTCACCTTTAACAACTTTGTAGCCTTGTCTTTGTACACATGACACCACAAGTTGTTTTTAATTGTAGAATTAGAATAAAAGCAGGGGTTTTGTTGGTTGCTGTACTACAGAGCTTAATTAAATTGTTTGGCAGGCAGTGAAGCATGCATTGATGCTCTGCTCTCGTATCGGCTCTGTAGGATTGAGAGAGAGCATGAGGCAGGCCGAGCTGAATAACTGGTCTCTGGAGCCGACTCAGATTGTGGACCTCTGTTCATCCATCAACCAGTTTTTTGCCCGCACTGGAGTCATTCAGACACAAGGGGCAGTGCAGCCACCCGTGTGTCATGGCACCATGCACCCCACCAAGCCCAGCCAGCACATAAATACAGGTATTTACTGAACTCTTCAGCTAAGACCACGTGATTCACATTTACTGTCATTTGTCATACTGTATTTATCTGTATTTAAAAAACAAAACAAAAAGAATGTTTAACATGACGTTAATGCCCATAATTTAATGAAGGTAGGATTACAATTGTCCTTGTGTTTTGCCTGACACACCAGTGCATTAGTTGAAAAGATGATCTTTTCTGAATCTGAAGAGTATAATTCAGTACCATAAGGTAAAATGTACATGTCGATATTGAAAAAAATATTCAGGAGACATACTGTAGCTCTCTAGACTCAAAAGAGGTCCCCCCCCCCCCCCCCCCCATCTTCTACTTAATTACTAATTTGCTGTCACCAGGCAGCTCTCCTCTGTCACAATCCGCTGCCAATCAGGGAGTGTGAAGGCTGACGTGCTCCTTTTTTATTCCCATGAAGTCCGCTTTGTTAACTGCAGCTCATGCACAGGGAAGAGGAAAACACCATCAGGAAAGTGTTATCTTTCCTCTTCCAAGGACCGTGATTGTTTACTGTCATTAAGGGAACAGAGCGTTCTCCATCTCTCCCACCAAGAGAGCGCGACCGGTTTTGCTATCTTGAAGTCTCTGCCAAGATTCAAATTTAGACCCTGTACTTGTACGGGGCTTTAGATTTATTGCCGGGAAGTTGCCCTTGGGTTTTGGTAATCTCAGACTGAAGTACTTTTTTTATGCTTAAATGGAACTGCAACACATAATCAGGATAATCACAGTAGGTACCATGTTGATGCAGATAGGAGGTGCACCTGTATTAAAGTAATTTTACACAAACCAGTAAGACACACCAATAAAGCAAGCCATCAAAAAGTCTTTACCCTCCTTTTGCTTGGTCTCTCTGGATCCAATAGGCAAAAATGATGGGCTGTAAAAAGAGAGAAAAACGCTCTCGCACTCTCGGGCTGATTGCCTTTTCTGATCTGGTTGAAAAGAGGAGGCATATTTTTCTCTCATCCGAGGTCGTAATGATAGAAATGCTCAAACCTTTCAATAGCATAAAAATGCTAACGAGTAGCATAGCACATTTTGTCTTTTTCTTTCCCTTCCATTTAAGTTTTACTTTCACCTTTAACGGTAAGTGAAACACCGACTGTCAACTTCTTTGATTTATGACACGAACTGAACTTCTTCAGGAAGTAAATTCATGAATAGGTCAACATACAAAATGCACATAAACACAAACGAAAACAAATTGCATTACACTAATGCACTAATACTGCATTGTCATTCATCAGTGCCAAACACTCCACTCCTTCAAAGGCTGCATCGGCTCTCATTCGCACAGATGTTTCAAAGCTCCAAGCCACATAGTTCTCACCCTCGTGATGAACTAAATCAACTCAAGGTTGATTTAGTTCATCACGAAAAGATAGCTAGCGCTTGTTGTTATTTCTCTTAAGGTTTTACTGTGTTGAGTAATTTGAAGCTGTAAAATGTTTCAAAATCTTTACGATTAGCATTACTGCACTTTGTCATAGTTATGGAAATTATTTTATAGTTTCTAGTGCATGCTGTTCTCCATGTGCTAGTCTGTTAAAATCCTTGCCATGTTTCAGTTCCCTATTGTTCTCCTTGTTTCACATACCAGGGGATGTGGCCATGCATCTCACTTGGTTCATGCCAATTAATTTTTTATAAGTTCAGTGCAAATGCACAGACGTGTGAGCTCTAGTGCAGAGTGTGCGTCCACACATGCATGCTCTCCTTCCCTTGCGTAAACAAAAGAACATACACACATTCCTTCTCTCTTCCTCTCTCTCTCTCACACTCACACACACACGCACACACACACACACACACTCACACACACACGCACGCACACACACAAACTCTTCTTTGTCTTTTCCGATCTACAATTAGGATGATGGCTATTATTCAATATATTATACACCACCGTTATTACTTTGTTTTGGTGATTTTCAGTGCAAACGCAGAACTAAACCTTCAGAAACCCAGTCATTCATTATTAATCTTCTCACCTAATGTTGAGGTTTTAATAAATTTTACTTATTTAAATGTTAGATATTTTATTTCCTAACATACAGATGGGATATTTTATGTAATGGATTATGAAGACTAATTTAATGAGACTGTAAATGTCTCATCTCTACTGAATGTTCACAACAAATGTTCATTACATTTACAGTGCTGTACTTAAAATGATGGTACAGTATGTAGCTTGTATTTGTATAACTGATTTGTCATGCGGTGCCTAAATTCTTTAGGAATATTATCTAAATTACTACAATATGGATAAAGCTGCAAAGAAAAAACGACAACAGAAAAACAACTTTTATTTTTATTTTGTAAAAGTGGCTGATAAAGCTGCATTATGTAGCACATTTTACGGTGAAACCAGTGGTCTATATACTATGGAAACACTTTTCATTACAATACAGTACATTGGTGGCCTCATGCAATAGGTTGTTTGCAATGAAGTGAATCACATGAAGCTTAACATTCCTCTAGAGCAGTGGTCTTCAACCTTTTTAGCACCAAGGACCAGTTATAAATACAACATACAATGACAGGGAAAAAATGACATCCAAAGTGTATTCCTTATGTCCAGTCTCCTCCATAATTTTGTTTTGCTTGCTGCCACTGGAGAAAAGTCCACTTCGGGTGTTTGAAATGGAAGTAGGATTTTTATTGCTTTCGTGGTGATCTCAGGATATTCCGCCTTGATTTCAATCCAGAGTTGAAGTTGTCTCAAGCATACTATTAAGGCCAGCCTCATTTGCAATCTCAACCAGTTGATCTTCTTCCAGCACGGACATGGTTGATTCACCTGGCATATCCACAAATAGGTCGCTGATCCATTCCTTTCCAGTTCGTCAGACTTTTGTGGCTGGGACATAGCGTTCAAACCCTTTTAAAAGCAAAGATTATTGATTGTGCACTAGCTGGAAAATTGAAGACCACGGCTTAGTCTCTTCCAAAATCCCTGCTAATGTTTGAAACAGCAAATATCTCTGTGTTCCCTTGCCGTGAGCCAAGTTTGGCTTTGAATGTAGCCACTTTATCTGCGAACTTGAATACAGTTGTCATTTTCCCCTGACCTGACGGATTAAGTCCGTTGAGTGGGTTGAATATGTCGCACACGTAAGCGAGTTTTGTTACCCATTCAGCAGTGCCTTTTTTCTGAAAGAAAATTTCTGTCGTAGCTGTCGTACCTCAAACTCTGGTACGAGAGTTTCAACTGCTGCCTTTATTAAATGTTCACAACAAATGTCTTTAGCAGCAGCAGCAGGCACGATCAACTCTTCACTAATAGTCAAAGGAATCTTAGACTTAGATCGCTATACACTTAGTCACTAAGCATGATGTTCTTAATGCAGTCACATTTGTTGATTTGTGATGGCCTCAATAATCGCTTCAGTCCTTTGTATTCTTCTCTTTTTTTTTTTTTTTTGAAACCCAGAAGCTTGTCTTTTAATGCAGGGTACTCTCTATGGCAAAGAAAAGTTTTAAGATGTCATTGGTATAACTACAGTATAAAGAGCAGGCTGAAGGCATGCAAATCACCCGTCACGATAAACCTGTAGTTTAAGTATTTACTTTAAAATTTCTTTTAAATATCGTCCGTCTTAGAATCTGTGTTTAGAATGGGTGTTTTCTCACGCTCTCCAGAGACATTTGTTTCTTACTAGTTTTAGCTAGGATTAGTATACTTAAAGTATACGTTTATTTTTAAAGTTTAATTTTTCATTTTCCCCCAAAATACTGTACTCTCAAAATACTCAATGCCATTTTTCCAAAAAAAAAATTTTTTTTTCGTTTTTTTTTTCCTGTGCAGCCTTATCTGTATTGTACTAATTTATATGATATTCCTAAAGAATGGTATGAATTAAAAGAAATAAAATATATATGTTGGGTGTGATGAAGAGGAGTGATCTGTTATCTTGGCAGTTGGATATAAGCAAGATTTTTCATGACTCTGTATCCTATCAAAGCCTAGTCAGGGCTGAAATTGTACCCATGTTGCAGGACATTTGTGCTTCTTTTTGTTGTTTGATGATGTCCATTTCTATTTTTCAGGAAATATGTACATGGACACAAGACAGAGCATGACCTCCATGATGGGTCCTCCAGGTTATCCCCACATGCCCCCTATGAACAGTACAGGCAACACCATGACGGGTTAGTGACTTATACAGACTTATTCAATCATTTACTCTTGAGACAAACCTTAGTACAGTTTATAATGCTAGGATACAATTTTGTGTTGGTGTAAAACAAATGTGTAGTGTCTGATATTGCCTGACATAGGTTGCATGTTGTGTATCACAAGGCTCATGTGGGTTTGTGTAATCTCTAGGCCATCATACACCGATGAATCAGCAGCACATGATGCCTACCGGAAACTTCCCGATGCGCCGCATGCCCGCTGACGACATCCAAGACGACTTTGATTGGGACTCTATTGTCTAGCGCTGTCCCTATACGAGAAGGGACGTGCAGGCAAAATAAGTCGCTTGGAAGAAGAAAAAGAGTGTGTATGTGTGCGAGATAGAGGGGTGCTAGTCCCAAGATATCTGCATGCCCCAAGGCGGGAAGCAGTTTGGAACAGGGCGCTTCAAAAAAAAAAAAAAAAAAAGTGCAGGTGTCATTGATATGAGCTGAAAGAGACTCTTGTTGTCCTGATGTTTTAGGAAATGAAAAACAAACAAAAAGTTACTTTGAAGACAATCACGTTTACCTACAAATGTTTAAGTGATTGATTTTGTACTTGTCCAAAGGACAAAGCTCATGTTCATGTTAAATGTAAAGCCCCTCTTTTTTCCCCCCCTTATCCCGTTCTCTGTGGCGCCAGAAACTCTATTCAGTCTCCCAGCTCCCTTTCTGCAAATCAGCTATTAGGACAAGCTCTTCCCTGCCCTTAATCTAACGTGTGTGGGATGTTTGCTTGTTTGTTTTTTTAAGTTATTTTGTGTGTGTTGGGCTTGTTCGACTCCCTCATGTCTCCTGGTGAAGGCCTTCGCTGCCTCTCGGCTCTCATTCGTGATGTGGTATCCCCTCTGAAAATGCAGGCCACTTCAGACAGAAAGGTTCTCGGCTCACTTTGTCTGCATAGTGCCGCTGTTTCTCTAGGTCTCTGTGTAATTCGGTGCGCTGACCCTTTACCGTAACGTCAAAAAACATCGCCAAACATCCGAATCAGTTTTCTGTGCTAGCGAATGATTATCCATTGTCTTTTTTTTCTTCTTCTTTTTCTTTTTAATTGATCGGTTTAGCTCATAAGATGTATGTAAAGTTGACTCCATTACCTGCAGTATTTGTAGTTGTGTATCTTTGTTGTCTGTGATGTATCATACTCCTGTCACTGATTTATTTTTTATTTTTTTTAACAGTGTGGAATGGTGCATCTGGAACTGACATTGATTCAGACCTCACTTTTTAAAATCTCCTGTTCATTTCTCTTCCACCATCACGTTCATATCTGCATGTACAGTTGGTTTTCCTAGTTGAATTCTTGCCATTTCCTGTTGAGACTGTGCAGTTCTGGCTGGTCATGTTTGAGGCCTACTCCAGATTTCGTGTATTTTTTAAGAGAAAAGGTTGCTCTGAAAAAGAAAAAAAGGCACAGATACTTTAAAAGCACCAAATAAAGCAGAGGCACCTCCTGCCTAAAACAAAGGGTGGAAGTCATGTCACGATATTTGCTTAGTGAAGCATGCTAGTCCTCTAGGTTTTATACATTTACACAGTCACCTTGCTGTTTTGCCTCTCCAACAAGGACTTGTGCAGAGTACTTGCAATGGTTTGGAGCAGGAATGTTGGGAGGTATAGTGCCGTTTAGAGAGATGACATTGCAGAGCTGTTTCGGGGAAGAAGAAAAAAAACATTGCCTTCTATATTTGACTGCCATATGTGAGGAAGCCCTGTGGGGGACCTTTACTTAAAGAAGTCGCTGAATGAATGATGAATATTGACTTACTCTATAGATAGGAGGGGACAGGAGAAAAAGATAAATTACTCTAAGGACTATCTTTCTGATCGAATTATTTGAAAGTATTGCAGTTTTGCCATGAGCAACTGTCAGGTTCATGTCAATGTTGTTAATTAGGGCCGTTTGGGGAATAACGGTACGCAAACGGCACGGTTCGGTTCTTACCTCGAGTTTGAAGTCACGGTTCATTATGTTTTCTGTACAGAGAAGTGACTAACAAAACATAACTTATTAATATAATCAGTTTGTCCGAACAGTTTTCTGAATACATAAGGCACAAAAAGGCACACACATGTTCTTTTAAATAAGGGACATTTAAATTATATTTTTAAACAGTATTTGCTTTTTTTTTTTTTGTACAAGTCCGTACACAGTCAATATTGGTTGTGAGTATGTCACGATTTAACCTACCAGCGCAACAGAGATCAACTTCTTTTCAACTCTGTTAACGAAGTGACGTCAAATCAACATGGCTGCACACTGTGTCGGAAAAACAAAGTATAACGTATGCAAATTAAATGCATTTTACGGTATATTCAAGTATTAGCTTTAAATTCATCCATATGGAGACATTTGTTTGAAAAACACTGACTACACACCGATCAGCGGATCATGGGCACCCAAGACTCATTCGAACCTGCAGGGACCAAAGACTAGTCATCTGGTCCGTTCTCGTAGAAAAACTAATGCAGCCCGAATTAACAAAAAAAAAAAAAAAGTAAATCCTCAACAGGCATAGAGCCCAAGACCACCAACCCTGCCTCCAAATTCCCCAGATCGCAGTCCGATTGCGCTCCCATGAAATGCCCCGGGCAAACAATTCTGGAGGCCCCAGAACCCTCAGCACTCAGAAGATCCACTGCCAACATCCTGGTGCCAGACACCACAGCACACCCGCTGAGGCCTTGTGGGGTCACACATCTGAATTAGATGTCTAGCCAGTTGCTATCAAAACCTGAAATCCATATTCCCATACATTGTGAAAAACACAGACGTACGTAAGGCTTAACTACGTTTTTAAATAAATTTGTTCATCTGACTACTCCAACCTGTACAAATTCCATCTCTCTGAAGTGATGTTCAAATCTTTTGCCTTAAGATAAGTGCTGCCTGTTGCATTCATTGTCGTTAATTCGTTAAATGAATGGAGAAAATCTAAATTAAGTCGCATCATGAGGTGCAAACAAACCGTACTGTACTGAACAATACAGTACGACTACGAGTACCGTTCCACCCCTAAGGCCTGTAGAGTATGATCACAATCATTTCTAGCAGTGAGCACAATGTTGATTGGAAAAGGTGAGGGTGGGTAAGGGGGGATAGGTTAATAGAGTAAACTGGATCAGGGTTGACAGTATAAATAGCAAGCACTTAGCTTATTAACTTTAGTGTCTATCGAGCAGCCATGAAAACAGTGATTTGTGACAGAAGCATCACAGATATCATTGATGTCGGTAGTGACGGAGGTGATTAGTAGGATCGATGTGCCACCAATCCATTCGAGTTCGCCAAGCTCCATCACCACTGCTCTATGAACTTGACCCCGTCCAAGCTAACAGCTTTTTTTTCACCCTTTATTAAATGAATTAATATAAATGAGTGTATGATTACACATTAGTATTTGATATGTTGACGATATCGTGGTTATGATCTATAGACAATCATGTTTTGTATTTCAGTATTACAGGATCTGCAGATATTTGTTTCTTTTATTCCACTTACACTTAGTTGTAGTGATGGAACGACATAAGAAACCCTGTCTTTTCACACACACACACATACACATATAATGTATTTATATAAAACGAAATGGTATTCAAGGCCCACAAATGCTCTGCATTCTTTAGCCACCAAAACTTTACAAACCTCCCTAGCCCCCTCCTCACTCCATGCACAATGTCTAGTACCATACTGAGCTGGAATATTATATATCAGACCTGTTAACCTGCTTCTGTGCTTTAATGTATGAATGAGGCTGATTAAATAGAGACCACACACTGTCCCAACACATACTTTTTTTTAATATATATATAACACCTCATAATGTGTATTTGCTTACATATTGATGATCATTTGACTTATGCACTTTTACGTGGGAATATTATGCCAATTAGTCACTCAAGGGTTATACTTGGACCCAAAGCAAGTATATTTTCTAGGTAATTATTAAGATAGCTTAATATATGGACAGCTAATACTTTTTCTCTCTTTTTTTGAGTAAAACATTAACATTGTGAAGCAGCAACAGAAGGAGAAGCCAGTAAAAAAAAAAAAAAAAGAATAGAAAATATGGAAATTTAAAAACAAGGACTCATGGATTGCCAAATGAATGATGGTACAGTCCAGCATGCATCACTTAGGTGAACGACCAGCAGATTCTAAAGATGTGTGTTAGTAGAAAGAAGTCGCAGACAGTAAGCAAGCTCAAGACATGTATGTGTATTTAATAATTTTATTCAATTCATTGATTTATTATTTTGTTTTTGTTTTTTTTCATATTCTGTGTAACAGGATGTTTAAGGCAATGAAATGTGCATTCTGGTTAAAATACTGTCTGTAAGCTGTATAACTTGAACCTGCTGGTTAACTGAGAGGTTTTCAGTATCACCAAGTTCATACTAGTCGATGTCATCTTATTGTTTTGTTACATGATTTAGCAAAACCATACTAAATACATTTATATTTACTTGCCTTTAACAATGGATCATCCAAAACCATTCACTCAGACACTGTGCATTTGTCATTAGTTTGTTCTGTCAGAGTACATGCATTTTTTTTCACCCTCAATGTTTAAAACGGCATCCACTGTCCATGTTTAATCGTTTTTCTTGTCTCAGCTCATCTTGCCGCCTTTTTTTTTTTTTTTTTTTTTCTACCTTAGGCTACATTTTGTAACCGTTCCCCCTTTCCGTGCCCCCATTTTTATGAATCCTAGAAAGTGCTTTTTAACCGCTGACTCGTCATTTGTGCACTTTGAAAAATAATCCGATTTTGGAAGCACAACTGCAGCCGTCGTTCATGTTACGCTGTGAGTGGACATCCGGTGTAGACCTTTTGCCCTCAAACTGTTTTCATTCGGCACCACATTTTGGGTGTTTGTCCTGATATGCTGCCCGTTAAACAGACTGTTTGGAACAATGCTATAGGTACTGTGATGCTGTATATGGGAAAAAAAAAAAAATCATAGACATGGTTATAATTTATGGCTTAAAGACTTAAAGCTACATTTTTAAAGGCAGCGAGGAAATTGAAGTGAAAAGAAAGCCTGAGAGCCGAGCCGACGGGGTGTATGAATACAACTAATGTAGTAGTTCTTATGAAATAGTTGCTCCCTTTTTATGCGAGTGTTGTGTGAAAGTTGTGTAAAGAAAAATTTTCATTTTAAGTGGAAATGCACCTGCCAGAGAGATTATTATATAAACGGGGACTGAACGAGAAGCTTAGTTACACTTAAGGGAGAAAACTGCCAACAACATATGGTATTTGAGGCCTATTTTATTAATTGTTGGTGTGGTGTTGTGCTTGTTGTAAATATATGTCTTTTCAACTGTCAATTTTTTTTTGTTTGTTTGTTTTATTTTTTCCTCTGGGGGGAGGGGCGGGGGGGAGGGGTGTTGAGGCAAGGGCTCCGGGGTTCACCTTCAAAAGAAAAATCGAGAAGCATACAGAGTATTTTGTTATTGTCCAATCCAAGGGTGATACAATATGTATATATCTATATTGTATATATGTGCGTTGGCTTTTTGTGTGACACTACCTTTTACCTGTACTATGGTTGAACATTGTGTTAATGTTTATGTATTTTAATCTTTGTTTTCTGTTTGTTTCGTCTGTCATTTCTCGTATTTTTTTTTTCCTTTTTTCCTTTGTTATTGCACGGTTTATTACTTTTGCTGTCCAACAAAATGACACAGCTACTCCTTGTATCGGTTTAGTGCTGTAACATAACTCCATGTAAAGTGTCATTAGGATTGTCAGTACAACCCTCTGCCCCCCAGATATGCATGAATGGAATTTAAAGAAATAAAATATGTTAACTTCACTGTGGAATTGTTTACATGTGAAGATTATTTAATCGTGTTACATGTACTGCTGGTTTCTATCGTGCAAATATTGAGTTATTGCAATGTATTAAAGCTGAAAACACATTTTCATTCACAGACCGTTCAAATGAACTCTCGGAAACCTTGTCTCTTGCATCATTTTTGGTGACATCATCACTTTGGTAGATGACTAGGATAATTGGTGTTTCCCAAATTTCCTGTAGTATGCAAATGAGTGTGCATGCCCTGCGATGGATTGGCACCCCTGTCCAGGGTGTACCCCGCCTCGTGCCCTAAATCTTCTGGGTTACTCTCCAGGCCCCCTGCGACCCTGTATACAGGATAAAGCGGATGAGTGAGTGAAAACACGATGCTAAATTTTTATATTTATTCTTCAAGGGAAACATTTAAAAATGTATTTATTTATTCCTTTATTGCTTTAAAAGAATATATATATTTAAAACGTTTTCATGATTGCGTCATGCATTTTCTACACAATTTCATGTGCATTCTTATACTGCAAACCACCTGTTCTACCACATGCTAAAAGTTTTCTAATGGGTTGAGATCTAATGACTGGGAAGGACACTGAAGAACACTGAAATGACTGTCATGTTCATGAAACCAGTCATATGTGGTTCTGTAAATTACTGTAACTCTGGTCATGGAGGAGTTGGGGGAATTATGCATTATGCATCTCTCAGCAAATGTCTGTACTGCTATTACCACGAATTCAACCGAGGGCTCTGTCTACAATTCAAATTGGGCTAAGACCCTACAGTGGGTTCATCCTCACAGTCTGCAAGTGATAGGACTGTAATTTTAGCGGTTGTAAAACAGGTATTTGGAAACCTTGAATCGAAAGGAAAAGGTTTATCCTCATTATACATTTTTGTTGTTGTTGTTGTTTGTTTGTTTTTGTAAGATTGGTAGAATGTCCGTGTAAAACGTGACGTGTTTCTAGACTGTTTAAAAACTGGAACATCCAGTGTACATACATGCCACAGTCAATATGACATGTTTTCCCCATTTTCATGGTTGATATAAACATTACATGAAGATGCTGGGCCATGTCTGAACGCCAGTTAGCCTAGTCTACATGTCTTTGGACTGTGGAAGGAAACCGGAGTACCCAGAGGAAACCCACGCATGCAAACTCCATGCACACAGAGACGGGAATCGAGCCTGGCCAGGAAACGAACCCGGCCCCTGGAGGTGCAAGGCGACAGTGCTAACCACTACACCACCGTGCCGCCTAGGAGCATTCCAGTGCATTCCAAATCTCTTATTTCATATCTATAATATTTTGATTACTTTCTAAGTATTTGCAGAGTATTGTTTGGGCTTCAAAATAGCATTATGTTTTCCTAAAACAAAAATGTTTACAAATTTTCTGAAACTTACAAACGGCCTAAACACAGTATTGGTACTGATGTATATACCGTGTATGTACAGTGTATTTTATGTTATACAGAAGAAAGAAGCTACTTCTGAAGTTTATGTAACATGGAAGGGACCAATCTTGCTTTCCTAGAAATTTCAAGTTGCTAAGCAGCCATTTTGGAGAGATGAATTTATATATGCCTCCAAAAATACCATTTTGGCCGAATGTCCGTTTTTAGCTTTATACTGTCTGGCTTCAAACAATAATCATTAAAAATGCACATTTTTTTTTATTTTTCTTTGAGTATTGATACTAAAATGTAATGTGTACAGTATGCTTCTACAAGCATATGACCTATAAAATGGTTGCTTAAATTGGAGCATTCCGTGCAAAATTAAGCATTATCTCCCCCAGAAAAAGTCTGTAGTGTCCGTAACCACATCAAATTCATGTTGCAATATCTTAACAATTTTGCATTTTGGAATAATATACTTTTTTCAGACACTACATGAAAGAGTATGTAATTGTATTTAGCAAATGTGTTTCTTTTTATCTGAAAATATAAATGTGTATGCATATTTATAAAAAAAAAAATTTTTAAAAACGAAGCATGGATCAGGAGATGACAACCATTATGAAAAAATATGTCAGTTAAATAATAAAAATAGGTATAAAACTATATAACTATATATAATAAGGTCGTATAAATAATAGGAATTTGTACTGTGTAGTTACCCATGTCCAAGTGGCTTTCCATAAAGTTCACCTGTGTTAGTACCCACCACCCAAAAACATGCAGGTGGTTGGAGTGTTTGAATGTATGTATACGTTTTATATGCCTTGTGCCTACGATTAGCTACGATTTTATTTTATTAAATGACCATAGCAAATGACCATTTGCATTTCTTAAATGACAATTGCATACTATTATAATAATTCCGTTCTGTTATTCTGCTGAATGAACTTGCTTCTATTCGTTTAAAGCTGGAAACAGACTCTGTGGTTTCTCACTCACTCATTGTCTGTACTGTTTTAGCTGCCAGTTTGCTAAAGAACTGGTCCTGGAGAAAGTTTGTTGAAGAAACATTTGAAATTCTTTTGAAGTGTCAGAAACAAAATCCATGGAAAACAATCCCATTGCTGGTAATCTTTTTTTTTTTTCTTTTTTTCTACCACAACATCTTTAGTATTTTTAGATGCCACAACAGTACCAACTGCTCCACAGATTTCTTGCCACTGTTTACAAAATGAACCAAAAATGCATAAGAGGTGCTTAAGCTTAAGCATACAGTATTCTTTACAACTTAGTGTTTTAACATAAGCCATCCATCCATCCACTCATTTCTGGGACTAGGTCGTGGGGCAGACAAAATAGATACTCTCATTGAACGCCTTGGTCTTTCCCATGTTGGACATGCCTCCCAAGCCTCTCCACACCGAGGTTTCTAGGAAGCATCACAAATATGCCTGAACCACCTCAACTAGCAAGTTGAAGGCTTCGCCTTTAGTCTTAAAATGACTGCAGACTGAATTGATCCATCTCTTAATCTCTCTCTCTTTCAGCTCTACCATTACGCAGGGGGTTTAAGTATCTCATCACCAACTTGAAAGCAACAACCCATTCTTTTCTGTCTGGAAATGATGGCTTCAAATTCAGAAGTGCTGACTCCCAACTGCTTCACACTCAGCTACAAACCACCCCAGAGTATCCCAAGATCACTCCTTAACGAAGCTAATAGGACCACATCATCTGCAAATCAGCAAAGTGCAATCATTCACCCCTGTCTGTGCCTAGAAATTATGTCCATGAACATTCTGCATTCAGCATTCAGCAGCCCCAGCAGGAGCCTAACACACGCGTATCAAGTCTGGCCCTAATGTTGGTTATGCAGACCAGACTCTCACTCTGGTTATACAGGGACCCAATGGACAGTAATAATGGGCCTAGCACCCCATGCTTCTAAACCACTCTAAAGGATCTCATAAGATGCATGGTCAAATGACTTCTCCAAGGCCAGAAAACGCATGTTAATTGGTTGGCCAAGCTTACATGAGCCCTCTATGATCTGAGGTGTTCCACAGCCAGGATGAAATCCACATTGCTCATCCTGAAGGAGAGTTTCAACCAAAAGCTGCACCCTCCTCTCTAGTATCCTGGCATAGATATTCCCAGGTAAATTTTCATTTTACTTCTTCAACCAAATGAGTCAGTAGGATTCAGGAGAACCTCAAAGTACTCCTTCCATCACCTGATTCTGTCCCCAGTTGAGGTAAACAGTTCTCCATCTTTGCTGTAAACATCAAGACCCGGGCTCTGCGTTTTTTAAACTAAGTTGCCTGACAGTTTCCCCAAATATCTTTGAGGTCAAACTAAAATAATTTTCCATGGACTCCTACCATACCTGATCTTACCCCAATTTCCACTAATGGGTTTTGGGATTAATGCCACAACAGTCACTGACAACCTTATGTTGTTAAGAAACAAAGATAAGTTGACATTGAATTTGAAATGAAACACTCAAGATATGAGTAAAATCAAGACTTTACTGCCACTGCCTTCACCTGCTGTTTATTTGTGGGTCTTTCTGCCCCCAGTCTAGTAAGAAGACTCGACTGACTAGACTGGACTCTATTGGGTTCAGAGCAGGTGACTGACTTGAAGAATATCCTATTTCTTTTCCTTCAACATCCATCTGCAATATAAAGCTGTTCCTTTCTTTCTCCATACATTTCTCTTCCCATCATTCTGGTAGATGTCAATTTTGGTTTCATCAGTCTAAAGAATCTGGGAAATTTTCTGGCAAAGTCTAATCTAGGCTTTGTGTTTTTGAGTGCTACCAGTGGTTTGCACCTTGTCATGTAGCATCTGTGTTCACATGTATGTAGACTTTGACCTCCTTAAGAGTGTTCTTGACTTGGCTAGATGTTGTGAAAGGGTTCTCCTTGACCATGGAATTTGTGTTTTGCTTTTGTTGTCTTCTGTGGTCTTTTAGGCCTGTTGCTGTCTCAGAACATTTGCAGCATAGATGGAGACCTGTTGAGTTTTCAGCTGGGGACATAGGCATTGGAGGTTCAAACTTTTAAAATCAGTGTGGTGAGCACAGGGCCTAATAGGCTGATCAGTAAGCTTATCTTTGTTCCAAAATGTATGGACCTGACTGTACATTTAGATACATCATACATTCCTGTTCCATGTCTCAGCAGCATGAGTTTGGTTCAAGAAGCCATGCTGTGCATTGAGGTAAGCCTGACTATATTTAGATGGTATCTCTTCACTAGCTCTGGCTCCTTTTCCACTAGAGAGTTCATGTTCCAAGTTTTTAAGGCAATTTTGGGTGCCAAGGATCAGTCGACTAAGGCCCTTCCTGCTTTCCAATCCACAATGCACCAAATCCTTATTACTTCTCCTGGAGGTTAATGGTGGCCTACAGCAGGATGTGATTATTTCAGATTGTGCCTGTCCAGGACACATAAGTAAGGTCCCAACAGTCAGGTGTACCAGGTTGTTGGGATCGTAATGCAGACAAATTCAGTATACAGGTGATGCCAGGATGGTCCAAGCATGGTCCACAAAATAGTTGTTAGATTTTTTGGGGGGAGGGGTGGAATTACCTTTTTGCCTCTAAACATCAAATCTCAAATCTTTCCCCAGAAGGCCTTTTCGTTATTCTCTCAAACTTCAAGGTTGCACAAAAGATGAAAAACATGCACTTTAGGCAACAGACAATCATTCCTTATGTTTGTTGTTTTTTCCCCCCACTGATTTTTTTAATTTTATTATTATTATTATTATTATTTTTATCAGTTTTGTTATCATAGGCAACCCAGTTGAAGTTATCCCATAAATTGTTTACTTTTTATTCTATGAGCAGAGAGCTGTACCATGAAAGATTTTTTTTCTTTATCACCAGTCATAAGGTGTGCTACTGTAGTTTGTAAATGTGTGCAGATTATTGAATAGAAAAATATGTTTTTAAATTTGTTGATGGAAAATATTAAATATTTTCGAATAACTACTTTTTATTTCATTTTTGTCCTGTCTTTATGATGAAAATAGGTTGCCAATTAATATTTTTGGTTATTATTTTCACTGATAAAGTTAACACTGTTGGTCACCAGCCTAACAGACCATAGTGATGTAAAAGTCGGTTGAATATCAACAGTGTCAATGGTGTTCCAGCTGTTTTCTGGTCATGGCAAGCCTGTGCCATGGTAGTTCCTGGGTTTTTCTGACCATTTCTTCACCTCTCAACAACATGTACTTTTTACAATTCTTTCAACTGATCTTGGAAGCTGCATGTCCTAGTGGCATGAATCTGCATGTCCTTCATTTTGTGTGTTTGTAAGTCTAACTAGTGCTATCAAACTAAACGTTTTTATGTTTTCACAGAGAATATACAATTTGTAGTTATCATTATCATTAAAAGAAAGTAGTGATGCCTTGAGCTTGACAAATTAAACGACCCTTTGGGAGTTTCAGCACCACAGAATTAATAATCTTTATTAGATGTAAGTATTTTTTTTTTTTACTTGAATAGTCCATTCAGAGCCCAGATTTAAATCCTATTAAGAACCTGTCAAATGACTTGATGTGCACAGGGGATTCCCCTCACCATTTGATAGATGGAGCATTTTTGCAAGGAAGAGTGTGATAAAATTCCAAAATCTCCAAAGGATGTGCTAGGTTGGTAGACTCTTACCTACAAACCATAAGTGTTGCATCACAAGCAAAGTGTGCTTGAAAAGTGTACAGTTACACAACTTTGCAATACTGTATGCGTGTCTCTGTGCACTGAATGGGATTTTATGTTATGTTTATGTTATGTTATGTAAATGTATATATTTATGTACATCATCCTGTTGCAACCTACTTGTTAATGTTTCAAAGTGTTGTTTCAGTTTACTATTTACTCCTCCTTCCTCCTGATTGGACATCTTTTCTCAAATGCACCAATACTTTTTTTTTTTTTTTTTTTTTTAGCGAACCACCATGCTTCATAGTTGTGACAATATTCTTCACAGAAACATTCTTAACCCTTTTACTTCATACATATGCACTGACCATTACGATCAACAATTTTGTTTCATCTAACCAGAGAACACTCCTCCAAGAGACTGAGGATGACCTGCAAACTTTGAATATGGATATTTTATGGCAGTTCTGTTGTAAGGGCTTCTACCTCGTGCAATAGCCTTTCAGACAGTGATGATGTAGGATCTCTTGATGGTGGAATTACTCACTCAATCATCAGTGATATCACTTTAACCTGTCTACAGTGTGAATGTGTTGGGATCTGGAGCCAGGGCATGAGGCGGGGTACAGTCCTGGACAGGGTGCCAATCCATCACAGTGCACAAACATTTTCTGGAATTTCCTGTGGGATCAATAAAATATCTATCTGCATATACGCAATTTGGGAATGCCAATTAGCCTCATCTACATGTCTTTCGGAGGAAACCCACCAAGCAAAGGGAGAACATGCAAACTCCAAACGCACAGAGGCAGGAATCAAACCCGTTCCCTAGAGGTGCAAGGTTACAGTGCTATCCACTTAGCCACTGTGCCAGCAGGTGGATTGACATACTTTGGTAATCAATACCTCAAAGTATTTTACCAGATCCTTTGTTGCTCATCCGGTCAAACATTTCAGTCCAAAGTTTGCAAATCTATGAGAATTAATCTGTCATTGTCTTGAAAGAGACGGTGTCCGTGCGGTCCCAGTATTATTAGATTTCCATACAACTGTTTGTACATAAATTTGTAGCACTTTCAGTTATTTGGAAGTTTGGAAGCTTCCAAGGAGTGAGACAGACTTGTGGATATCCACCTTTTTTCTGAGGTCTTCTGGAATTTTGGATTTTTCCATGATATTCAAAGCAAAAGGACTCTGTCTAGAAGGTAAGCTGCTTTACAGATACAGGTGCACTCCACATGAACTCAGATCAATTCTGGCAAATCAGAAGCTTTTACAAATCATTACATCAATTTATGTCATCATCCAATCTTTAAACAGGCAAGTTTGAACTTGGCAACTTGTATGTAAAATTAATTCCAAATACATGCTTATTATTTCATACATCCAGCCTGCAAGCTTAGATTTTTTTTATGTGCTTTATTTTCTTAGGATATTTAAAGTCAAAACGAACAACATGAAAATTCCATATTATCCTTCAAATGGTAAGCATAATATGCGCCAAAAAAAGGATTCATGACGGCAAGCAATGGCGCCCTCCAGCGGCCTGTGGTCGTAACTGCACTCAGCATCAAGCACAACAGCAATGTGAGGAAGAAAGCTTTCTTTCTTTTTTTTTTGGGATGTACAAAATACATTCTTGTAAGCCAAAACCTTTATAGGTGGAAGCTGATATCTTTATAATAAAAATTACTAAAACTAGGCTTCTTATCTATTATTATTATTATTATTATTATTATTATGCCTGATTTTTATGTTATGATATTCTAAGCACAAAATACCAAGATAAAAAAAAATCTGATACAATATTAGGTTGAATATAATGATGATTTAAAAATCATTTTTAAATGATGTTTCCTTTTTTTTTTTTCTTTTTTTTTAAAGAAGTTGAAATGTAGCTACTGTATTATTGTGAAAATTTGTTTTTGTACTTACTTGGATTTTTTGGGGCTAAACTTATCATTAAGTAGAATAAATCCAATGTTGGCATTTAAAAATAAAATCGCCTTGATAAACATACGCCTTCCCAACTATTTTTAGACCTGTAGCAGGCATCAAATTTGAAATTAGCTCATTCAGTGTACAAAAATGTACTGTAAAATATCTCCATGTAAAGATTTATGTTCTTTCAGTTCTATGGTGAATCAAATATTGGCTCATGTGATGTACAATAACTCTGCTTTGTGTCAGGAGAGGGATCTCCTTCTTTGACCTCACAATAAATAAGCTCATATACAGTCTGTCTTTCATCATTTCAATATGTTCACATCCTTCATTCATTTAATCTTTTCTTTCATTAATATTTGCTGGTTTATTTCTCTCTATTGCTAGTTCAACTTACTGGTGCTCCTTATGTAAATACTGTACAGTATATACTGTATAATCACCATGAGCATGTTCATGTTCATAGAAACAGTATATTTGGATTATTTGACACCATTTTTACTTCATTAATGGACTTTAAATTGTTCAATTTTTTTTTTAAATTACCTTATCACTGCAATTCTTGCTTGTTGTTTACTTGTATAATATGAGAACTGGCTGGTGTAACAATACAACTTCCCTTTGGGATTAATAAAAGATCTATCTATCTATCTATCTATCTATCTATCTATCTATCTATGTATCTCTGACACAAATTAATTTGTATGATGAAAGGTGTCTGATATTTATTTCATATTATTAATTATACACTAAGTGTTTAAGTTATTTTATAAGATATTGATGCTATTGTGAATCAGATTATTTCAGGGGAAATATCTTTTGATGAAAGTATATTCGATTTTTTTTATGTGAAAAGTATATGGTCTCACTTTGATGTATGATCATAGTAACAAAATATTTCTTTGAACTTGGCCTTTAAAGAAATATATATAACATTAAAGTGGGAAAAATGTGTTTCATGATTGAAAGTAATTTCAATGGTTTTGGCATCAGCACAACTAAGTGACAGCACATTTTTAAAGAATGACCTGTATATACAGTGTGTATGTATATATATATATATATATATATATATATATATATATATATATACACACACACACACTTTAACAGACTAATCCAACATCAGCCGAGCTGGTGGCACATGACACTTATTTATGTATGTATTTATGTATTTATTTATTTAAGTGCTCGTTAATGTAATGTGAAATGAATAAAGGCAGTAGTCTGTGTTTAACCGAGCCGCATGCTGCTCTCTCGCACGGCCCACGCTGATCATGTTCATGGGTTTTACTCTCCGCACACCGGCCGCCAGCCTCACAGCGACTCCTCTCTACATCCGCCATTTTCAGCAGCCCGAGCAGCAGGTAGAGCAAAAAAGAAAAATCATACTAAAATAAACAAACCAATAAATAAATAAAATAAGATAAAAAAAGTGCAGTTCCGCTCATAAACAGCAGGTAAGTGTAAGGTAAGGGAGACGTGTTGTGTTGGCGTCGTTATTCGGGACCGTGCTTTCGAAACACTTGAGCGTGTATCTGCGGTGGAGAAGCGGACACCTTGCTCTCTGCTCCCGCGACACTGCCATCAGCTAGCGCGCTCCTCCTCCACGCTCTGAGATCCAGATTCGAAAAGCGTCCCGTTTTACCTTTTACAAAACTTTCCCCCGGTAGTAACAACAGTTGAGGCTTGGAAACGGTAACTTCCAACAATCTTTTTCCCCCCTAAAAAAAAAAAAAAAAACAAGTCGTGATAAAAACCGTGCAACTTAACACGGAACAAATGTATATATCTCTGAATTAAACGAATCTGCTAGGAATGGAATTATTTTAATTATTTTAAAACTAGCTTGTGCTTGAGGCACCGACGAGTCTGGGATTTGCGGGCAGAACTCATTTTCCTTGTTTTATTTTAGGGCTTGGTTTTTATTTCGGCGGAGCATTTGTTTGTCTTGTGTCACATCCTATTTAACTGACTTAATTTATGTACAGGAACGAAATCGTTATATGCGCTGTGAGGCGGTGTCCTGAGACAACTCTTCTTTGTTCAGTGGCCATCATATTCACAAAGATCTCCCTCTCAACCCAACAGTCCACATTCAGTGCGCTTCACTTTATTCCATCCAGTCTTCACCCTCTTTCCCACATTTAGACCTTTAAACCTTATTATTATTATTATTATTATTATTATTAGAGATGATAGGAAAAATAAAATAAAATTAATAATAACAATTTTTAAAAAACTAAATCATGAATTATTTGAATAATTATTTCCCCCATACACATTACCTACATTGTGTATAGATCTACTGTAGATATGCACATGCACTACACTGCCAAAAGTATTCGCTCACCTACCTTCACCTGCATATGAACTTGTGTAACATCCGATTCTTAATCCATAGGCTTTATATGATGTTGGCGCACCATTTTGCAGCATCGGCAACTTTTTATGGTTATAGATGTTTATGGGCTTTTATGTTTATGGGTATTTTTGACCATTCTTCCAGAGGCGCATTTGTGATGTCGGACACTGATTTCGGACGAGGAGGCCTGGCTCACAGTCTCCGCACTAATTTATCCCAAAGGTGTTATATCGGGTCGAGGTCAGGACTCTGTGCAGGCCAGTCAAATTCTTCCACACCAAACTTGCTCATCCATGTCTTTTATGTACCTTGTTTGGACAATCTGGTTAAACGATGCTTCCTCGGTCATCTTATTAAGCGCATTAAAACATTCCATTGTCACACACAGCCGGGTAACCGCACTGCGAATATAGATAGCCGTTGGGGTCAAACTTGGTCATATGATTCATTTGCGTAAGTAATAGTGTGTATGTATAGCTCTAGAAAAAAAAATTGAGACCACTGCAAAATGATCAGTTTCTTGTATTTAACTTACAGTTAAGTTATATATTCAACTTACATGTGCATGTATTGGTGAGATGAATAGGTTTGCTTCATTTTTTGTGAACTGTTGACAACATTTCTCCTTAGTTCAAAATACTGTATAACCATTGTTATTTAGAGTGTGTATTTAAAGGGAATTACATCACAACACATGAAAATAATCAAACATCATGCAGTATTTGCAGAGCTTGAATAACTCAAATAAAATTAAAATGCAAATAATCTGTAAACAAATTGAGTTAATGCTTTGGCTAAATAACATAAAGAAATCAGTATTTGGTGGAATAATCCCGATTTGCTAATACAGCTTTCATGCCACATTGCTGTTGGGTAACTTTATACCACTTCTTTTATTAAAAAGAAAAGCAAACAGCCCAGCTTTGCTTGATGGTTTGTAACCATCCATCTTCCCCTTGATGACATTCCAGGAGTTTTCTGGAGTAAATTGCAGTGGTCTTATTTGTTTCCAGAGCTGTGTATCTGTGTATATAATATACAACCATAAGCGTGCATGTACTGTACATTCTGGTTGAAAATCTAGTACACCATCTTTTAATTCTTATTTTTGTGTGGGAAAACACAAGTCACCTTTGGTCCTGTCACAGTATTTCAGTTGGGTTGAGGTCTGGACAATTAACTGCAAAACCTTGATTATTTACTGTATTGAGATTTACTGATGCGCTTCGGATTGTCTTGTTGCATGCCCCAATTTCTATCAAGCTTTAGCTATCAGACAGACGGCCTCATATTTGCCTCAAGAAACACTGGTATACGGAGAAGTTCAAGGTAGGCTTAATGACTGCAAGGTGCCCAGGCCCTGTGGGTGCAAAATAATCCTAAATCATTACCCCACCACCGTGCTTGACAGTGGGTATGAGATTTATCTGCTAATTTTTACCAAACATGATGCTGGGCGTTAAGGCCAAACAACCCCATTTTGGGTTCATTTGTCCATAGGACACTGTTCTAGAGGCATTGTGGTTTGTTCAATTGCAGTTTTCGGAAACTCACTCGTGCTTCTGTGTTCTGTTTAGACATATTAGGCTTTCTCATGTCACCCTTCCAAACAAACTGAACTTTTTCTAATTGTTCTGTCTTGAACGTTAACATTTACCTTGTTCAGTGAGGTCTGTAGGGTCTGAGATGTTTTTTTTGTTTTTTTTTGTATTTCTCTGAGTGTTAGGCTTAAGAAGATTAGCCAAATTAAGTTTTGCAGTATGTTGAAAATTTAATAAGAAACTTTTTTGTTCGAGTTCACCACAATTCGACACATTTACCGGTCGGCCCGAATTGTAAGGGCACAAACTGTACAAAAACAAAACAAACAAACAAAAAAAAAAACAGTCCTTATATAGAGAACTGGACATGCCAAGATGATAAGAAACACATCAGCATTTTACAAAAGGGTTGCAGCAGACACAAGCTGTTTGTATGTATACTTGTCTGGATACAAGCTATAATATGTCACCATATAAGGAATCAAGAAGCACTATGAGTGGTTGTTTTATGCTCTTAGAGGCATGGGAAAGTTCACACTGAGCATTGCACAATCTGACCTTGGTTTGAATGTGCTGGGATGTCCAGTCCTATGAAGATTGGCAATGCTTTCCACTTATCCTTCTCACTGTAGAACATTGAATTTGATATGGTTTTTAATTGGATATGATTTTTAATTCCAAGCCCTTTTATAACATGCTTCTCTAAGACCGTTGCTTATGTCTTTCACTCTTGGTATTGTGTAAACACGCATCTGTATGCTCCAGACCAGCAAACTGATAATTTCTGCTTTGATACTAAGGTTAAGACCCACTATGATCAAATGATTTTTCATGTTTTTATATATGGAAGTAGGAGGTCCCACCTTTTAACATGACTGTATGTATGTATTTATGTATGTATATACAGGATGTTTAAAATATGTATGCATGTACAGTACAAGGGTGAGTTTCCAATGGAGTAAGATCAGGAGTAAAGGGAGAGTGCTTTAATACCTCAAAAACATGCAGTTCTCTGCATTTAATCTGAAGATTAGGCTTCAGCTCTTCAATAAGCATCTCACTGTAACAAGCGCTGTTGATTGTTAAACCCTTTTCCTGATGATGTTCCAATACTGGCCCTCGAGAATCACAGAAAATTCTAAGCATCAATTTTCCACCTGACGGTTGACTTTTAAACTTTTTTTTTGGTCAGCGATTGAAGATTTTTGCGTTCCGTACATTGTCGTTTACTATTAGGCTCGTGGGTGAAACCCTGTCTTTTCACAAGTAATGATTCTCTTTAAGCTTTGTCAGTGCATTACAGGATTTTTGTCCTCACTGTCAGGCATTAAAAGATTTATTTTAAATTGTATTTCTTTTCTTCAAAACATCGGTTGTCCAATAACCAAGTGTTGTTTTTTGGTAACTGTCATATAATTATTTCAAAATTCAGTGCAGCACCTTGCACTAGTATTTAATTAGGATAAAAACTTTCTCTAACTTATTTTGAAAAATTATTATAATAAATCCATAAACACCAAAAATTACCACCTGACAGTGTTGACATCCTCAGTATATACTGTATATACATGTATACTATATACTGTACAGTATTAAACAGAAAATCTCCATGGCTGGTGGACAGTGATGTTCACACAGGTAGTCACGTGCGATTATCAGCTCTTATGTCATGTTGTGGGCGTGTCACAGGCACACCTCGCTGACCGTAATGGTAGGCAGCATCATCAACTTTTATGTCAAAATGTGAATTTAACAGTAGGCAGCACCATCTGCAGCAAAAATGGGAACATCAGGCCGAGCTCAGGGCTACTGAAACCCCAGTCCAGACTGCAGAGCTGTTACTGCGGCAGCGTATATGACAGGCTGCCGCAAAATTGGAGCAGCGTGTAATGGTAGCATGGAGGCATTGGGATCTTCAAGAAAGCTGAGCCATGGGTAATCTCTAGTAGGCCATATGAGATGAGCTCTTTGTAAGATATCAAAGGTTTTACAGATACAAAACTATTATATTTTATTGCGTTCCACCTGCATGGTCCGTGTTCGAGTCCTACCTAAGGTTTGTGTGCATGGTCCTGCTATTCCGTTTTTTTTTCTCCCTCCTACAGTCCAAAGACATGCAGATTAGGCTCATTGGCGTTCGAAAATTGCCTATAGTGTGTGAATGATAGTGTATGAGTGTGTGCACCATTTTAACGCATTGAACCATGATTTAAACAATAAATTAATATTATCATGAACTTAACAAAAAATTATGATTTGCTGAAGAAAATGTAAAAAATAATTTTTAGTAAAATTAAACCTACTTTTGATGTTTTTTCAGCACTGTCACATTGTCAAGTTAAATCTTGTCATAATGTAAATAATGATCAAACTTACTACGTAGAACCTGAGCAGTTGGTCAGGTTATAGAACAAACAGGGCATCATGAAGGGAATCCTTGAATGCCTGAGTTTATTTAGTTTTTAGAAATGTCTGATGGTGTTGATAGAAACTCAGCACAAAAATTCAGCAAATTAAAAATTAGAGTTTTAAAAGATTTTGTTTTCTTTAATTTGAATGTTTAAATTTTTTTTTAGCTATTTTAAAATGTGAACCCTTGTTCTGGACATGTTTTGTCCCAGTTGTCCCAGACTGACTGATATTTATACGCAGTGGTACCTCAGCATACGAACAATCCACCCTAAGAATTTTCCCCAGAATTTTTGCAAGAAATTAATACATTTGCACGTACGTCCGGTTTGTGCTGATGTAGCACATGCGTTTGGGAGCTCTTCAAAACCTGTTTAAATTAGTGGAAAGCCAAGTGAAGCGAGTTTACGTATTCTTTGTGAATTATTTTGCATTTTGTGCAAGAAGCAAGCACGGTAGCAAGAATAAAACGGAGCCCCTTTCAGTTTTGGTTTTTAAAGCAGCCAGTGGCAAGAGGAATCATGAGTTAAGGTTAAGTGAGGTTTAATGTATGACATGTCTTTTCTAAATGTTTTGTTTTGTTTTTATATGCAAAAATCTGATTACAGTATTGGAAATTGGGAATATTTTTCAGGTGGCTGGAATGGATTACCTGCATTTACAATATTTACGATGGGAGAAGACTTTTGCAATTTGAAATTTTGCCTTAAGAACTGGATTAAATCTGTATACCTATGCCTGTGTTCAAATGTTTGTACCCCTTTTAATGTCTTTTGTTAGAACTACGCAGGTAAGTAAAGAGTTGGGATTCTCAAGGGTTCTTTGGTAGATTAGTAGCTTTAAATCGTCTCTACTTGAGACCTTTTGTGTAGGTTTTGCGTTAAACATTTAATGGCTTCTCAAAGGGAGAAGCCAAAGAACTCTTTCTCCCCCACCTAAGTAGTTCAATTAAATTTTATTTATATAGCACTTTGAACAATGGTCATTGTCGTAAAGCAACCTGACTGAAACACAAAAATTATGTAAATAAGTTTGGAAAATTAAGGAAATGTATGTAACTTATAATTATCAGTTTGTCCCTGAGAAAAATTTACTCTTGTTTAGGAATAATGTATTTCTAAGAGCAGGCAGAAAAGAGAAAAATCTCACGATGATCATGTCCTAGATTATTATTCACTGTATATAATTCACCCTTTTACAGAACATATGTTATAATTAAGTGCAGTCTGTGGAACCAATCTTATCTTTGAAGTCCTTGTTTCAGGTAAGACAAGTACTGCTAAAAAAAAACTTTGCTAAATATTATTCAGACCTTGCACTCATTTAATTATTATTTTTGTGGTTATATTGTTTATTTCTTCTTAAAGTGGTAATGGCTGTATCTGGGGGAGCATCTGAAAACCTGGCTGACATTCCAGCCCATGTGTGGAGAGGGCTTCCAGATGGCCTGAGATTTGAACCATCAGCTGTTAATCCAGATCGTATCGGTAAGGTACTGTAATGTTCACTAATCGGCCATAATTTTAAAACTATTAACATCAAAACCACCTAGGTTTTAGGTTCCTCTTGTGCTGCTGGGGTGGCTCTGGTCCCTCGGGGATAGTCTCTACGGGACCTTTAGGGTTGTGCTGTGGTGTCTGGCACAAGGATGTTAATGGTAGATCCTTCAGCTGTTGTGGGGCCAACCTGGATTGCACATGTTTGTCTAGCACATGCCATGGATGCTCGAATGAAATGGGATATGGGGAATTTGGAGGCTGGATCAACAACCTTGGACTCTCTGGCTGCTAAGCCACATGTGGGCTGTGGTGGGCTCTGTGTTCTGATATCTTTCTGTCTTGGCCAGCATTGACTTTTTTCTCCTGCATTAGCTTTTCTGTGGGATTGGGTGCAGCGTAAGTTGGCCTTGGGTGCCCATGATCCTGGTGCCAGTTTGGTATATAATCGATAATCAGGTGATTTTAATGTTCTTATTCAATTCACCTGGCAGACAGATGAGTGGTGTTAATGTTATGGCTGATCGTTATTTGCATAAACCTGAAATATGCAAAGTTTGATCATTATTGGATGAAAGACCGTTTATCCAAGGAATTTGTCTAAGCAGGACAACAAAGTTAAAACTGTAATTTTATAATAATATTTATTAATTTTTTCTTTTGCAGTTCACTCAAACTAAATGCCATAATCATTAACAACTAATTATTAATATTTATGTTATCATTATTGTGCAGGTTTAATGAATTATGAATGTCTGATGATATTACTATAATATTACTATGCTAAGGGATCCATCAATACCATTTTTGAGATGAGCACATGACCTTTGTTGTTTCTCATTCATATTGATTCCAATACTGAAATTAGTAACCTACTTGATATTAAGTGTTTGGAGCATCATGAAACGTTTAATTTTTTAAAAATATCTCTTTATATTGTTTTTCTCTCCATTTATGCTGAATTTTATGTTGAAGATATTGTCTGTCGTCTAATGTCTGTCGATAGGAAAATGCTGTAGTCCTCTTATTGGTATTTTCACAAAGCACAAGTTGCAGTCTATTTTACTTTGATAGCCATCATTGTTCATGAAATATACGTGTATTATACTTGTACACCTGTTCAACTGCTTTTTAATGCAAATATCTAATCATTTAACCACATGGCAACAATTCAATGGATTAGGCGTCATCAAGACAATCTACCTGAAGTTGAAGAAAGGTGATTTTAATGGCATGGTTGTAGCTGCCAGACAGGCTGGTCTGACTATTTCCAAAACTGCTGAACCACTGGTGAGCCACAGGTCTCTGGGTGAAAATGTCTTGTTGATGCTGGGGGTTTAAAGGCGAATGACCAGACATGTTTGAGCTGACAAAAATGCAACAGTACCTCAAATAGCATCTCCTTCCAACTAAGGTATATGGAAGAGAATCTCTGAATGCACATGTCGAACTTTAATACAGCAGAAGAAGACCACACCAGGTGTCACTCCTGTCAGCTAAGAACAGCAAGCTGAGGCTACAGTTTTCATGGACTCATCAAAATTGGACAAGAGAAGATGGAAAAAAAATTGCCTGGTTTGATGAGTCTCAATTTCTGCTGCGATATTCGGATGATAAGATCAGGGTGTGGTCTAAACAACGTGAAAGCATGGATCCATCCTGCATTGTGTCAATGGTTCAGGCTGGTGATGGTGGTTTAATAGTGAAGGGGTTATTTTCTTGGGACACTTTGAGCCCATTAGCACCAATTGAGCATTGTTTAAATACCACAGTGTCCCTGAGTATTGTTGCTGTCCATGTCCATCCCTTTATGTCCAGCAGGATAATGTGCCATGTCACAGTTAAAATAATCTCAAACTGGTTCACTCTACTCACATGGCCTCCACAGTCACCAGATCTCAGTCTAATAAAGCAGCTTGGACATGTCGTGCAACAGGAGATTCACATCAAGGTTGTGCTGCAGACAGATTTAGGGTTAACCCTAACCCCAGCAATGAAAGCGTTACAGTTCCTGAAATTTTGTTAAGGACTGTCCGCTGTATCATTAAACCCTGGCTAGGTGATGTTGAATTGTCAGTTTTGTGGAAGAAATGTGGTCTAAAAAATCCTGAATGAGTGTGATGAAAGATCACTTAAGTCACATTATAAAAAGTGTAGAAATAGTAGAAATCACAGCTGTGTTTAATAGTGAAAGGGAAGGCATTTCCATGCACAGTGTGACAGGAACTCACAGGATTGGCACTAAACAAGATCTTCAGCGTCCATCCCCAGGGCCAAATCCAGCACATGGCCCTGGGACTGGATCCTGAAGATCTCAATCCAATGTTATTTGTGAGGAGCGGTGATTTCAAAAGAGCTGGAATCCACCAAGCATCTACTGAATTTTTGAGAATTGTCCAAAGTGAATTTGCAGCCAATTATTAAAAATGGCAGTTTAACTTATGATTGTTAGTTTGTCCAAGTACTTCTGGTGCTTGAAATATGGGGGATCACATATCATAAGCATCACATATCATACTAAATTCTATAACTTATACACTGGTTACTTGATTTGTAGGTAAATATACCCTCAGGGGAAATCTTTTTAGACTAATATTAGACTAATAGACTAATATTAGGTATGTTCTGGCCCAATTTCAAAATAAGGTTTTAGATCAAGGCTCAGTGCAAGCGACGTGAGAGCTTCCACTCTAACCATGGCAAAACATGCAATGGACTTTGCTTTGTGCATAGATGAAATCTCATGGTGGATCATTTAGTGAAAGAACTCCTAATACTATAGCATGTAAAGACAGTTTAGACCAGCAGTTGGCCATGGAGGACCCTCTGCTATGCACATGTTACTTTATTGTATAGAAGTGAAAGTGGTAGATTAAGGAAAACACTATAATGTGGAGCAGTCCTGCAGGAATAGGGTTGGGAACCACTGGTGCTTCACCAGTGCTTCAATATGTGTGGGAAAGGTTTGTTAAAGGCCTACATACAGGGCCTATATGGGTGGAATCATTATAGATTGGTTTAAAAGTATACACTTGTCATAAACATGAATGTTCAATATTGAACTTTTAGTGATTTCTTTATTGAATAAAATGTATAGAATCCCAAGGCTTTTATACTATACAACTCCTTGTTAGTGATCATGAATGACTACAGCTCGTAACTTCTCTCTGACAACATTAAAAAAGCTTGTTTGACAGAACTTATTGGATTGACCAACACACACAGTACAATGACAAAATCCAATTAGCTTGTTATAGATCTTAGAAAGAGGGCTGCAGATTAAATCAAATCATAGGAAGCTGTAGCCACTTTGTCATGGTTTGTCAAAAGACCCAAAATGTCACTCTGAGTTGAGGGAAACTTGGTTAGAATGGTCAGAAACAAGCTTCTAAATTGACCTTCAATCTCAACTAAAGTTTGCAGCTGATCACATGGACAAGGAAAATTTTGGAACACGAGTACAGTCGATGTCAGAAGTTCACATCCACATATAGTTTTAAATCATTAAAACTGATTATTATTATTTATTTATTTTTAAAGCCCTCCACAGATTTTACATTAACACACTAGATTTGCAAGCCGAAGAACACCACCCCAACCTTACAAAAATGGGGCTGGCAGTATTTTGTTGTGGAGGTGTTTTGCTAGTGCACTTCACAAAATAGATGGCATCATAAGGAAGGAAGGAAGATTGTGTGCATATTAAAGCAACATTTCAAGATATAAGTTAGGAAATTAATGCATGTTTACAAATGTGTCCACCAGATAATGGCGGACAATGACCCTAAGCACACTTTCAAAGTTGTGGAAAAATGGCTTATGGACAATAAAGTCAAGGTATTGGAGTGCCCCCAACTTCAATCCAATAGAAAATTTGTGGACAGAATGAAAAAAAAAAATCATGTGCAAGCAAGGAGGCTTACAAGCCTGACTCTATTATATCAGTTCTGTCAGGACGAATGGACTAAAATTCAACTTCATATAAGAAGCTTGTGGAAGGCTACCTGAAACATTTGACCCAAGTTAAACAGTTTAAAGGCATTATTACCATATACTAAGTAAGGGTATGTGAAATACTCGCTGACCAATTGACAATGTGATGAAAGAAATAAAAGCTGAAATAAATATTTCTCTACTATTATTCTAACATTTCACATTCTTAAGACAAAGTAGTGATCCTAAATAACCTAAAACATGTAAAGTTTACTAGGATTAAATGGCAGAAATTGTGAAAAACTGAGTTTAAATATATTTGGCTATGGTACTGTATGTAAACTTCTGACTTCAGCTGTATGTTTGAAGGGATGAACGTGAAGCTTACTGTACCAGCTGGCAGATACGGGTGGGGTTGTGGTTTTTTTGCTGCTAGTATAATTGGTGCACAAAGTAGATGCAACAATTAAGAAGGAGGAGAACATAAGAAAGAATCTTTCAGAATAACCTTAAACCATTCGCTAGATTGTTGATACTTCGGCTGTATAATATTGACCCTGATTTCTTAAAACCCAAAATAAATGCTTTGTGCACCATTTTTTAAAACTTCATTAAAACATTGTTAAAATTAAAATTGTTAAAGCTGAGAGTTATGCAATTTTTCCCCCAAAAAAAGAACAAATAAAAAAATATATCATTGTACTCCCAAGACTGACATGACATTCTTGACATTTTTCAAATAATTAAAAAATTTACATTTCTTTTTTGTGTTGTACCATACAGGTGTCTGGGCATCTACTCTAATTCCTAAAGGCAAAAAATTTGGACCTTTTGTAGGAGAAAGGAAGAAGAGGTCTCAAGTAACCAGCAATATTTATATGTGGGAGGTAAGCTAATGTGGTCAGAGGAAAAAGGGTAGATTATTTTGAGTGGCCAGGATTGATATATACACTCTCAAGAGATACAGGAATAATAAAAACTAATTATTTACAATCATGGTGAGTAGGAACGCATCTCTGCATGCACAAATCATTGCACCTTGAGTTTAATTGGTTGCAAAAGCGGAACACCACATTGGGCTCCACTTCTGTCAGACAAGAACAGGAATCTGAAGATGGACATCATTTATTTAATCTGATTGAAATCAGTCTAATTCAGACTTGACTGTTTACATGGAAGCTGATCCAAAATGATGTTTACATGCATAAAGCATTTAATCAAGATATATTTTTTTTAACATGTGGAAAGTTTATTCTGTTTAGTGTTTAATCTGGTAGAAATATAACAGAAGTAGTAGTACTTATCTTCAGCTTTGAGCTAACTTTGAGCTTAGGTTAGTTCGTCCATCTTTTCTGCAGCTACTGACTGGTCTCACATCTCTCTCTTTTTCTTAAATTCTTGAATGCATTATCTACAATCAGCTGTCTCTATTTCTCACTGAACAATCTCCAAGATTCCGAACCAGTCTGGCTTCAAAGCAACACGTTCCAACGAAACTGCGCTTTAGGCCATCTCTGTGATTTATGCTGCTAGACTAGCCAAACTGTCGTCAGTCCTCATTCTCCTGCAGCATTTGAGACAGTCATCCACAATCTTCTCTTGTCCATTTTCATAAGTCTTAAAATTTGTGCCACAGCATGGCAGTTGTTTCTTTTCTACCTTGAGGGTTGGTCATATTAAGTAGCATGGCGAGGGGATCCTTACATCCCTGTGCAGACTCTCCACTTGTGTCCTGCAAGGCTCTGTATTTGGTCCTCTTCTGTTCCCCTTCTATACTTTATTTTATGGTGAAGTCATATTCTCAAATGTGCTTTCATATAACTGGTATCCACTGGCTTTCAGTATCTGCCCGCATAAGATTTAAATCACTGATTGCCTACAAAGCTGAAAAACACCCATCACTCTCTGAAGCAACACATCCCAGACTGGACCACAATTCCTCTGATCACCTACTACTCCTTGATTGGTTCTGTTATCTCTCAGGTTACATGGAAGACATGCATCAAGACTATTCTCTCTCTAACTCCTAGGTATCTGAACATCTGAGTCCCGGCACTATGTAATGTCCAAAGTAGGGGTGTTTGATTATGGCAAAAATCATAATCATGATGATTTTGGTCAGTATTGAGATCATGACTGTGATTGATGATTCAGCTGTTAAAAAAATATGCGGTAGATGTTTAACGTAAAATGAGCTCACTGTGAAAAATGAATGAAGCACAAAAAACATGTAATCATTTACAATCATTTCATGTAATCAATTTACAATCAATTATCTTGTTTTCATAATTGTTGGAAGCCATAATTAAAATTGTATAATTGCACAGCCCTCAACATAGACATCTCTTTCTGAGAGATACTTAAATAGCACTTAAATACGAAGTATGTGTTGTCTGTGTGTGTGGTTTTTTAAATATCTTTTCTTATTTTATCTCCACAACAGAGTTTTTAGACCAACATTGGTCTAAGTCCAAGTTCATCTTAATCCACCTATAAATGACGCATTTATTGAGAGATTTCAAAGCACTTGTGTAAGTCACTTTGTAAAAGAGCATCTGCTAAATGCTATAATTAAGCCGTATCACATGAGAGGGAGTGCTGTTTTGTTGGATATCAGCACGGCTGTGATACAAGGGCATGGCCTGAGTGTGTGTGTACGTTTGTGTGTGCTTGTGTTCTCTGCAATGGATTCACCCCTTCCAACCCTTTGGGCTTATACTCCGAATCACACTATTTTTCACACTGGTCGGCATGGTTTTACATTTGCTTTTAGGCATTTGGCAGATGGGCTTATCCGAGCGAATTGCAAAAGTACTTTGAAGTTTCCGTCATTGGATAGATCTTTACATTGGGTTACTAGGTTACTAACCAAATACTGTTACCCAAACAAAGTTGGGAAGTTTTTTTTTGTTTTGTGTTTTTTTTTTGTGTGTGTGGGGGGAGTTTAACCCAATTACCTAAGAAACAGATTAGCCTTTAGTTGTTGCTTAAAGATTGCCAGTGACTCGGGTGTCAGGTATATGGACACCAAGAGGAAGTTCATTCCACCACCTAGCTGCCAGAACAGAAAACAGTCTAGATGCATGTCTTCCTCAGTCCCTGATAAATGGTGGTTTTGCACTGGGTAAGGGTAACCAGCTTAAGGTGTTAGGGTTCCTGGTCAGATCCTGAGCTTACAGGTTCTCCTTGTGTTTGTATGGTTTTTCTACCTTTTATGGGTTTACTTGGGTGTCAGTTCTAAATAGGACATAGTTGAAAATGTATGTGCATGGTGCGGACTCCCATCTATCCATGGTATTCCATCATGATAGTCTATACCGATTTATCCCGTATACAGGGGGCCTTGAGGCTAACCCACGCTCATTCACTCTACGGGCAATTTGGGAATGCCAATTAGCCTTATCTGCATATCTTTGGACTGTGTTAGAAAACTGGAGTACCTGGAGGAAACCCACCAAGCACATGCAAACTCCATGCACACAGACCCGAGGTGGGGATCGAATCCTCGACACTGGAGGTCAGGGCGACAGTACTAACCGTTGAGCCACCATGGTATTAAATGAATGGGTAAATTTTCCTGTCTTGTGCCTTACGTTCCCATGAGATCTCTAGAACCGCTACTAACCTAACCAGGAGAAAGTAGTTGATCATAGGAAGGATGACGGCGATTTTGTTTTCACTTTAGGTCTATTTTCCGACTAGGGGATGGATGTGTGTGGATGCCACAGACCCAATGAAAGGAAACTGGTTGCGATATGTGAACTGGGCCTGCTCATCTGACAAGCAGAACCTGTTTCCTCTGGAAATCAACAGAGCTATTTATTACAAAGTGCTCAGGGTAGGAAACTTTTAATTAGCTTGTTTTATAATGCTGTAATTAATACTTATTACATTATTTGAAAAACACAAACGGCCATAGACACATGTCGGTTATACCTGTAAATGTGAATGGAATGAAAGAAAAAACAAAGTTACTGGTCTTTCCTTTTGCAGCTAAAGACAAGCTCTTTAAGTAGTCGCTTGACAGTGCGTCAAGGCCCGTGTGGTATTTCTCTGCACTAACTAACAAGCTCGTCTCTTATTGGCTCTTCTCTGTGACGTCGCTCCGTGTAGCCAATCGTGCAGGACGAAGAACTGCTTGTGTGGTACAATGGAGAAGATAACCCAGAGATAGCAGCTGCATTAGAGGAAGAAAGGAGCAGCAACTTTCACAAGCGAAATTCACCAAGAGCAAAGAGAGGTACAAGATGTCTATACATGCGTAACAGCAACAACAAAAAAAGCCACACCACGGTCTCGACTTAGTGTAACGAGAAACAAGAACAAACTCGGTGTATTCTGATCAAGTTCGAGCTGAAGTCGCAAACGTCAGCTAACTCGATAGCATTGGTGAGCTAATCTTATAGCTACATCCTATGAGCTTTACCTAGAGAAATCTCAAACGCGTATGAATTATACGGATTATTTCATGTGTATTTAAAGAACCGCACGTTTAAGGGTGAGTAAGAGACGAGCGGGTAGATAGTTGAAGTCACCTCGACAGGTTTGTTACAGAAAGCCTCGGGTTTGTACTTGTCACAGCACCGAGTGACCTTCCTTCAGGTGTGGATAAGATGTGTCTAACGAAATAATCACGCAATACCGACAAGATGCAGCGATTATAAGGACAAATAAACCGAATTTACCTCATCCACTGAATATAATTATATTAAAACTTAAAGATATCCACTGGTTTTGGAGTAATGACGCTAAATAACTTCAGGACCTCGATAGAAACCAGTCAGGTTTCAGGCAACAGGTCAGATTCTGTGGCATGTCCCTGAAAACAGATTGTTAGATTTACTCAAGTTTTCAACTTCAAACTCTTGAAATATAGGAGAGTATAGGATACACTATACAGACAAAAGTATTTGGTGAAACCTGTTAATTATTGAGTTCAGGCATTTCAAGCAGAACCCTTATCCCCAAGGGAAGGGCAGTCTTAATGCTCAAGCATACCAAGACATCTTGGACAATGCTATGCCTTCCTCCAACTTTGTGGCAACAGTTTGGGGAAGGCCATTTTCTATTCCAACATGACTGTGCCCCAGTGCACTACATATATAAAGACATGGTTTGATGAGTTTGGTTGAAGAACAAAACTGGACTGAACCGATCCCTATGACCTTAACCCCATCAAGCACCTTTGGGCTGAGCTCGAACTTAAGATTGCGAGCGAGGCCTTCTCGTCCAACATCAGTGCCTGACCTCATACATGCTCTACAGAATCAATGGGCATAAATTCCCACAGAAGCGCTCCAAAATCTTGTGGACAGCCCTCCAAGAAAAGTGGACGTGGTTATAGCTGCATATTGAATTATATGTACTGTATTTGGACACAATGTTCTTGCAGGTTTGGCCAAATACCTTTTTCCCATTCTGAACCTACCTGTGCAGTTACAGGACACACTGGTTATGTATTATGGAAACAAATGTAATGCTACAGCTTAATACACATATCTAAAGATTGTATATAAAGATATGATTAATCCATAAATAAAGTTGAATACTTTCATGACGGCTTTAGCTGTTTAGTGTAGACCTTAAAACTTAAAAATATATGTACAGTTCAGGATTGCTCAGTACAGAGTGATGTATGCTTTTTTTTTCAGCACAACCTAGGCAATATGATGAACTGAATTGTATTTAATTTTAACCAACATGACTGAGCAAAAAAAAAAAAAAAAGGGTCACATAGGCAAAGACATAGCACAAATACACATGATGACATGTTTTTCTGGTTGTTGTTTTTTTTTTTTTTCTATTACCAACAAAATAATAATACAGTAATATGCTCATTTTGAGAGTTCTACATGATTGCATCGTCATTCCCATATTCCTGTAGTGGTAAAAATTTACACATTATTAAAGTATTGATAATTTTTGTTCTACTCGACATATTTGTAAACATATTTTGTTCCCACCCGGCAAGACTTTCATATAAGCTCATATATTAAATGTATATATTTAATTTATTTTGATTGTCATTGACCTATGCTGTTGCCTGCCCGGACCTGTGCCGCTTAGGTTTTACAGGGTTAATTAAACATTGCATTGAATATACAATTTGATTAGATGTGATTGACCCATAAATAAAGTTGTCTTTTATGACTGCTTTAGCTGCTTAGTTTAACAGCTGGTTTCTAATGTCACTGAAACAGATTTGTCTAAAAAGAAAATTGAAAACTAAGGTTTTAAGTAGTAAGGTTATTATTCAGTTATATTCTACGTTCAGTCTGCATTTTAACAGCTTATTAAGCAGAAGATACACGTTCAGTATGAGTGAAAGGAGGATGTTAGTCCCAAGGTTTCTATCCACACTATAGTTTCACACATTTCGGGGATTGTGTGTTGTAAATGAGTGAATGCAGCATTTTTTGTGAATATCCTAGGTTTTCCTTTTGCTCAGTTCTGACACAACGCTATATTTTTGTTGTTTCATGTCACTTTTTTCATACAGACAGCATTAGTAGGTGCTTAGAAATTGACTTCATAACCGTTGTAACGTCCCAAGATACTGTGGTAGGAAATTGGTTCTCTTTAAACCATAATTTTGATTTTCACAATGCAGGAAAATGGCATTTGTAAAACCTTTTTTAATTGATTATTAGGAGTGTGGATTTTTTTTTCTCCATGACGTACAGACAAGAACCTTTTCCCTATAACAGTGCAGTGGACTATAATAAATTTGAGTTTCCAATGTAGGCAAAACCTTGGACGGAGGTTTTGAACATTCCTTGCACAGAATAGAATCGCGGCACAGCAAATATTTTATTTTGAGTTGAGTCAGCTGAATCTGACTTTGAATAGGATGTTACTTTTTAACTGAATCATTGTAACACCACTGTTGTTCTCGAGTTGTTTTAAATAAGGATTTGTGGACCTTTTCTTACACTGTTTTCTTTTGACTGTTGTCATACAGGTTTTTGTTGCAGCTGCTAGTTATTGCATAATACACCGAGATGGCTGTGTTAATCCTCCAGGTTTATTTGTTAAAATGCCGGGCAGGCTTTATACATTTTTTATGACTATCTGAATGGGCACTTCATACTTCGGGATATTTTGTAATAATAATAATATTAATCATCTAAATACTGACCATAAACATCAAGTCCCCATCATCCGGATTTTGTATAAATGTTTAGCTGGCTACAGAATAGTTTTTGTTTTTAAAATTATTGTTTATTAAAAGATTCAGTGCCTTTCTCTCTACAGCAAGAAAGAAGCTTTTGGAAACAGCCAGACGGGCTGGTTCGGGAAGATTATCTAGGCAAAAGCCATTGAACACAACACCTATTGTCACAGAGATGCGCGATTCAGATAAAGGTTGGTTATTTTTGTTAAAGTAATCAATTTCTTGCATTAATTCTTGCTGTAATTGTATGTAAAATATTATTATATTTTGAATATTTCAAAAGTCCAACAGAAATGGCACAAAAGTAAGTGTTTACAAAGTGTCAGTGATGCTTTCTAAAATTATCCTTGTAATTATTTTTGTCAGGAATAACTACAGAGCAAGAGAAACCCTCTGTGTCTTCAGATCCATCTCAGGAGACTGTAGCTTCATGTATATCCCCCACAGAGACCAGGGACATTTCTCTGTCTTCTGTTCCTACAGCCGTGTTGGAGCTAAAGGAGAGCGATAAGTCAGATCAAGGAGAACGGCAGCAGCCAGATGGGAGCCCTAAGCATTCTGCAGCGTCACTGTCAGGAAACAGGAGTGAGCAGCCTGACCCAAAACCAATTTTTGTTCACCCTGTCAAGGAGGGTCCTGAGAGTCCATTACAAGAAGTGGCATCAGTGTGTTCTTTAGTTTCTCCAGAGCTGGATGCAGAGGGGGACCCTGAATTTGAGGATGATGCACAAGATGGCAACTACCATTGTCAGTACTGTGAATGTCAGTTTCCTACCAAACACAGCCTGGAGCATCATATTAGCACTCACAATATCAGAAACCACCAGACCCTCACCTTTAAATGCAGATACTGTGCCAAGCCATTTGGTTCTCAGGTAGGCAAGCGCCGACATGAAAAACGACACGAAAACGGGAGTAAAGGTCTGAAAAGGCCTGGGTCCCTTGCTGGGACAGCGTTTCTCCATGATTCGTCTGGGTGTACTGACTCTCCCAATTCTGGTGGTGTGACATCTCCAAGCCCCACCATTACAAGTTCTCAAAACAATACGCCTCATCTAAGCTCAGAACCGTTGACTAAAGATGGTGGAGTTGAGCCGGATCCATCTCTTGTTTTGGAAGAGAATGGTGAATCAAAAGAACTGCACCCTTGTAAATATTGCAACAAGGCTTTTGGCACTCACACCAATATGCGCCGGCATCAGCGCAGAATTCATGAACGTCATCTCATGCCAAAAGGAGTGCGGAGGAAAGGAATACTCCTACAGGCTGTTCCATCCCAGCAGCTACAACAAGGTCAGAGCTCAGTGCTCCAGGAGGCATCGCCACATAATAGCCCTCCACTTGTCTATGTGCCTAGTGTAGATACTGACGATGAGGTGGAGCGAGAGGACAGCATGGTCGATGTTTCCAAAAACATTTCAGAGAATCTCAGCCTTTACATAGATGGAAAGATCTTATCGACAAGTACGGTCAGCAGCTGTGAAGTCATAGAAGTTGATTCTAGTAGTCCTGCATTGTTTGGTCTTGATGCAGTCATCTTGAATACAACCCAAATAAGTCAGGCTCTCCAACTTGAAACACAGCAATGCCATCTAAAAGAGCCTTCAGTTATTGATCAGTCTGTTGCTAAAAGAAGAACGTCCACACCACCACTTCTTCCCACTGTGAAAACAGAACCTGATAACATGTCATCTGCTGCATCTTCATCTTCAACTTCCTCACAATCTTCTTCTATGGGAGGTAACACCTTCCCACAGCAAACAGAGACATTGGCCTTTCAAAAGGAGAAAACAGTTTATCTTTCTCCCAAATTAAAACAGCTTTTGCAGACCCAGGACAGTCAGAAACCAGCCCTTGCTCTAATTACAGACAGCTGTAAATTGACTACTCCGCTTTCCGTATCCTCTTTGCCTGCTGCTCAAGGAAGATTTAAAAGAAGGACTGCTTCTCCTCCTACACATGTACAAAACAGCTCATCCCCAAGCATGGACAGCCCAGTCAATGAAACAGAGGATTCTTTTGCCCTTGCGGTGTCAAAGGTTGAAAGCGACTGCATGAACTATTCCTGGAGTGTATCCAGCAAAGAGCAGAGGGACTGCATGAGTCCTTCTGGAAAGGTCTGCCCAGTCTTGGTAAGCGGAGGCAGTTCTTGCAATCAGCAGCCTCTTGACCTTTCTGGTGCTATTGGTAAAAGAGGTGGCAGCATAAGCAAAGGATCTAGTGAGTCTGTGTTGGATTTAAGCACACACCATAAGAGTGTGACTGACCACAAAACAAAAACAAACATACTGTTACACTCACATGTCAAGCGAAAGAAGCCAAATACCAGTATGTTGGAAAAAGTATTGATGAACGAGTACTCCGGCTTGGGCTCAGCTGGAGGAGAGGGCTCACCTCGTCTTGGTAGCCCAGACACTCATTTGTCCTCAGGCAGCACCACAGGCGTTTCTCCATCTAGTGTGTGTTCGAACTCGGAACACCCTCCTGGTGAATCTGTCTCTCCACCCTCCCTGACTCCTGTGACTATTATACCTTCTTCCCCATCATCCTCAAGCCAGGCATCCTCTACACCCCCACCTCCTGTTTTGCCCACAGTCCCTTCACCGCCACCTCTTTCTCAGTTTTCAGATACTGCTTTTCCTAAACTGTCTCCCAAACCTTTTTATCCTACGGTAGATGAAATGTCAGAGTTTCCCAACATAAAAGAAGCATGCCTTGAATTAAAAAATTCAGATGATGAGGACGTCTACCAAACTGCTAAACAGTTAATTACTACAACTGATGCACTGCCTCAAAGTCCTGAGGACACAAAAAGTTATTGTAATACGGAATCTTTTTCCAAATCCGAAACACTACTTAAGTGCTCAACCTCAGATCCTGAGTTACATTTGCTAAAAAGTACAAAAGATTATATTTTTTTGCATGAAAGAAACACTGACTTCGAAGCCATTCAAAATAGTTCCTTTGGTAGAACATCACCTCAAGGTCAAAACATTGCAACTGGCATGTCTCAAAGCCTACAGTCCTCCCACTCTCCTGTGCACTTTGCACAAAATATGGACTCGCTTTCATCCTATCACAACATAGTGACAGATTCTAATAAGCCGTCATTAGTTGACGATGTACTAGTTAAGCATATGGTTGAAGATGCAGTTGAAAGCATAGTTGATGATGATGATGATGATGATGATAATGATGATGATGATTCCTCATTTAGAGTGCCAGAAAAGACTTTGGATGGTGGGGGCGCCTTAGAACTGGACATGTTTACTAAAAGTTTTGTATGCAATGTCTGTGAGGAACCTTTTCACTCTATTAAACAACTTAGCAACCATATTGTAAGCCATGCTGTAGAATGGCCTTTTAAGTGTGAGTTTTGCGTGCAGTTATTTCAAAATGCTGCATCTCTTTTGGAGCATCGCTCCTCTCTCCATGGAGTTGGGAGAATTTACTGTTGCTCAATCTGTGCCAAAGAGTTTGCTTTTCTTTGCAACCTCCAGCAACACCAGAGTGACCTGCATCCTGGTCAGAGCCTTGCTCACACCATGGTTGAAAATGGCAAGCTCAGGCCTCAGAATTACACTGATCCTACTCAGGTGACTGTGGAGAGAAATTCTTCATCCTCAACCCCTGACACAATTGTAGATGTGTCCTCTCAGGACTCATGTAAATTGTTGAACTGTAGTAGTGATAATGAGGAGGCTGATGGGGAAGAACAAGAAGACCCCACAGAAGAGCTGTACACTACAATAAAGATTATGGCCTCTGAAGCCGGAAAGCCCAAATGCCCAGATGTACGCCTTGGCATCAATCAACACTACCCCAGCTTTAAGCCTCCCCCGTTTCCCTACCACAACCGAGCAACTGCTGGCTCTGTAGCTTCTGCAACTAACTTCACTACCCACAACATACCCCAGACATTTAGCACAGCAATCAGGTGTACAAAATGTGGCAATAGCTTTGACAACATGCCTGAACTCCACAAACACATTTTAGCTTGTGCTAATGCAAGCGATAAGAGACGGTACACACCAAAAAAGAACCCTGTTCCCCTCAGGCAGACAGTGAATCAGCCTCAGAATGGCATCGTCTTACCCATAACAGCTGCTGTTGGGGGACAGAATGCCTTCCGTAGGATGGGTCAACCCAAAAGGCTCAATTTCATCCAGGAGGTACCTGCCAAGATAAAGATTTCTGCCTTAAATAAGAAGAAAAATCAGCTTGTCCAGAAGGCCTTATCTCAGAAGAAAAAGGCTGCTGCTTCTGTAAACAAAGCTTCCATTCCGGGGGAAGAACAAGAGATACAAGCGTGTCCATATTGCAATCGAGAATTTACATATGCTGCCAGCCTTGCAAAGCACACTGCTTGGAGTTGTCCTCAGAAACCAGCTGCTAAAAAAAAGAAAGGTGCCCTAATGTCTCAAGACAAAAACATGAAACTTCGAAGTCGAGTAGCAGACTCAGAAATCAAACAAGAAGGCAACCCTGGCCTGGCTGTGAAGCCATTGGGGAAAATAAGGACCCGGAGCTCAGAACTGTCAGAAGGTGATGTTGCAGTTAAAAATGGTAAATCAGGAAACCCTCAGAAAGTTGGTAAGAGACTAGCCTCGGAGAAGGACCACTCTGGCCCCAAAAGCAAGAAAGGCAGAAAGAGCAAGCTTCAACCTTCAGTCCTGTCCTCATCACAGCCACCTGCAAAAATTCAACACAGTTGGAAAGATATCACTGTCAAAAAAGAGGCTGAGAGAAATCCACAACTGCATCTTAAAAAAGAAAAGCATTTCACAAAGAGAAGACGGGAAAGAGTTGGTGGCCCAGTGACCCGCAGTCTGCAGATGTCAAATACTTCACCACCTGGAGAAGTGAAGACTGAAGATCCACCCACTAATTAACCTGTATATGGAGAACATAAGGTGCCCAAAAAAGAAATTTGACACTTTTTTTTTTTGTATTAGATAAGGTCTAACCAACCAGTGTTGAATAGTGTTCTGTATCCTGTAATCATGAAATGTTTTTTTATATGTGGTGTTATTAAGAAACAAAATTTATTTATTCATCCTTTTGTTTTTCCCACATTTTTTTTACTTTACAGAAATCCTATTTAAGTTGGCTAAGTGGATTTTGCAAAGACCCCTGAGGGAAGACTGCCATTGAGATGTGCTGGTGAACACAATGTGAACAAGTTGGAGTGCTAGACTGATCAGATATGATATCAGGAGCCTTATCCACCTTTGTATGCTTCTGTTTTGCTGACAGAAGCATGCTGTTTATGCACTTTGGTAAATAAGCATTTGTGGATTTCACACAAAAACCTAATGACTCTAATTTTTTTTATATGTATATATACACGTGTGTGTGTATATATGTATGTGTGTGTATAAACATACATACACGCACACATGCATACATAGATACACACAAACACCAATCGGCTATAAATCTCTGAAAAAAGTCAGTGTTGGCCATGATAGAAAGGCACCAGAACCAGTCTGTTGTGTACGGGGCTCAGCAGGCACAGAGCCCAATGTTGCTGACTCGACTTCCAAATTCCCAAGATCTCAATTTGATCAAGCGCCTAGGGGATGTGCCGGACAAACCAGTCTGCTACATGGAGGCTCCACCCCGCAAACAGGAGCAGCTGCCACGATCCTGGTGCCAGACACCACAGCGTACCCCAAGAGGCCCTGCAGCGCCATGCTCCAAGAGGCATGCACCAGGTGGTACCTGAACCTAGGTGGTTTATAATATGGCTGATCGGTGTGTGTGTAAAATCTCAAAAGTAATATTACTTTATAAATAAAGGGCCATGTGGTTCCATTAATAACGATGGATGATTATATTGCAAAAAGGCAATCCTTTATTACTTAATACACCCATTTTTGTTATTTCATATGTTTTTGTCCTTGTGTTCTGTGAGATTTTAGAATTCTCTTACTGCATGTTTTGTGTAAACAACATGGCTTGAGTGACACTTGTGTCAATACTCTATTTTGTCCTGCTTTACTTTTATCGCTGCAAATGTAAAAGAATTTATGTGAATATTTAATGTAATGCTCCATAGGGAATGCAATATTTGTTAAAAATGAAGCGCTCACATTTTAGACAGGTGTTTTGTCATTTTTTCCCTTCTCTCTTTTGTGAACAAAATAATGAAACATGCTGTTTGATACAGTCAGAATGAGTGACCGTGGTATGACGTATGTATGTTTGTGATATTAACTATCTAAACCAGGCATTGTGGTTTTGTCTGTACCTTTTATAATCTGTAGGGTTTACAGCAGAACTGCTGGCCATTAAAATTACACTAAATTACGAATGAGCAAAACACTGTTTTAACTGAAAATAAGCAATCTCATTACACTTTTCTCAAACAGGACAACATTAAAATAGTGCCATGATGGAACTGTCTGCTTGACTCATTCTGATCACCTTATAAAAGTCTCCATGCATATGGTGTGGTTGGATGACCAGTTTGGGGGGTTTTGGACTGGTTGGCAAGGCCTTGTGGAATGGCCTCTGAGATCACCAGATTTAAACTCATTTAATTTTGAACTGTAGCATGGGAAGGGGCAGCATGGTGGCTTAGTAGTTAGCACTGTCGCCTTGCACCTCCAGGGTCCGGGTTTTTTTTTTTTTGCATTTGTGTGCATGGGGTTTGCATGTTCTCCCCATGCTAAATTGCCCGTAGTGTGTATGAATGTCCGTATGAGTGTGTGTATGTGTGTGCCCTGTGATTGATTGGCACCCCGGCCAAGGTGTACCCTGCCTAGTGCCCTAGGTCTCCTGGGATAAGTTTGAGGCCCCCCAGTGGCCCTGTATACAGGATAAATTGGTATAGAAAATGAGCGAGTGAGCATGTGCAGGCCATGGTATTCCAAGAAAAGATACAGCAGAGAGATCTTTTAAAGAAACATGTTGAAAGTAAAATTTTGCTTAAAGTGTTAATTTCCTGTATTTATTAAGATTTTTTTTTGCAACACATTGCCCTATGCTGCCTATTGTGACAATGTATCATGCAGACTTGATGTTGGAATTTTGTGAGGGTTATGGGTGAGTCTTCTGAAGTTGTGGGAATTATTAATGATAACTGGCATAACCAATGTGGTGATCTGTGAAGAGAAATCTCCAAATATTCTTGTGAACATTGTGCAGGCAACATTGTCAGGTTTGCTTCACGCTGCCCAATTTCGCCTATCATTACATTTACCTACATTTTAGCTGGCTAGCTGACTAAAATATAGGTAGCTATATCACAGGGTAATGTGGACACCGGCTTTAGTTCTAGCATGTGTCAGTAGCTACTGGTTATGTACTTGAACAGGGTTCATTCAGATCTTTTATTTTTCTGATTTATTAATTTTTTTTTAAATTAATTTTACTTAACAATATTTGATTGGATTACATTGGCAAGAAAAGATTTTCATTAATTGCCAACAGTAACATTAATCATTCATTATTGATAAATTTTATTTATTAAACAATAATACACTAAATGGTGTAATACACTAAACGATTTCAGCTGTTATTACACCTAAAGCAAAGTATTTTGTTAAATTAAGGTTTAAAAACCTTTTATGTTCCTTGTTTTGTAGTGATCAGAGTGTATTCAGAATCTAACCTAGGAACACTGGGTGATAGGTGCTGAGGCAACAATGTTACTTAGTGCACTATTGTGCTGCAAGTATAAAAAACAACAAAAAAGAAATCAGTGCATTGCATGTTATTGCTTGTTGGTCCATCTTTTGCAGCTATAACAGCTTCCACTTTTCTTAAAAGGCCGTTCACAAGATTTTGGAGTGTTCCTGTGGGAATTCGTGCCCGTTCACTCAGGTCAGGCACTGATGTTGGACTAGAAGGCCTGGCTCGCAATCTCCATTCCAGTTAATCCCAAAGGTCACAGGGCTCTGTGAGCCAGTCAAGTTCTTCCACATCAAACTCATAAAACCATGTCTTTGTATTAAAAAAAAATTATTTTTTTTTTTTTTGTGGGGTCAGTGGTAATTTCTTTGTGCTCTTATACAGGACGACTTACAAAAGTGCTTAAGTTTCTGTCATTGGATAGATCCTTACACTGAATCTGGAATAGAAAAGGGTTTTGCCCAAACTGTTGCCACAAAGTTGGAAGCATATAATTGTCCAAGATTGACCTTCACTGGGGATAAGGGGCCTGGTTGAAACACCTGAATTCAATAATTAACAGGTTTGGCCAAATACACACGTGGACAAAATTGTTGGTACCCTTCGGCCAATGAAAGAAAAACTCACAATGGTCCCATAAATAACTTTAATCTGACAATAGTAATAATTAAAAAAAAATTCTATGAATGTTAACCAATGAAAGTCAGACATTGCTTTTCAACCATGCTTCAACAGAATTATTTAAAAAAATAAACTCATGGAACAGGCCTGGACAAAAATGATGGTACCCCTAGAAAATACTGAAAATAATGTGACCAAAGGGACATGTTAATTCAAGGTGTGTCCACTAATTAGCATCACAGGTGTCTACAATCTTGTAATCAGTCAGTGGGCCTATATATAGGGCTCCAGGTAGTCACTGTGTTGTTTGGTGACATGGTATGTACCAGACTCAACATGGACCAGAGGAAGCGAAGGAAAGAGTTGTCTCAGGAGACTCGAAAGAAAATTATAGACAAGCATGTTAAAGGTAAAGGCTATAAGACCATTTCCAAGCAGCTAGATGCTCCTGTGATTACAGTTGCACATATTATTCAGAAATTTAAGATCCATGGGACTGTAGCCAACCTCCCTGGACGTGGCCGCAGGAGGAAAATTGATGACAAATCAAAGAGACGGATAATCCGAATGGTAACAAAAGAGTCCAGAAAGACTTCTAAAGAGATCCAAGGTAAACTTCATGCTCAAGGAACATCAGTGTCAGATCGCACCATCCGTCATTGTTTGAGCCAAAGTGGACTACATGGGAGACAACCAAGGAGGACACCATTGTTGAAAACAAATCATAAAAATATTGCCAGACTGGAATATGCCAAACTACATGTTGACAAGCCACAAAGCTTCTGGGAGAATGTCCTATGGACAGATGAGACAAAAATGGAACTTTTTGCCAAGGCACATCAGCTCTATGTTCACAGATGGAAAAATGAAGCATATGAAGAAAAGAACACTGTCCCTACTGTGAAACATGGAGGAGGCTCTGTTATGTTCTGGGGCTGCTTTGCTGCATCTGGCACAGGGTGTCTTGAATCTGTGCAGGGTACAATGAAATCTCAAGACTATCAAGGGATTCTAGAGAGAAATGTGCTGGCCAGTGTCAGAAAGCTGGGTCTCAGTCGCAGGTCATGGGTCTTGCAACAGGACAATGACCCAAAACACAGAGCTGAAAAAACACCCAAGAATGGCTAAGAGGAAAACATTGGACTATTCTAAAGTGGCCTTCCATGAGCCCTGACCTCAATCCTATTGAGCATCTTTGGAAGGAGCTGAAACATGCTGTCTGGAAAAGGCACCCTTCAAACCGGAAACAACTGGAGCAGCTTGCTCATGAGGAGTGGGCCAAAATACCTGCAGAGAGGTGCAGAAGTCTCATTGACAGTTACAGGAACCGTTTGACTGCAGTGATTGCCTCAAAAGGTTGTGCAACAAACTATTAAGTTAGGGGTACCATCATTTTTGTCCAGGCCTGTTCCTTTTTTTTTATAATTCCGTTGAAGCATGGTTGAAAAGCAATGTCTGACTTTCATTGATTAACATTCATAGAATTCTTATTTATTATTACTTTTGTCAGATTAAAGTTATTTCTGTGACCATTGTGAGTTTTTCTTTCATTGACCGAAGGGTACCAACAATTTTGTCCATGTGTTTACTTTTGTCCATATACAGTAGTATACGTTTCATAGATTCAGAAGGTAGTCTGGTCTGATTATTCACATGTTCTTAGATGGCAGACACCCAGATTTATTTGCCTGGGGAAGAGGTGCAACAGGAGGCACTATGTGAGGAAGGCAAGTTCGCAGAGGTCCTTGCAGCACAAAAAAGTCACACACTAATATTTTCTCTTGTATAGATGATGTGAGAGTCGGATCTCTGCATAAAGCACCTTCAATGCATGTGCTTCTGGAGAAAACCCTAGGCATTCTGAAGCAATAACATGCTCCCTCGAGTGAACGTTTCCTTAAATCTGACATTTAATCTTTTTTCCAGCACCTTCAATTCACTCACTCACTCATCATCTACAGGGTGCCAATCCAACACAGGGCACAGGCATATACACACACTCATTGGGACCTTGATTTCCAAATTAAATGCAAAATGTACAGTCCAGTTCTTTTTGTCCCTAGACCAGGTAAGATGCTTCAGATGTTATCTCTGGTCCAGGAGTGGCTTGATACTAGGAATGCCACAGTCGGAGCCTATTTACAAAAGATTCCTGTTTATGGTCCCTTCACAGATTAGAAAATGTAGTAGGAATTAAGGGAACAGCCCTCTCCTGGCTCAGATTCTATTTGACTGATCGTTATCAGTATGTAGATTTAAATGATGATTATTCTGCATGTTCTCTAGTGGAGTTTGGTGTTCCACAGGGTTCTGTTTTAGGCCCACTGCTTTTTTTCCCTTTACATGCTTCCTTTGGGCAACATAATCTGTCAATGCAGCCATTCAATGCAGCCATCTATAAGGAATTTTGGTATTAGTTTTAACTGTTATGCTGTCGACATACAGTTAAACATCTCAGCAAAACCAGATGAGAAAAACCAGCTTGCTGAAGTTGAGCAATGCGTAAAGGATATAAGAGACTGGCTGCTAATTAACTTCCCTCTTCTTAATGCTGATAAGACAGAAGTTCTAGTCATAGGACCGCATGCAGCTAGAAGCAAGATTTTAGATCACACTGTAATTTTAGATGGCCTTTCTGTTCTATCTAGTGCAACAGTAAAAGACCTCGGTGTGATTATAAATTCTAGTCTTTCATTTGAAGCTCCTTTACATAATATCACCAGGATAGCATTCTTTTACCTTAGAAATATTGCCAAGTTAAGGAATATAATGTCACTAAACGATGCAGAAAAACTAGTTCATGCTTTTATCACCTCTAGGTTGGACTATTGTAACGCCTTACTGTCTGGTTGTTCAACTAGGTGCATAAACACGCTTCAGTTAGTTCAGAATGCAGCAGCAAGAGTTCTCACTAGGACAAGAAGATACGAGCACATCACCCCTACCTTATCTTCACTTCATTGGCTCCCTGTGAAATTTCGCATTGATTTTAAAATACTACTTTTGACATATTAAGCATTAAATGGTCTCGCGCCGCAGTATCTGAGTGAACTGTCTTACGATGTGCCACGCCTACTTCGATCAAAGGATACAGGCTGCTTGTCACTACCGCGTATTATGAAAAGTACAGCAGGGGGCAGAGCTTTTTCTTACAAAGCCCCAAAGTTATGGAATAGCCTTCCAAATAGTGTTTGGGACTCAGATACAAATCATCAGTGTTTAAGTCTAGACTAAAAACCTATTTATTTAACCAAGTATTTTTGTAAATAGATTAACCTTAGGTAAAGGAGCAGATCTGGGGGACTCATGGACGTAGAGTATTATAGTGAACTTTTATGTTTAGATGCTGTCTTCCCCACTCTCATTGATCACTCAGGATCACTCAGGTGAGGTGATTAGTTGCTTTACATCACAGTGAGCCCTCTTGTCTGTGTTTCCTTCTGGCTCTCCCTTTTAGTTATGCTGCTATAGTTAGTCCTGCTGGAGTCCCTGCTTGTACTCTATACTAAATATACATTCACCTTATACATTATGTGACTGTGACCATACCTAACAGTTATTTCTCCTCTTCGGCTCTCCCCTCTCCTATTCTCTCCCCCCCTCTCTCTCTTTCCCTCTCTCTGTCGAGCTACACATGTCGTTCCTGAGCTGCCAGTGATCCAGTCTTCCTCTGCCCTCTGAACCTGTCTGACTCATTTTGGTGCCCTGCTTCTGGTTGGAGATCTCGTCACATGGATGCCCCGTGTGTCTCTTTGGGATGCGTCCGGTGTCTGTGGACGGTTTCACTCTACCATGAAGACGGTTCTGGCCTCAACTGATGTTGACAACTTGATTTGGCTGCAGTCACGCGATAGTTCAGGACTATTTTCCTACAAGTAAACCTGAGCCTCCAATAACTACCTGGACTCCATATTAACATTAATTAACATCAACTGTTATACTGAACTGCCTGCCACCTAACACACAGTATGAATGCAGATCAGTTCCTGCTTTCTGTTTCACCCAAATGAGGATGGGTTCCCCTCAAGGTTTCTTCCTATTGCCATCTCAAGGAGTTTTTCCATGCCACAGTTGCCCTCGGCTTGCTCATCAGGGACTACCTGACCATTTAGATTCATACACATTCACATTCCATACAAACTTAAATAATTATTTTGATTGTGTAAAGCTGCTTTGCGACAATGACAATTGTTAAAAACGATATACAAATAAAATTAAACTGAATTGAATTGAATGGTGCTTTTGATGGAGCCTCACAGCATTCCTTTTGAAGCTTACCCAATGTCTTAAATAAACTTTGCTGGACAATTTTCTTAAGTCTGCGGTCATTAATGTTGCTTCTACACCTTTTCCTACCTAACCTTCCAGCTAACTTTCCATGAATACACCTATTTTGGCCTTTTCTCAAATTAAAATGATATTTGTCACATACGCAGTAGGATATGCAGTGAAATTTTCTTTTTATTTATTTATTTGTTTATTTATTTTACTTATTTATTAAATTGATTGATTGATTGATTGATTCTATGAGCATCAGAACATTACCCACACCAAGATTAAACCATTTTACCTTATGGGTGTGTAGACTACTCACTCATTCATCGTCTATACTGCTTAATCCTGTATTTAGGGTCGCTGAGGGCTTGGAGCCTATCCCAGGGACTTAGGACACACACATATACTGTACACGCACTCACACGCTCACTCACACAGTACAGGCAGTGTTTTTCCAGAAACACTGGATGTGTTAGATTATCACACATGGCAAGACATTCAGACCCTCATTACAGGTAACTGTGCACTAGATGAGCCATTGAAGCTAAAGTATGCAGGGTGTAGGGAGAATGTATATAATTTCTAAACTACTCTGCCATATTTCTACAGTGAATAACAAGTCTATTTTTTGTCCGATTTGTCCGAACCTGTATTACTTGGGAATCTCTATAAGTGATAGAAAGTATATGTCAGGGTTTCCCTCTAGTGGAGCTCTACTGCATGTGCTCAGTTCGGACTTGTGGGGTATGGTACTTTGATGTTGACTCAAGTGTTTGTTGTTTCTTATAGCACAGTTGCTTTACACAAGTGTTCATTTTGGTGTGTTGATTAGTATCACAGTTATTTAAGCCCCAGTGCTGTCCACAGTTTGCGTATTGCATCTGTTCAGGTCATGTTCATGTTTGTTTCTCTGATGTTATACCGTTTGATAGGGAGGGAGGTCAGCACTGAGAACATATCGCAAATGTTTCCTGATATCGCTGTTAGCAATGAAATGTTTCCTGAGCGCCCTGTCAGCACTGAGATGCTTCCTGAGAGCCCTTTTGGCACTGCGATGCTTCCTGATACTTCCTCGCTCAAACACACAGACACAAATGCACATTCATAACCGTGGCTAGCAAAATTCCAAACTTATTGGATAAATAAAATTATTCTTCCTAAAACTTTCTAAAATGTACTTTAGCCCTGTGTATTTCATGCTGGAATGTCACACCCTGGCTGAGTTTGAAAACATCATGCTTACGGTGCACCTGAGCTGCAAGATCATTCTGCTATCATTGCCTGGCTTCAGGGATTCTGTGCTGTCACCACTTGGCTTTGAGAACAATGTGCCAGCACTCAGCATTGCCCAATGGTGCAATAAGTGCCATCTCAACTCCCGGTCAAGTGGCAATTCCACATTTCAGCACTTTCCCCATGCCCACATCCAGCTCTGATCCCAAGCTCACACCCAGTGTCTCTGCCAAATTCCAGCTCCATCCTCAAGCCAAGTTGCAGCTCCATCCTCAAGCCAAGTTCCAGCTCTATCCTCATGCCAATTTCCAGCTCTGTCCACATGCCAAGTTTCAGCCCTGTCTCCATGATCATGCCCAGCTCTGTCCCCATGCACACATCCAGGTACTTTCTTGTGTCTTGTTCCAGCTCTGTCACTGTGCCCACATATAGCACCACTACCATGTCAAGGCCCGACTCGTTCCCCATACCCATGCCCACGTAAACCACAGCCTCCAGTTTGGAAAGCCCAGTAAAAGATTTTGGAGGGAGATGTCCTCCATCACCAGGAAGTGCTCCGGAGTGGGGGGTTATGTCAGGTTTACCCTTTGGACATTTTTTGTGTGTTATGCAACTTTCATGTTGACACAAGTATTTGCTGTTTCTTGTTTCACAATTGCTTTATAGGTGTGTTCCGTTTGGTCGGCGGATTAGTATCATCCACCATCTTTGTCTTTTCAGTTTGTCATTGTTTCTCTGTTTGTGTTTCTGCTTGGTTTTCTAATATTGCTTTATATTTAACTCCTGATGACTAATGATTTCATAAGGAATCATCAGAGGATACTCCATAAACCATAATCACTAGTCTGTTTCTGGCTGCAGTTCTAACCATTTTGGTTCATTTTGTTCTTCGACATTCATCAAGACTTTCCCATAACCATGGTAACAACAGGAGTGTTGGAGTGAGAGAGTCAGAGGTGTCACAGAAACCTCTGCCAAGTGTCATGAGAAGCAACAACTGGTGCATTTAAACCTAAAGACACTTGAATGTCTCAGGTACAGTATATTTCAGGCTAATCACTGTTCTTGAAAATGTTGTGGACTTCCATATTAAAACTCAAGTATTTATTGCATTTCTACAGTTGTGGGGTTCTCTTGGAAGAAACATAGAAACTTCTTTGTTTTGTTGACACAGCATGAACAGAAATGACAGAAGGCTTTGGGGGCTCTGGAACTCTCTAGAATTGGAGAAACGAGCGCCTTTACAACTCTAGAATACAGAACCCAGAGGAGATTAGTATAGTTGCCATAAATACAGTGAGAGATCTTGGTGCCTCAGGTGCTTTTCACTTAATGTTTAATAACTTACTGTGGCAGACAATGCTTAAAGCCCATCACAAGAGAATTTTGATGACCTGAGTAATGCAAGAGTGCACCTCAACTTATTTTGTGGTATACTAACAGGTGTATGGCCGTCCTATCCAGCAGTTTCTTATTTTCCATTAAGGAAACTCAATTTCAACTCTTGTTCACATTTAAGAGTGAAACAGACTGATTTGCGTACATGTCAGAATGCATGACCTGAGTGAGTATTTCAGCTGGAAAATCATCAGACAAATTTTGGGAACCAATGAGACTTGTGTTAACTTGTTAAAAACATATTACCTTAGTAATAGGCAATATTTTATGCAAAGACCATCCAAACTCACATAATCCGATGATATGTTCAAGTTGCAGGTTGACCTGTGCATGACTAGCATTTTTTTTTTCAGTCTTCAGAAAAATACATCAAACCTAGCAAGGGGATCCTAAACCACTGTTAATCTATGATACCTACTGTATCTGTAAGGTTTTGTGCTAAGACCTCTCTAAGAGGATTCTTAGAAGCTTCACGAGCACGGCCCCTGTTGTTCGTGCATTTTTAAAAATGTACTTCAATATCAGAAAACCATGGCCCCAGGGCTTGATGTCAAATCTTTTGATGAGCCTAAGCATTTATGTGTGATGAAAGTGAATTTGCCAGATGGCCTATCTTTCAGCTCATTTCTGTGGGGTAATTAATAATTAAACAATAAGAGCTGTTCAGGAGTGAGACAAAAATGAAAGCTCTGTTATTGCCTTTGAGTCTGCTGAGCTGGTGACCTCTGGTGACCTGTCTGAAGTCTGGCAAGGCAGAGGGCCTGCGCAGAAAGTCTGAATATCTGTTTATTGAAATAAAGAGATATTTTGACAGTAGACAAAATTTATATACTGTAATTCTTTTAGAAAGTCAGTATGTGTATGTGTTTGGAGGCTTATCATTTGTACAAATTATATATTTTCATTATTATTATTATTATTATTATTATTTTATATTAGCAAATCTTTTTTCCTGGTAGTAGAAAAAACAATGGCACGAACAGTCTCATTTTACACCAGAATAATGCTTAAGTCAGATTCAAAGGATGCAAAGATAAATTTGGATCTACTCAGCAAATTAATGTTATTTTCAGAAAGTTCTTAAAATGGAATAAAAGTATGGGAGTGTAGTCAGAGCTCTTTTTCAGTAGTCATGCAACTAATCTGTCAATTGTGTCTTTGCATAATTAATCTGATAAATTGGGCTGTCAATATTCAGTTCAATTCAATTTTATTTGTATAGCGCTTTTAACAATTGTCATTGTTGCACAGCAGCTTTACAAATGCGCTAACAATATTAACTTGTTAACTCATTAAATTAATCTAGAAATTACTATTTTTTTACGTAAATTAATCGCATGACCAAGTTTGACCCTAATGGCTTCCCATAAGCTCAGAGGGGTTACCCGGCTGTAAATGATAATGGCACATTTGATACAAATATTAAGATGACTGAGGAAAAGTCACCTCAGTGTTGAACGGCAAGCTTCATTATAAAAAGCTTTTAGATGGATGTTTGAATGAAACCAAAGTTTATTGCTCAAGCTGTCTTCAAGGGGAACTTGTTTTACAAGAATACATTACATGTAACACATAGGAGTGGTGGCTCAGGTGGCTAAGGCTCTAGATTGTTGATTTTTGGATCAGACGATCTGTTCAAGCCATTCAAGACATTTGTTGACACACCCCATACTGACCACCCACTGTGTTCAGTGCTAGTACAGTTCGAGAGATCTTAATATAAAGTTGATTAACTCGATTATTTGTTTAATCGATTGACAGCACCAGTGATGACATTCAAAGAGCAGTAACACAGTGTATGATTAAAGGGTCTTCACATGACAACCTGCACTACTTATCTATCTACTAAGACACTCAAATAATTAGAGGAGAAAAAGGTTAAGAAAATGAATAAATAAAGAAAATTAAACAGATTTGAAATGTTAGAGAAGTCAAAGGAAAGCCAAACATTAATATAATTAAAATAAATAGCATACATAGGTCTACTGTAGTTAATGTGCAAAATGTAGCCATACATTCATAATAACTAAATTAGGCCTATAGCAGAAATGCAGTTGAAATAGTTTGTTAAGACTAAAATAAGCAAAAGTAAGAACAAATATTTCCAATGAATATGAGACTACAAGAGTGACACTGATAGACTGGCATCACAACTAGTAAAAGTTCAACCTATGGCTATTGACAGCTTTCCTGTGCACAAGACAACTGATGGTCTAAAGCACATCAACAAGGCCAGAAAAGTCATAAATCAACTCTGAACAAGGCACACTTGTGAACTTAAAAAAACATTCCAAGTGACTGTACTTGTGAATGTTTATAAATGTGTACATACACATGCAAAATAGAAAAAAATAATTAATTTGCTATCAATTTTTTAAAATAATTATTCACATTATTATTCGGTAGTCATATACATGGGTGTTTATCCCCTCTTCTTTTTGTTGCTTGTATAATGAGTTGATTAAAATGTCATCGTGATGAGTCATGGTAGCAAAAAAAAAGAGAAGTTAGATCACATTAGATCACACATGGCTCTGGGGATAATTATCCCTCTCATTATTTCATGCATTTCTGAAATCACATAACTTGTCATCAGTATGTACTGAAGATCATTTTATTATGTCTTGCACTTATCTTAAAATGGATTCAAATCCTTATACTGTCATAATTTTCACACAAAAATCCACAATGAAAAAAATTTAAATAAAAAAAAGAATAATAATAAAAATAAACAATACAATTTCATTTACATACCATAAGTGTTCAGACCCTTTGTTGCAATTGAGCTTTGGGACATCCTACTGGTATCAGTAGAGTCCTTGAGATGCTTCTACATGATTAAAGTCCACCTCTGACTTAAGTGTAAATACATAGTAAAGGCACACACCTGTCTATATAAGGTGCTACCATGAATGTTGTACAGTATGTCAGAGTTAAAATAAAGCCATGAGCTCAAGAGTATTTTCTGTAGACTTGCAAAACAGGATTGTGTCAAGGTACAGATTTGGGGAAAGATGTAAGAAATTTTCTCCAGCATTAAAAGTACCCAAGAGCACAGTAGCATCCATCATTTTAAATTACAAGAGATTTGGAACAACTAACAGTCTTCTCAGATCTGTCTGCCCAGTAAAATGAGTAATCAGGGATGAAGGGACTTGGTCAAAAAGATCACCAAAATCCCAAGGGTCACTATAAATAAGATTCTGAGCTCCTTTGTGGAGATGAGAGCGCCTTACAGACAAATAACCGTCCATGATTATACAGTAGAATGGCCAAATAGAAGCCATTTCTCACTAAAAGGGACATGAAGACGGCTGGGACTTTGCCCCCCCTGAAGCCACTGAAGTGCTCTAAGACCATAAGAAACTAAATATTCTGGTGTGATGACACAGTGATTGAACTATATGGAATATATGGAATACTGCACATCACCCTCTTAAAACCACCCCTATAGACAAACATGGTTGTGACAGCATCATGCTCTGGGGATGTTTTTTTTCTAAACTAGGACTGTGAGACTATTCAGTATAGAGAGAAAAATTAATGCAGAAAAATAAAGACCTATCCTGAGGAAAAATCTTCTCCAGAGTAGAGATCTCAGTTTACATTTCAATAAGACAGCGACCCAAAGCATATTACCAAGAAAACATTGTCTAGGAGTGACCAGGTGTCTGGAGACACCTGAAAATGGCTATGTCCATTCAACCTTATTTGATGGAGCTATGTCAGAAATATGATATATATTTTTTAGTTTTTGATAAATTAACAAAACCCTTCAACCGCCTGTTCTTAGTTTGTCATTGTGGAGTATTGTGTGTAGAATTATTAGGAAAAAGGATCTGAATCCATTTTAAGATGAGTGTGAAACATAGTAAAATGTAGAAAATGGATATCAATTTAGTAGATTTCCAGACAGTACATTCCAGTACACCAAAGATAAAACTGACGTTCAATTAACCTTGCCAGTCATACTGATTGTTTAGAGTTTGGTCATTTTAGGTGCGCAGTCAGCTGCCTACTAAGGGAGGAGTAACATGAAAATAATTTTTCCACAATTCTACTTAAAAAAATTAATAAAAAAATATAGATAGTTCAATAGACAGTTCCTTTTTTTTAAAATTCAAAATCTCACTCATTCACTACACCACTGATCCTTTACAAGGTCGCAGGAAGCCTAGTGGCTATTCCAGGGGACTAGGGGCACTAGACAGTGTACACATTGGATTGGGTTTGAATTCATCGCAGGGCACACAAACACACACATTCACTCACAACCTACGGGCCATTTGGAAATGTCACATAGCCTACTTTGCATGTTTTTGGACTGTGGAAGGAGACCGGAGTACCCAAAGGAAACCTACCAATCACAGGGAG